>JAYKKM010000319.1:952500-1552500 GCA_035772405.1 Chrysogorgia sp. JL179-B06
TATATATGATATATATATGATATATATATGATATATATATGATATATATATGATATATATATGATATATATATGATATATATATGATATATATATATATGATATATATATATATGATATATATATATATATGATATATATATATATGATATATATATATATGATATATATATATATATGATATATGATATATATATGATATATATATGATATATATATGATATATATATGATATATATATGATATATATATGATAGATATATGATATATATATGATATATATATGATATATATATATGAGATATATATGAGATATATATGAGATATATGTGAGATATATGTGAGATATATGTGAGATATATGTGAGATATATGTGAGATATATGTGAGATATATGTGAGATATATGTGAGATATATATGTGAGATATATATGTGAGATATATATGTGAGATATATATGTGAGATATATATGTGAGATATATATGTGAGATATATATGTGAGATATATATGTGAGATATATATGTGAGATATATATGTGAGATATATATGTGAGATATATATGTGAGATATATATGTGAGATATATATGTGAGATATATATGTGAGATATATATGTGAGATATATATGTGAGATATATATGTGAGATATATATGTGAGATATATATGTGAGATATATATGTGAGATATATATGTGAGATATATATGTGAGATATATATGTGAGATATATATGTGAGATATATATGTGAGATATATATGTGAGATATATATGTGAGATATATATGTGAGATATATATGTGAGATATATATGTGAGATATATATGTGAGATATATATGTGAGATATATATGTGAGATATATATGTGAGATATATATGTGAGATATATATGTGAGATATATATGTGAGATATATATGTGAGATATATATGTGAGATATATATGTGAGATATATATGTGAATATATGTGAGATATATATGTGAGATATATATGTGAGATATATATGTGAGATATATATGTGAGATATATATGTGAGATATATATGTGAGATATATATGTGAGATATATATGTGAGATATATATGTGAGATATATATGTGAGATATATATGTGAGATATATATGTGATATATATATGTGATATATATATGTGATATATATATGTGATATATATATGTGATATATATATGTGATATATATATGTGATATATATATGTGATATATATATGTGATATATATATGTGATATATATATGTGATATATATATGTGATATATATATGTGATATATATATGTGATATATATATGTGATATATATATGTGATATATATATGTGATATATATATGTGATATATATATGTGATATATATATGTGATATATATATGTGATATATATATGTGATATATATATGTGATATATATATGTGATATATATATGTGATATATATATGTGATATATATATGTGATATATATATGTGATATATATATGTGATATATATATGTGATATATATATGTGATATATATATGTGATATATATATGTGATATATATATGTGATATATATATGTGATATATATATGTGATATATATATGTGATATATATATGTGA
Source organism: Chrysogorgia sp. JL179-B06 (assembly GCA_035772405.1). Lineage (NCBI taxonomy): Eukaryota > Metazoa > Cnidaria > Anthozoa > Scleralcyonacea > Chrysogorgiidae > Chrysogorgia > Chrysogorgia sp. JL179-B06. The sequence goes on from JAYKKM010000319.1 coordinate 954,103, forward strand.
TATATATATGTGATATATATATGTGATATATATATGTGATATATATATGTGATATATATATGTGATATATATATGTGATATATATATGTGATATATATATGTGATATATATATGTGATATATATATGTGATATATATATGTGATATATATATGTGATATATATATGTGATATATATATGTGATATATATATGTGATATATATATGTGATATATATATGTGATATATATATGTGATATATATATGTGATATATATATGTGATATATATATGTGATATATATATGTGATATATATATGTGATATATATATGTGATATATATATGTGATATATATATGTGATATATATATGTGATATATATATGATATATATATGTGATATATATATGTGATATATATATGTTTATATATATGTGATATATATATGTGATATATATATGTGATATATATATGTGATATATATATGTGATATATATATGTGATATATATATGTGATATATATATGTGATATATATATGTGATATATATATGTGATATATATATGATATATATATATGTGATATATATATGTGATATATATATGTGATATATATATGTGATATATATATGTGATATATATATGTGATATATATATGTGATATATATATGTGATATATATATGTGATATATATATATATGTGATATATATATATGTGATATATATATATGTGATATATATATATGTGATATATATATATGTGATATATATATATGTGATATATATATATGTGATATATATATATGTGATATATATATGTGATATATATATGTGATATATATATGTGATATATATATGTGATATATATATGTGATATATATATGTGATATATATATGTGATATATATATATATATATATATATATATATATATATATATATATATATATATATATATATATATATATATATATATATATATATATATATATATATATATATATATATTATATATATATATATATATATAACTACAGACGGTACCGTTTCGGCCTTTTGGGCCTCATCAGTGTAGTGCTGATGAGCAGGATGAAGATGACTGCTATTTACAGTCACCCTTGATCAGGGGCGTAGCGAAGGGGGGGTGCGGGGGGGTGTCGCACCCCCCCAATAAACTTTATGTTTGGGCGAATTTTTTAACGGAAACGGCAAAAGGTGCCGACAAAAGTCAGCAAAAATCGACAAAAAACCCTGAAAAATCCCCAACAAATCCTTGGTTAAAAGGGGCGACAAATGCCGAATAATTACCGACCCCTGGCCAAATTCCGACAAAAATGCTGGGAAGATTTAGCGTTTTACGTAGAGCCGCACTTTTTAATCCATCCGGAAATGCCAATCGTCTCTCCAAAAGCACAATATATGGCTGTATAGCACCACTAGAATTTGCGTCGGAAATCACGATCGTGCAAGTACACAACAGCCTCTCAATATTTCGTGGGCAAATGCGCAACCAGTAATAACGTTTCGGGCATTGTAGCGGTAGCGCACATAAGATTTAAGATGACTCGCTGATAGAAATATTTTAGATAAGAACAATTAGCTGAAACATTTAAACAAATATATTGGATTGGAAAGTTATGTACAACAACCACCTGAAACGCAAGCGGAAGAAAATTAAGCTGACATGTCTTGCTTGCAAGCAAACATTTGATAATGATTATCGGCAACAATACAACAAAAAGTACCATGGAGATGTTTTGAAATTATTGGGTACGTGTTGATCAGTGGCGTAAATTTAGCCGGAATGGGGTGTTTACAATCTTCCCCCCAAATGCTGTACGTATGTTGTCAACATAAAAAAAACAGTTCAAAATACGAAATTTTATAAACTTCTGAACTGACTGAAAATCACCACTCAGAATGCAGGAAATGCCATTTGCGGGATTCTATATTTTAAAATTTTCCGGAGGGCAACAGCGCTCGAGATCATCCCCTATCTCTCACAACATAAGATCATAATTTCAAATTTAATAAATTCATATTGAAATCATCATGACCACGCCCATGCCACGCCCAATTTGTCGGCAAAACTGGGTCATGCACCCCCCCAAATGCATTGCCTTCGCTACGTCCCTGCCCTTGATGCACACAAGTTATATATATATATATATATATAACAACTTGACACGACGCGACAGAAAGATATCATATACAACTAAATCTATTAAGTTTGTCCGCCGACAAAGTCAAAAGGTCAAAGCCAAGTGTAATATACCCCGTTGGTACAGGGAGACTTGTGGTCAATAACTAAAAGTTTAGCATTAATTAAATAAGGTTGAAAAAGTTTCATTTTTCTAGAAAAGGCCATCTTACATGGAACGAATGAGATGGACGGCTGGTTTTCAGACTACATCTTACACGCCCACGGCCCGCATAGCATCATGAAAATTCAAAATGGCACCAATCGCAGAGTTTTTAAGAAATCAAATCAAACTTGTCGTGCGAGTGGATTCTCATTTACCTCGTGGCGCTTGTCGATTTCCAATTTTTAATCTTGCGTTACTGTGTGCCGTGTTTTTCGATTCACGACTTCGTGGGTCTTGTACGACCCAGGCCAGACAGGAACGATTTAATGATTAACACTGTGAGGGTCGGTGATGTAATTCCCGACTTGATATAGAATTTTTAACATTGCATATAACATGCATATAGAATCTTTAAGTCGCCACGTTGAACTCTGTTTTACAATCTGGTATCAGTAAATTGTAACCAGAGAGATGGATAGATTCATCTGGGACATTATCATTAAGCCCATGTTTCACCATCCATGATTTCACTGAAGAAACCAATGCATGTCGATATATCTTTCGAATGAAGAACGTGGTCAATCTCACCAATTCAGTTTCGGTGTCAAGGACATTGTATTCGACAATACCGTTTCCGAGGGAAAGGTTGATTCTTCTTTGGTTGGCGAAAGCGTTGAAAGTGTCAACTTGAATATTTAATAAGTACCAACAATTTATAGAAGTTTGGTTGCCTCTAGACTTCAATACTTCATATTCTTTAACTTAACAAATCTTGGCCTCCTCCATGGGCAAAGTGACCATTTTGAACAAAACTCTTACTTCTTACATATATACATATGCTTGCATGCAAACGCTGAAGTTAAAACTTTCTTATCGAGTTTGCTTGTTTTCAGTCACGAATCTCGTTTCCGTGCTGACTGCCAACTTAATGAAAGCGGTATATAGATAATAATAATCATAAATCAACATTGTCATCCATACTTTTATATTTTCCCACTTAGGCATCGTAGTCCTGATTCTGTTCTTCATTGGGTTATCGATGGTCGCAGGAAATGGATTTTACATCTTCCAAATTTTTGACGACAACTCGCCAACCATTCCTCTGCTGGTTATTGCTTTATTCCAGTGTATTGGAGTGGCATGGGTTTATGGAAATGACAGGTACTAGGCGACTAGATACCATTCATTAAAGTGTCTATAACCTCAAATATGATATTACTGATATATAGACTCTAAATTATTACTTATTGGATTCCTAATACTACAAAATATTTAAGTCAAGAATTCAATATTGGGCGAGACCGAAGGTCGAGCCTAATATTGCAAATTATCGAGACTTAAATATTTTGTAATATTGGGAATCTTATAGGTCTTTTCTTATACCGAACAAAATATCTTAAAGGGATACTCCAGCCAAAATACAAATGTAGTTCATATGAAAGATCTTACTGACTTTAGTTTATTTCCAAAGTTTCAGCATTCCTATCAATTTAGTTAAAAAGATATGGCTAGTTGAATTTGAAAATTTTAGTTGAATTTGAAAATCATTCAATGACGTCATATTTCCAAAACCAATATGGCGTAAAAATCCTCAAATTTTCAACTTCATCTAGCCATATAAACTAGAGTCAGTAAGATCTTTCATATGACTACATTTGTATTTTGGCTGGAGTATCGCGCGTAAACAGTCAAAAGGTTGCTGTCCAATATGTTGATGTCCTACATCGTAAAATATTGGACTGTCACGTGATGCTAATAGCGACAATTGATTGGACAATCAAATGTGAGGGTATAATAAGAATTGAATGGTTCAATATCAAAATATTTTATGATTTGAGTTTTGCGTTGTCCGAATGAGTGTGATCTATACTTTTTGTCTGGTCTTTGTTTTTGGTTAGGTTAGGTTTAAAGTAAGGATCAAGATTAGGCTGAGAGGATTGGGATAGACTAGTTCTTGAAAATGGGAAGGTCCTTTTAGTCTTGTCCAGAACATCTGAACGCAAAACTCAAATCATCAAATATTTTGGCATTCAACTTTTCACTTTATGTAGAATATGTATCAGTTATATGTACCAATTATTGCGGTCCCAGAATTAATTAAATTAAAGTAAAAATTAAATAGTTTTAAGAATGTTCCTGTTCAAGAGTTGTTAGTTGTTATAGACGCAGCAGCGTAGGATACCAATTACACTGCGAACAGAATTGCATTTTGGGCAAATCGTTTTCCATGATCGCGGATCTTCTGGGTCATAATACTCCAATGACCTGATGTAATATTGCAGGAGGTTGCATTTAAAGTTAGATAACGTAAATTCCTTCAACCGGATTTCGTTCGGGAGGTCATTCCACGTCCTGTATGTTCGTGTGAAGAATGATCGCTGGAAAGTTAGTGTTCTACATTTTTGTGGCATAGTACAGGACCAAGGGCAGGATAATTTTGCCGTAAACTGACCGAGCAAACGAGGACTACTATATGGCTCTTATAGGTTTGTAAATAACGCTCAGGAACCAATCAGATTGTACTAAAGCTGCGTTAAGACCGCTCATGAGCCAAGCCGTATATAATAAAAATACTTATTAACCACGAGAAATTACTTATTAATCACGTGGATCGGATCACCACTCAGGGTCTTAAAAATAATTGAGGAGAAACTAGAAAGTGCTGCCTTTGCAATAATATCAGAAAATGGTAAGACTTTCAAAATATTGGGGCGTCACACTCCTACCCCACTCCTTCCCCAAGTAGCTACACCCCTTATGGTACGTTTACACACTGCGATTAATTATCGGGTCGATTTATGGTTTAGATGCATGTTAAGTAAGAATTGTGAAGAGTAAGGATTGTGAGCCCACAAATCATTCCGCTGACTATTTCTCGTTTAGTCCAAGTAGCTCAATAGTTAGAGTGTTTCACTGGTGAACAGACGGTTATAGGTTCATCTCGCATGTGGGACTCGTGAGAGATGTTTATGAGTATAATAGTAGATAGTTCGACGTCTTTTGGCCTTGACAGCTGTACATCGCACGATTTCCCATTTCCCGCCTCTATTTTTACTATTTACTTTGCTATTATTTTAGATTTGCAGATGATATCGAAGAGATGACTGGCAAGCGACCTTGGATTGGTTGGATGACGTGTTGGAAGTACATAACCCCGTTGACAACGATAATACTTCTTATCACAATATTTTATGACATGGGAAAAGTTCCCTTATCTTATTACGCCTTCGTGGGATGTCTACAGGTAGCAATACCTCATTATTAATTCTTCCCTTTTCTCAACCTCGTTCCCAGGGTCTTATCTCCGCCCCGCCCCCCGCCTCCCCCCCCCCCCCCCGCGCTGCGAAAAGACCCTTGGTCGGGGCTGGCACGTGTATCCCATATTCTTGGATACTTTTACCGAGTGTCGTAACTCACCGTGTTTGGTGCAGTTGCCTTTTCTATTTTCTTTTGACGTTTCGAATTTCGTATTAAGTGTTGGCTGTCACAAGAGCAAAATAAGTTTTTGACGTGTCGATTGGGTCGCCTTTTTCTTTTGTTGCGAGCATCACAATGTTATGTTTTCTCAGCTTTGTTTGTCAACGTTTTCCGCTGCCAAATATCCGTTTGTGGTTGGTTATGTCGAAACAACTATAAGTACTCCAAAGAAGTGTTATAATTCTGGGAGTTCAAATTCGCGTTGCCGTTTATGCCTCAAAACGTCTTCCTCGAGGCGATTCTTTACCTCACCTCCTATGTAGAGCTTGCGGGAGAAGCCTAAATTTTCGATCATTACTACCGGTAATGAAAAGAAGAAGCAAAGATACCGCAATAAGTCATCGTGGAATCATGATTCCAAAGTAAGTTCAATTCGAAAATATTTCACGTGTGGCAATTGCGACATTGTGTTGCAATTAATCACTTTCCTCCGCACATTTCTGACGCACGAAAGTTTTTTTGACATAATTATATCAAACGTTGGCATATAAATCTCTCGAAGTTACAATTAGAATATAAATCTCTTGAAATTACAATTAGAATATAAATCTCTTGAAGTTACAATTGTGAAACACGCACACTACATACAGTGACACCTACCTCCTCCGCAGGCGTTTTTGGGGTGAGGGAGGGGCGCGGGCGAAGAGAAATTTCGCGCGCCCGCAATTTTTTCCGCCCGCGCCCCTCCCGCCCTCGCCCCAAAAACGCCTGCGGAGGAGGTAGCAGTGACACGTTGTTGTTTTTCTAGTGCGAAACTCTATTTTATAATACTGGGTCACTTTGAAGCAAATGTAAGGCCTTCCTTAGAGGACAGACATGTCTCATGATGAAGGAAGACAATGTCGTACTTGGCGTCCTGAAGAAGTGCATCGTTCGTTTCGTCAACCCACACAGCATATTCCCGTTTTGCTTTGAGAACGGTTATATTTATTTGATCGTCAATGAGTGAGTTCAAGGGTGATACAACGATAACAACAGGCGTTTCAACGATTTCGACCGATGACGGCTCTCGCAAATATTTATTTATTTTCGAATGTAGAGGCAGAATCTGGTATATCAATGATTTCCATAACCTGTAGGCAACCGCACAGCAACTGTATCTCGGCGATTAAAAATTGCCTCTAAACACACAACTTGCTTTGACTTGAGGCAAAGTAGAATGTCTAGAATGTTTATGTCGAGTTTTTTTGCCAATTTTGCTACTCTTCCCACCCCTACTTAGTAAGATGTTTTTATAGGATACACGTGACCAGCCCCGACCAGGGTCTTTTCGCAGCGCGCGGGGGTGGGGGGTGTTGGGGCGGGCGGAGATAAGACCCTGGGAACGAGGTTGCCCTTTTCTCACCTCGCCTTAATTTTCACCACCTCCCATCTCTATGGAAGTAGTGCTATACCTCCTTTTGTATAGGCTAATTCATGGTCATTATCACTGATTTGATTCGCAAACGAGGTGAATGGGTCATTCTGGTCCTATACAATAGAATATTTAGTAGTATCCGCAACCATAATATCTGGTCTTGCATCTTTGTTAGTGGACAATAAATGACTGGCGTTTAGATTAAAAGTAGTGCTGAGCAAACTTTGTTAGGGGAAGTGGCCTTTGCGAAATTTTATTTACATTTCTTTGTTGATGTTCACTATATCTAAGATATTTAACGGAGAGAGGATATACATAATTCAGAATACTTTGAAAATTTATTTGACTGCCACAACCGGAAATCGAATGTATCAGTATTTACATTTATATTATGTATATACCAGTATTTACATTTATATTATGAATGTACCAGCATTTACATTTATTTACATTTCTTTGTTGATGTTCACTATATCTAAGATATTTAACGGATAGAGGATATACATAATTCAGAATAATACTTTGAAAATTTATTGCCCCAACCGGAAATCGAATGTACCAGTACTCTGACCAGGATATAATATGAAAAGGAGAAATAACAGAACTTCAATGTGTCGAAAAATACTTAAGTAAGAGTACTTACGTATATTCGTGGCCACTCTCTGACCACTGAGACACAGATGTGATATCTCCGGGTAGATATCGGGGGAAAAGAACAGCGTTGAAAATTTCTGATAAATATTCAAATATTATTCTGAATTATATCTGAGATGTTCTCACAGGTGAGTGAAATTTGAAACCCGCGTTTCTAGGTTACGACACTTTTGGAGCTCTCGAGCGAGGAGTCACGACGCTATATCTATATAACCCTTCGTTTTTAGTCGAGAGGATAATGTTATGCATCTTTGTTTAAAGGAGAACTGTACCTAAAAATAAATTACTTTTAAATAAAATCTGCTCTTGTAGTCGAGAAATAAAAAGGTCAAAGTTGATGTGCTGCGGTGGTTTTCTTTCTAATTTTGACGTCATTGAGTGCTTGTCTTTTGTACCTTGCAGTCAATGACGTCAAAATTAAAAAGAAACGCATAGTGCTGGACAACGAGTCTGAGCCGTCGAGTAATATAGAAAATCCATGTTTTGAGGACGGTTTTCCTGAATCGTGTTTTCCTCGAGAGTCGCCGAATAACGTTGTCATTTGGGTCTGGTGGGGTGCGGGGTCGACGTTGAAACATCGTATGAAACGACATCTTGAAGTGTACTATTTGGAGAAATCGACGCCGAGGTGTTTTTTGTGGTAAAATCCAGTGTTCTGAGGGGTTTACCTGAATTGTATTTTTTTTTTAAAGTGCGCTTTTTTAATTAATGTGTGAAGTTAAAAAAAGTAAATAAGTTATTAAGTTCTCAAAACCAAGATAGGAGGGTTGCCTTATAAAGATAGATTGCTAGCCCTTAATTTACTTCCCTTGTGCTATGATCGAGAGCTCAAGGATCTTATTTTTTTTTATAAATCGCTTTATGGTTATACTGATTTGAATCTTTATAATTATGTTTCTTTCAATGTTTCTGGGCGAACCCGTTTAAGCCAGTCGTTTGCTTCCCTAAAAACTCCCTTATGTAAAACAAGTACTTTTAAGGCCTCTTATTTCAATCGCATTGTTAAACCGTGGAATTTTCTATGCAAATTAGCTGAACCTGATGTCTTCACCTCTATCTCTACTTTTAAAAATTTTGTTAAGAATGTATTAACTGAGTTGCTCAAAACTACCTTTGACATTGACAGACCTTGTACTTGGACTCTAGTACGGGATTGTCCTTGTCATAGATCCTTGTAAATCATTTATACACCTCTGTATATAGTTTTCATAGTTTTATATATCTTGGGCGGCGCCCAGCATGGGTCTTGTTGTCCCGTTCGCGCCTCACCCTTTTGGGTATAATGTAATAATATTCTTTGTAATGTTCTTCTTTACCCAATAAAGTTGTATAAACAAATAAACAAATAAACAAGTTGATGTTGAGACGTATAAATACACAACTGTTTCTATGCCCCATACCATAAAAGTATTAAAGTTCCTATCCGTGGTTTGGGGATTTTACAAATTCGTAATCTTTGGGTTCTGCGAAGAAGAAATGTAATATATCTTGTCGTTCGAAAATTTCATCTTCGTGCCATTTTCCCCTGCTAAATTTGATTTACTATTCATAGGAAATGACGTCAAAGCAGGGACACGCGAAGTCATTGCACACTAATTCAACAGTGAAATACAAAGAAACACACCTGTTTAGACAAAATTATCTCAATTCCCAAATTTTCATTATCAATGTGCAATGTTTTTGCGTGTCCCTGCTTTGACGTCATTTCCTGTGAATAGTAAATCACTTTTATAGCAGGGGTAATTTTCACACGAGAAGATATTTTACAATTCTTCCCAAGAGATTCCATGAGAGATCACAAATATGTAAAATCCCCAAACCCCGTATAAGCACTTTTCTAAACATTATACTTAAAGCCCTATTATTTAAAAGCAATTAATTTTTTGGGTAGAGTTCGCCTTTAAATACGGAACACTCCCAATGTTGTACATTGAACTTGTTCTTCATTGGAGCCCATATATACTCAGCCTGCGAACGCAGCCGCCTGTTTCCGCAGGCTAATATATACTAGATATACGAATTGCATTTCAAGTATTTTTTGTGTGAGCCTCAAAAACAAACGAATGCCGCACATGCGTACTAGGGACTGTTATTCATATTAAATATACTAATTCATATAACACGGTCTACCAATCTTCTCTATTTAACCGAAAGTGACGTCCATTACTTTCAATTTCTCTATAGGATCCATTCAGTAGCAAGTATCCAGGAAGCAAGGCTTGGGTCGCCCCACTCGAGTACCCTGGTTGGGTGAAATTCTTGGCTGCCTTGATGATTATGGCGGCCATCCTCCCCATAGTTCTGTTTCTGATTATTGGCTGGCCAAAAAATTGGAGAACTCAGTTTTACCAGACATTCCTGACATCCCTGAACAACTACCACCCTGACCCAAAAAAAAAACACAACTCTGATATTGCATTGTCGGACTAATACAATTGAAATAGTGTAATAGGAGGTAACAGAAGTTTATGTAGATCGTAGAGTGGATTAACAAAATCCAATGTAAACTCGAAATTAATTTTAACGGTAAAAGACATCAATCATACAAAAGTAGTGTTTAGAAATATATGATGACGATCTGTGCCGAGGTTGTTCTCGGGACACAATAAATCTCTTTAATTCGATCGTTTGATTGTTTTATTTAATATCTCTTCACCTAATCGCGTTTGTTGTTTTTACTCTCCCACTCTCCTCGACAATCTAGCCCATTCTCGTGATCTCTTCACGTGACTATATAAACAATCCTAGCACGGGGGAGGGGTGGGACATCCAAAATACGGCCATTGGGTTCTTCGAGTGCGTAAGCATTTTGGCCCCAAAGGATGATGCTTGGTGTTAGAATCTGCTTGTCTCCATGGTTGTTTTCGACATAAGTCAGTGGATGGTTATTCAGTGTCGATCGATATCCATGACGACTGTTTCAAGTTGGCGAAACGTCAGATGTGTTTTTGGCAAGGTCTTGTGCAGTCAGTTTTCTTGATTTCTTTAATTAACCGTTCATACATTGCTCCTCACCAAGGGAACTTGGCTAAATTGAACGTCCAGTGATCTCTTGAGTCGCCAGGTAGTTCTGTAAACGCTTGCTTCTCCTTACTGCTTTTATATACATTTCACTGTGGCCCTTGAATGTAGTTGCGTTATCGGATATTATACGTCGTGGTCTTGTCTTCCTGGTGACAAACGAATTGAGTTTTGCTTGAAACTCGTATGCTGTTTGTAAGTTTGTCAGTTCAAGGTGGACGGCTCTGGAGGTAAGGTTGCACATGTGAAAATCAATATGTAGCATTTTCCTTCTTCTTTCTTCTTTATTTTGAGCACCAGTGGGCCAGCAAAATCTACTCCAGTGATTTCAAAAGGTCTTCCAGTTACGACACGGAATTCTGATAGCTGGGAAGTTGTTGGTGGCCCATAAGGTTTTGCTGAGTAAACCTTGCAAACATTGCATTCCTTATGGCCTTCTTCACTTTAGACCTCAGTTGTGGTATCCACCTGCAGTGTTCTCGTATTGCTGCTATCATGTTTGCTACACCCAGATCAATAACCTACAGTATACTGATGTGTATGTGATACGAATTTGTCTACGAATGGTCCTCTATGAAGGTACGTTGGTTGATATCCAGAAATTCTTCCCTTGCATCTTAGGATATTCGTAGCTTCATCTCTCGTGAGTTGCCAGCCCGAAGTTTTTTTGAGTTTTGCCTCGAACATTTCTGACCCAGTAATTATTTGCTGTTTCGATTTCCGCGGAGTCGAGTGGGCCTCTCAAACCCAAGCAGTAGTATAGAAAGTGGGGCTACCAGCACACTTTTCCCATTTTTCATGTCTCAACTTTTTTCTCTAGGTAACTAGACACTTTTTCCGTTTTTGGATTCCGCATATAACTTTCGAGCAAATATGCAGAATCCAAAAACGGAAAAAGTGTCTAGTTCCCTAGAGAAGTTGAGACACTCAAATGGAAAAAGTTTGCTGTTAGCCCCACTTTCGAGACTACTAATAGGCAATGTGTCACATGGTTTGGGGAATCAGAGACGTGTCTCAGCTAGTAGGCTACAGAGTGAGGTGTCTGGACGTGACGCTGCTGTGGGTGAGGATGTCGTTCGTGACAAGGCTGTGTCAAGCAGTATTACATATGATCCTGATACAGGCTTTATTTCAAGTCATGAGTTGAGTGGGGCTCATGGTTCAAAAGGGTCTAAGGACTTAGCTATATTAAATAATAAAACGACTCTTATGAAAAGGTCTGGACGTAAACGTAACTCTGTTGTGGGTGGTAATGTCGCTCGTAGTGGTATACTATCGAGTGGTGGTGCACGTGATCCTGCTATAGGTTCTGGTGACTTAGTTATGCCTAATATTAAGATGAGTTTTCTAGAGAGGATGTCTGGCTATCTAGCTGACGCTAAAGCATTGGGGTATAAGTGGATGGACCTTATTAGAAGGGGGTCTAGAGAGGGTGTTATTAATAGAGTCACCAGAGTTAGGGAGGTCAGAGAAGTTCGAAAGGCTAGACGTGATCTTAGACGATATGTTAAGAGGTCACGACTAAGTCAGGAGGTCTCAGACAAAGAGTATGAGAGAGTCACTAACCTTATTGCTAAGATGACACGTCCTACTGTAGTACAAAGGAGAGTTGCTCTCAAAGGGTACACCAAGTCGTATAGTGTTAAGGTGGTCGAGAAAGAGGACCCACTAAAACAACTAGTCAAGACTAGAAGAGTTGTAGGCTCAGCTTTACAGAAAGAGTTAGAAAGACTGAAAGGTTTAAAGTTTTCTGAGACGTTGAAAGTAACTCTAGAGAAAGAGATTGGTAATGGTGAGTCTGTGATTAAGGAAGCCTTCTTCAATAGTGTGGTCAAAACAGTGACCAATAGTGTTGATATTAGTGGAGCTACGAAGCAAGCTAGTGAGGAGATAGTGAATCGTATAGCTGTGTGGTTGTCAGAAGGGTCTGGGTGGGTTATAGATAATATTAGTGATCACTATATTAATGTGGTAGTGTATAAGCCTCTTAAAGGATCGAGTTATATTGAGCTACCTGAGGAGTTGAGGAACGCGTCGAAAGGTTTGGTTAATATAAAGAATGAAGATGACAAGTGTTTCATGTGGTGTCACGTGTTGCACAAGTGTCCTGTAGGAAAGAATCCGCAGAGAGTGTCGAAGCACAAGAAGAACATAGGTTCTGTAAATTATGACGGAGTGAGATTTCCAGTGGATACGAAACAGTACAACAAGATAGAGAGACAGAATGATATCAGCATAAGCGTGTTTGGGTATGAGAACAAGCAGACATTTCCTATCTACGTTTCTGAGGAGAAGTTCGAGGATCATATGGACCTACTGCTAATAACTAATGGTGTTAAACGACACTACGTGTACATCAAAGACTTTTGTAGATTTATGTGTGGTCAGTCTAAACACAAGTGTCGCAATAGTTTCTGTAGGTACTGTCTTCAATGTTTTACTACCAGTGAGGTTCTAGAGAAACATAAGGAGGTTTGTATGGTGGTAAATGGTAAGCAAGCGATCAAGATGCCAGATGAAGAAGATAGCACTCTTGAGTACGTAAATTATCACAAACAATTAGAGGTACCATTTGTGATATACGCAGACTTTGAGGCTATCACAGAGAAGGTCGACAACGTGACACCACTCACAGGATCGTACACTAGTGAGTACCAAAGACACACGGACTGTGGGTATGGGTACAAAGTAGTATGCTGTTACGATGACAAATATAGTAAACCAATAGAGATGTTTCGAGGTCCGAAAGCGGTTAAGAAGTTCATGAAAAAGATGCTAGAGGAGGTTAAATACTGCAAGAAAGTCAGAAAGGAGCATTTTAATGAAGACATGGTGTTGACCGTAGCTGGTAAGGTTAACTTCAAGGAAGCGACTAAATGTCATATTTGTGATATAAAATATAAACGTGAGAGTTAGAGATCATTGTCATATCACTGGTAAATATAGAGGCTCTGCACATCAGTTATGCAATAGGAACTATAGACTGACTGATAAGATACCTGTCATATTTCATAATCTAAGAGGGTATGATAGCCACTTCATAATGCAGGAGATAGGTAAGGTTGGTCTGAAAATCAACGTCATACCAAATAATATGGAGAAATATATGGCATTCATGTTAGGTAAACATCTAGTGTTTCTAGATAGTTTCCAATTCATGAGCTCTAGTCTAGCCAACCTAGTGAACAACCTACCAAAGGACTGTCTCAAGTATACGTCTGAACTGTTTCAAGGTGAGGAGCTAGAGTTGGTGTCGCGAAAAGGTGTGTACCCATATGACTATATGGATAGTTTCGATAAGTTTAACGAACCTGAGTTACCACCAAAGGAGAGTTTCTACAGCATCCTAAACGACGAGCATGTGTCAGACACAGACTACAAGCACGCTCAAGAAGTGTGGAAGAAGATGGGTGTGGAGAATATGGGTGAGTACCACGACTTGTACTTGAAGTCTGACGTATTACTACTGGCTGACGTGTTCGAGAACTTTAGAAGAACGTGTAAACAGTACTACCAGTTAGACCCTTGTCATTACTTCACATCACCTGGACTGTCGTGGGACGCTGCTCTAAAGATGACAGGAGTGGAACTAGAGTTGATGATTAACATTGATATGTTTCAGTTTATCGAGAAAGGAATGCGAGGTGGTGTATCCTGTATAACACATAGACACGGAGAAGCTAATAACAAGTACATGAAGGGGTATGATAGTAGTAAGCCGTCGAAACATATCGTATACCTAGACGCTAATAACCTTTATGGTTGGGCTATGTGTCAGTATCTACCGACTGGTGGGTTTGAGTGGGTCGAAGGTTTTGACATCAACAATCTAGATAAATATAACAACGAATCAGACAAGGGGTTGATACTCGAGGTTGATTTAGAGTATCCAGAGGAGTTGCACGATCTTCACAACGACTATCCTTTAGCCCCTGAGAGGATGAAAGTGAGTAGTGATATGTTGTCAAACTATTGTAAGACGATCCAAAACAAGTTTAAGATATCTGTTGGAGAGGTTGCAAAACTTGTACCTAACCTAAACGGTAAGAGTAAGTACGTTGTTCATTATAGAAACCTACAATTATACAAGAGTTTGGGGATGAAGGTTAAGAAGATACACAGAGTACTTCAGTTCGATCAGTCACCATGGCTCAAGCAATATATCGACTTTAACACTGACAAGAGAACCCAAGCGAAGAATGACTTTGAGAAGGATTTCTTTAAGCTCATGAACAATAGTGTATTCGGAAAGACTATGGAGAATCTACGAAAACGTGTGAATGTGGAGTTAGTAACAGATAAGGCAAAACTGGAGAAACTAACGTCAAAACCAACCTTTGTTAGTAGTAAGATATTTGACAATAACTTGGTAGCAGTTCACAAGATCAAAGAGATACTAACTCTAAATAGACCAGCATATGTAGGTATGTGTATTCTAGACTTGTC
The DNA here is from genome assembly GCA_035772405.1 of Chrysogorgia sp. JL179-B06. Classification (NCBI taxonomy): domain Eukaryota; kingdom Metazoa; phylum Cnidaria; class Anthozoa; order Scleralcyonacea; family Chrysogorgiidae; genus Chrysogorgia; species Chrysogorgia sp. JL179-B06. The sequence goes on from JAYKKM010000319.1 coordinate 969,336, forward strand.
AAAGACATTGATGTATGACTTCCACTACAATAACGTCAAAAAGGAGTATGGCAACAAAGCCAAACTACTATTCACAGATACGGATAGTCTAATGTATGAGATTGAGACGGAGGATGTGTACAAAGATATGTACGCTAACAAAGAAGTGTTCGACTTTAGTGGATATGACAAGTCATCTCCTTACTTCGATCTAACCAATAAGAAGGTTATTGGTAAAATGAAGGATGAGACATTAGGAGTCCCAATCGTTGAGTTCGTTGGTTTAAGGTCGAAAATGTATAGCTACATAAAAGAGGATGGAAAAGGTGGGAAGACTGCTAAGGGTATCAAGAAGAGTACCATTAGAAATAATATAAGACACGACAACTATAAAAGTGTCCTAACAAATGGTGAGCAGATGTCTCACATAATTAAAACTATTCGCAGCAAGAGTCACCAACTAGGAAGCTATGAAATAAACAAGATATCCTTAAGTTGCTTTGACGACAAGCGACATATACTACCAGATGGTGTATCTAGCTATGCGTATGGACATTACAAAATAGTTTGAAATTAAATGTTTAAATTTCTCAAATGCTTTTTAGTCTTTAAATGTCTGTATTTAGAGGTCACATGGTATGGTCTATCACATGTCTCACACACCCACTTATGAGTTCTCATCCACTCTTTGGTTTGTGCTCTATTTGCTACTAAAGCTTCTTCTCTGGTTTGGTAAATTTTTGGTCTTGCCATTATATATATTACTATATATTTTATTTACCCACTCGTTGTAGTATGGATCTCCTCTCTCATCCCAACCTAGATCCTTGTATACTATGCTATACAGGTTATACTCGAATCGTACCTTGACCTTACCAGGTTTGAGGTCGTTAAGACTACCTCTCAACTTTATACCTCTTCTAGAGCATATTCTTATGACATAGAAAATATATTTCGATATATTCTTGACAATAAGTTCGTTTCTTTTAAGAGACCACACTATTTCTATAAAATCACTGACAACTGTTGGTATGTCACTCTCGTTGACTAGTCCAGTCAACATTCTCCCTAACCATTTACTGTAACTGTGAGCCGATTTATTGTACATCCAAATGTTAGGTACAAAGTTCCTTACGCGTCCGTAGGTAGTCTCTCCGCACTTGTTACAACTAAATACACCATCTTCGATTTGGGTTCTATTGTTACTACACTTGTAACAATACATGGTGTCGTACCACTTTTTTGGTCTTGCGTCCTTAATTCCATTCTTGATCTCGTCCAACGTGTACCCTAGTGTAGTACCACTCCACTTTTTTGATGCAATCTCATCCAATGTATACCCAGCATAGAACATTCTCATTGTACGTTCGTCAACCATTTAAGTTAATATACTATATATACCTTTAGACTATAGTGTAGTAACTTTGTGGTTGAGTGTCTCCAACTCACATTTTATTGTTGCGACCTGTTTTAAAGCGTCTGATAGTAGTTGTTCCAACTTTTCTATCTGACTAGTTTGGAGTGTCGAGTCATGCTTTTTATCAAATTCCATAGCCATCTCCTTCAGAGTAGTACTCATTATACTACTCTATATATTAGATAACCTAAAGGTATCCCAACAACTCCGACGAATACCATTTGATATTCTTTCATCTCATCTGAAGGTTTGTAATAGTCTGATAACTCAGGCTCTTTACTAAACGTCTTCCCATCATACTGTATAGTCAGTACTTGTCTTAGTTGATCCAAAGCGTGGTTCGTGTCGTTAATATCTGCGTTAGCATCTGACAACTGTTGCCTTAATTCCTGGATTTTGTCTCTCTGACGAATCTCATTCTCGTAGAACTTTTCTTTCGCTCTTGCGAGACTCTCCAATGCTTTGTTGTGTCTCTTTATCTCTGTCTCGTAGCCGGTATGGTTTAGCTTGCTGAATATGAACCCAGCTCCTGCGAATGCTATGGCGTTGAACAAACCACCTGCTATCACACTAGCCATTATGTATTACGTTAGATTACTTTGAGAACGGGTCAATAGGTAAGTATTTCTTGCTCTGCGCCCACTTAACGAGTAGCGTTGAAACGCCTACAGCAGTCGCTAACTTGAGGGTACCCTTCACTGATTCAGGGGTACCCAACGGTTCTTTTAGTACTTTCTTTGATGCCATGGATACGGCTACGGCTCCAGCAGTCACAAGGGCTGCGTCGTATAGCTCGTTCATCAGTTCTTTTCTGTCTATTGATGCCATATATTATACAATATGTTTTAATCGAGACTGTCGAGCTTGCGTGATGGTTTTATAACAACGGTCTTAGGCTCTTCGATCACTACTTGTTTGTCTTGCCTCATCGTATAGTACAGTGAGCTAGCGGCTATTACCACTCCTATAGTACCTATGATGTATCCATAGTTAAAACTATCGTCCTCACTTATCACTCTCTCTCTCATCTTCCTCTCTTTGGCTACTTTAGATATAGCAGCCAAGCGTTTGCCTGCCTCTACTCTCTTAGGGTCTTTGGTCCTTGTTGTCGACGTTATAATAGGTACGGACTCACTGTCAGTCATCTATACTATATGTGATATCTAGTCACAGTCATCTCACAGTCATCTCACAGATTATCTCACAGATTATCTCACAGATTATCTCACAGATAAAGTATTCGATGAAAGTATTTTTGGTGATTAGATAGTGTGGTTTCACTCTTGAATCTCCTATTGCAGTACTCACACAGGACTCTGGAGTCTATCATATATGTCTCTATGAAATGTATTATCTCATGTTGGTCTGAGGATAGTAACGTGTTGTACCCTTGTGATCTTAGTCTCCTTAATACCCTCAACTGGTTATCCCTAATAACCCCATTACCTTTCGGTGTTTTGAACTCTATAGCAAAACCGTTGTATCTCTTATGTAGTTGCGGAACTATCAAATCTGGTTGTCCACCACTGTAACCCTTCTTCCATCCATCTATTCTTTTAGTAGATGTGTCTTGGTACTCACCTAACCCTGGGATGATTATTGTCGGATGGTACTCTCTGATATATTTAACTATATCGTAATGCAAGTCTGTCTCATTCATTATTGATAACTGGTTGCATTGTATGTACTGACCTGTCTTTCTAATAGACGGTAAGACTTCTGTGAATATCCATTTTCTAAAAGTCTCAGCTGACTCTAGCTTAGATGAGAATATTAGTCTATACAAACCACTCTCGTTTATTTGCCAAACTCGTCTATTTCGACACTCAGACCCTAAGGTCCCAAGACAGGACCTTAGCTCCCAAACCTCTCTTTTCTCGTCATCTACCACATGTTCTTGTATTGCTTTAGAAGGTCTTTTGTAACCTAACACCTCGGCTACTTCTTTTCCGTAGAACCATATATTGTCTCCATCCTTAATAGTCGTGACTGATTCCTCCTCGAAGATGAACTTTCTAACGAGACTCATTACTATATATTATACCATATGTTTTATTTATATGTCTAAACAACTCGTCGAAACAGGACCACCAGGTCCCGAATCGGGACCTCATGTGTAAACGACCCTTCTACCGATCACAAACACACCATGAGTAGGGGGTCACATGTAGTGTCTTAATATTTTACTACTATTTATACTTCTGAGCACCTACTCTTGGAACTTGTCGACTGACACATCACTGGTTCTTACGTGTAGACCCGTGTTTAAAGGGGGGCGTGACTCGCGCCCCCCTTGTGTCTCGTACACTTTGCTGTACCTTTTCGTCATTCCATTGATTGGTGGGCATAAGTCAGTCACATTATCGTCCAACACTTTAACGTCTGAGAGGAACATTGACTCGTTGTAAGGAAGACCTCTAAGATACGATCTTAGTTGTGTCAGTATCTTTTTGTAGCTAGTGTGAGCAAACTTGCAATGCTCCACTCTACTAGTCAGATTGGATTTAGCCAAGTAACCTTGAATGATCACACCAGGACCACTAATACAAGCAGTGATTAGAGGGTTAGCGGTTATCGATCCAGCTATAATCCCTACTGTCGTTAACCCTATGCTAGTCATGTTTAATGATAGTTTAATTTTCTTTAACCTCTTGTATTTCCATTTGTAACAGGCTTCTAGTTTGTGGTAGTACGCGTACAAGCGTTTGAGCTCTAGCACCTCTTCTTCTGACATATCCTTTGATATGTGATTGAAAACAACAACTGACTTCTTCCTCATATATCTTAACTCACATCATATTCCTTCATCATATCTCTACCAACTAGTATTATGTCTCGGCTCGTCATGTAGCCAGAGACAATCCTAACACCGTAGAACTCTATCATAGACGGGTACTTGTAGGGTGCTAGTGGTACTCTTGGTCGATGAACTCCAAAGATCGTTACGTAAGGAGACCCTATCTCTTCGTAATTAGCTGTGAAGTCTGAGTCTGTTGACCTCACGTTGTTCACCTTAACGTAGGAGTTACCCATCCGCCAATGTATTGATATCATATGTCTCTTGGTGGTGTCGATGTTATTTGGGATTGTACATATGTACTCCTTTGCTGGAGCTCCACCACCATACGATAATTTATCACCTCCTTTGTACCCTATGTACTTGTCCCACGATCCGTCATCGTTTGAGATAATCGCCTCCCAATCTTTCGTACTCACCCTCATGGCTAACCTCACTACCACAAAAACGGATATGTCACAGTATTGCATACGTGGACAGTTAAAATGTATTCCAACTTCAAACGGAATTGGAGTTAGTTCAGGGGATAGGAAGCTGTGACCATTGCTAACACCAATAATAGGACCATACGTTGGATCGTATTGTACTAACATGTTAGTTTTATCTCTAATGGTTTTCACTTTATTTGTTCCACTGTGGTATTCCACCATACTCACAGCATGGTTTGTGACGTTAAAATCAAATAGAACGTTATAGGACTGCGTTCTAAAGTATTGCGGTAAGTATACGGACTCCAACACTTTTTTATTGATAGCATCCCAATCATCTTCTGGATCTGCTATGTTTTTGAGTGTCCTGAACGCCATATCTATGTCTCCAGACATCCTCCCACCGCTCACGCTTAACTTAGGGTCACTGTCTAGATGTCTCTTCGCTCTTCTTAGTATTTTGTCACTCTCGTAGTCTCTGTCCTCAAACCCATAACTTAGACTCATTATGTTATAACACATATTTGCTCACTAAATAGCCAGACACAGCCGAAACCACTAGAACTAGCCCCAACTCTGTAGTGTTGTCACCTGGTGACGCCTTTGATGCCTCCAGACGGTGTGTCACCTTCGGTTTGTCGAGTGTCTCCTGATGTGTCACGTTTGGTATCAGACGGTGTTTCACCTTTGGTTTACCAAGTGTCTCCAGATGCTCTCCACCTTCTTGGTGAACTTTCTTAACCTCTGTCGTTTCCGTGTAGTTTAACCCACTGTTTACTCCAAACTTCATACTCTGTGTGGCAGTCTTCAATAGGTTGTTGTACCCAGCGATTTTGTTCTTGAGGATTACAACGTTACTCGGCATTAACCACGTAGACGGTGACAGTGCAAGGTTTTGGACAACGTTAGTGTCTTTAATCGACTTGTTCATGTTGAGAATCCACGTTGAAACGTCGTAGTTTATAACACTGTCCTCCACCAACTTGCGGAACTCTTGTTGAGTCTCTAGACTGCCTGCTGAATCACCAACGACTGACACACGTGTCCTCGCTTGTGCACCAAGTGTGGAGTAAACAAAGGCTTCTATAGACTGGTTTAGGTATTGTCTCCCAATGTTGGTGAAACCATTCGACGTCAGAGGAACGTATCGTTTGTAGTCGTTCTTAACGTCGTTAATCGTGAAGACTCTCTCCTCACCTGTTGTACCATCAGCAAGGACTTTACCCTGGTAGTAATGCTTTTTAGGAATCTTGTCTGTCTTACCATACAATTCTCCAGCATCAAACTCTCTACTTATCGATCTCATGCTCTCACCACCTTCCATCCTTCTGAGAAGTCTTCTGATGGTAAAGTACAGATGGAACCTCATCACACTTGTGATAACAGGGTGGACTTCTTGTGAGGGTGATAAGTGTTGTAACGACACTCCACAACAGAAACTTGCACAATATGTTGCAAACACGACTCTATAGTAGCTCTCGTTGTCGTCCCACTTTGACTTTGTCTTTGAAGTGGTGATTTGTAATATTGGTAGCTTTGAGAGAAAGTAGCTCTTTCGATTAACGAAGACTCTAAAGTTATTCACTGGGTAGTTCAACACGTTTTCCGTTGGATAGCCATCCCAAAGTCCCCAGTGGTTCTTGCGACCTTTTGATAATGGTTGGATAGTTCCACCAGATAGCCATATTTCTGGAAACTTGTCGTCGTGACTAGACTTGTTGTTGTGTAACCAAACCCACATACTCTTGTCGTTTTTGAAGGTATCACTAGTTATGTTAGTGCTTATGATGTCGTTGTTTCTGAAATATATGTCAACGCCATTAACCTCACCATCTTGTGAGACAGTTGGATCGAACTCGAACTTGCTCAAAGTGATGTGAGGGTACTTTTTTACTAGATTCAGCTTAGCCACACGTACGGCGTTAGTTATCTCTTTCTGGTTAACTATCATTGGTTTGTTTATCGTTAGATACTTAGTGTACTCCGGGTTACTCTTAAACCTACTTGAGTCTACACTAACGTCACCAATATTAGTTTTCGTCACGAAGAATATATGCATATGCATATTGTCGTCAACGTCAAGAAAAAACCTATTCTTGTCAGCATAAGGATACTTTCTTTTGAAAGCATCCATCATAACATACCGTACGTTATATGAGAGTGGTAGTATCGATTAGTGGTTCAACGAAAACTGTAGACCTACCAGAGTCAGCTCTAGCAACTAACTTAGACCCTCACTTACTAGTGAGGGAGGCAACCATCTTTTGGGATTATGTTAACGTAACCACAGCTAACAACAAGATAACTTACAACAGTAACAACCACGTTTTTAGTCCTGGGTACCACACCTTTAAAATGATTGCCGATGACTTGAAAGAGTTAGGAGACGTCAAGCTAGTAGCTAACAGATATGACTCGACGTGTACGATAACAACTGATCAACAAATAGAACTGTTTAAATTTGGACAACTTTTAGGGTTTGACGAAAACACTACAATAGCCACCACAAAAACCAGTACTAACGTTGTTAACGTTAACAGAGGACTGAAATACATACAAGTAACGTCTAGTATCGTGGACAGGTCTAAGAACATAGTTAATGGTAGCAAAAGTGGTTGTATCACAGTGCTGCCAATAACTAGCACACAGACATTAAAGGGCTCTGTACAACATTTTGGTGTTGGGTCAAAAATCCCAATAAACAAAGGAGTTATCAACCAACTAGAGTTCAAGATAACAGATCAGGACGATAACAGTGTTAACGTTGGCGAGGTGTTGTTAGATTTACACATCATGTAGTGTATATGGAGCAAGAACTAAGAGATATTTACTACAACCCATCAACTGGTTACCAGTCTGCTGAGAGGCTGTACCAAAAGGCACGAGAAGACGGACTAAGTGTTAGTAGGGCAAAGATAAGGGACTGGTTAAAATCTCAAGACACGTACACTAGGTACAAACCAGTTGTTAAGAAACATAAGTTTAGACAAACGTTTGTTGACTATCTGGGTGAGCAGATACAGATGGACTTGGTCGATATGGGCAAGTACAAGCATAAGAACAACGGGTACTACTGGATACTAACAGCCACTGAGATCCTTAGTAGGTATGCTTTCGCAATACCTGTCTACAGGAAAGATACGAAAAACATGACTAAGGCTGTCGCAAAGTTATTGGAGAAGGCTAAGGCTAGATTTGGTGAGTATCCAAAGCTGGTTCAGTTTGACGACGGTAAGGAATTCTACAACGTTGGTGTGAAGGATCTGTTGGATAAACACAACGTTAAGTACTTTAGCACGAACTCTGACAAAAAGGCAGCAGTTGTAGAAAGGTTTAACAGAACACTCAAGACGTCTATGTGGAAGTACTTCTACAGTAAAGGAACGTACAAGTGGATTGACGTTTTAGACCAACTAGTTGAGAATTACAACAATACTAAACATAGTAATATTCTAATGAAACCTAAAGACGTTAGCAAGAAAAACGAAAACGAAGTATGGACGACGTTGTTTGGACATCATTTCGGTGACTACCCACTACCAAAGTTTAAAGTAGGTGATACTGTCAGGATATCAAAGTACAAGAGCATATTTGCGAAAGGGTATGAGGCTAACTTCACTGAGGAGCTATTCAAAGTTGCAAAGGTTATGCGTGGTGACCCTACCGTATACGAGATAGAGGACCATGAAGGGGAATCCATCACTGGTAAGTTCTACGAGGAAGAGTTGTCGGCCGTCGATAAAAAAGACGACGTATATAAAGTTGAGAAGATAGTGAAGAGAAAGAAGGTTAAAGGTAAGAAAATGGTCTTAGTCAAGTGGCTTGGCTACGACAGTAAACACAATTCATGGATACCAGAGAGTGATATTCAAAACATCGAGTAGTATATAATGGCTGAAGGACTTGATGAAATCGAAATGCAACGTCTTGACGATTTTAAGGAGTATACAGACGAGCAGTTAGAAGAAGAGCTCGAAACACTTAACAATACTACGTCCGTAGAAGGTGAAACAGACCAAGAACATATTGATAGACTCTCCACAATCACCAGGGTGGAAGTAGAGATAGAGAAGAGAGACATAGCACGCAGAGTACAAAACAGATTTACGAAGTCATTATTCACAGGTAGAAAAGATGGGAAAACAGTGTTAATCACTAGTAAAGGCAGCGGTGTCACCATTGAGGCTCCAGCAGTAGTATTTGCTGAACCGGCTACATATGGTGACGTCCACGACGAGAGCTTTAATTTAGCTTTCGAAGAGGCTAGCGAAATCGAAAGAAGACTGGGTAAGCTAAAAACACTCAACAAAGATATTGTAGTAAACGGTATAAAAAGAACCAATCTAATAGATAGAAAAATACGTAAACTGTATAAAAAAAGACTCAGTAATGATGATGTTTCAAGGAATATAGTCAATAGGTCATATGTGACACCCTCAGGTTCTATTCTTTTCAAACCGGTAGGAGAAGACGGTGATTATTTGAGACCTAAACTAATACTAAAACCTGGAAAAAATGGTTTAATCTACAGTACAGACAGTAGAAGTAAGAGTGCGATTGAGCAGTTTAAGAAGTTAGTTGGACAAATCCCCAACACCTCAACAACGACAACAACTGACGCTAGAACGGTAGACACCCCAACAACTGACGATAGAACAGAAGACACCACAGTCTCAAGTGAAGACTTCCCAGTAATTAGAACAGAGATGAACTACGATAACGTATTTGGGTTAACAGAAGAAGAGAATCGTGAGTTAATAGGTGTCCTAAACCCAAGTGATACAATCGATCCAGACACTAGACCACAATTTCTAAGAGCGCAAGCCGATCATTTTAAGAACGCTATTGACAAGACTGCAGACGATATGAATAGAGAGGAATACGGCTCCATAGAGAAGAGAGAATTGTTTGAGCGATTGACAGGTCTCGAGATAGCTAAGGATCGAACCTTAAATCAATTGGAACGTGAGGAGGTTAGGGAGATACAAGAAGAGGATATCACTCGGTTACAAAAAATAAAGGAGTGGTTTAGAGAAAATTGGTTAGGCGCCTCAGCTTTAGGAATAACCATAGCCTCTTTCATCACCACGATTATAATATCCGCTAGAAGCGTAGTCTTCAAAGGTGGTCAAGTACTTGGAAAACTAGGGAAAGCTATAGCTAATCTAGCCACAAAGGCTGGCCCTCTACTGGCTGGACTACTAAACGTGGTGGCGACTGCGTTAAAGTGGGGAGCTGCAGGTATATCTTGGCTAGCGTCTAATTTGTGGATCCTAGCGATAGCACTAGCTTGGTTCGTCTACGATCAGTACAAACAGAGGAAATAAAACATGTGTTATAATATATAGTATGAATACTAACGAGAAAGAGTTGCTTCCTGGATATAGACGCCGCGAAATTTCTACTATCAAAGGCATAAGAGCCCGTAACGTTGTAACGCTAAACCCCAACAAAGCCAATCCAGGGGAAGAGTTATACATCGACATCCCGAAAACAAAGGGTAACACTTGTTTGGTACCCTCTAGTCTCCATATTCTATTCGACTTTAAGAGTTCGAACGCGAAATCATGGTTTCTTAACAACCTTTCGAAACTACTATTTGAGAGACTGGTAGTAAAACTAGCTGGTGAGTCCGTGTACGACAATAGTGGTGAGAGCGTCATCGGTACGTACAAAGACCTCTGGAAACCTAACAGTGAGCGAGACCAGATGGTTGAATATGGTATAGCAAACGAGAACCTTCGAAAGTTAATCTCAAAGGATGACAGTGGTGCAGCCAGTGGAGACGTACAAAAAGTTAGTGATGGTCTGATGTACTCCATCTATAACACTAAACAAAAGGTTCAAATCGATAAGATTCTAGAAGACCATGGTCTATACGCACCATACAACATGAACAACAATTTCAGGTATATAATCACACTCCCAAAAGCGTCTGATATTATGGTGGCTCAATCTGGATCAGCTGTGGCTGGCTATACGCTAGAGAACCTCGAGTTGGAGTATGAGACTATTGAGAATCAAGAGATTGCTGATGAAGTATCATCTCTATACGCGTCCGGAAGGTCTCTATCATACGAACACATCACACTAATGAAGACTGTGGAGTGGGATAAGGGAATCACACTCGTAAATGAGAATATTAACCTACCAAGAAAATCAATGAGAGCCGTCGTTCTACTCTTCACAAATAAGATAAGAACTGACAGTGAGGTGTTCGTCTACCCAAACATAGAGTCGGTGAAACTCACTATTGAAGGTGTACCAAACATGGTATACAGCCAAGGAATACCAAAATCAAGACTCTGGGGAGAAGCGAAAAGACTATTCGGACAAGGACTAGACTCCGACCAGCATATGACTGTTCAAAAGTTTTACAAAGACGGTTTCGCTTTAGTTGTTGACCTTAGATCTATCGAAGATAACGTGAAAGTTGCAACTGGAAAGAGGATCGTGAACACTCAGTCAGGAATATTGATGGAAATCAATAAAGAAGCCACAACAGCGAACGTTATGTGCAGAATATTCGTGCTCTCCGACGGTCTCGTAAACTTCGTCAACAACGATCTACAATCAATCCAGTACTAAACATATAGTATTCTATATGAAAACACCTTTTAACATGCTGATTGTTGGTATGACAGCCTGCGGTAAAACGCACTACCTCTTGGATATGATAGAGAAAGACTACATGAATCACTTCGATTTCGTCATTCTTATATGTCCAACGTTCGAATGGAATAAGACGTACATACAGTGGAAATACTTGAGAGACCCAGACTTTATCGCTATCCAGTGTGAGCAAGATAAGGTCAACGTAATCCTTAAACATGTGACCGACACTTATAAAGGTACCAACTCACTAATAATATTAGATGATTGTGCTGGTGGGCAGGACGTTAAAAACAGAACAAGCGAACTAGTTAAACTAGCCTTTAGTGCTAGACACTACAACCTATCCACAATAGTCATAACACAACAACTAACCTCAATTAGTAAACCATACCGTGAGAACATCTCAAAGTTAGTAACATTCTACAACCCTAATAGAAACGATATGAAAATTATCGTAGACGACTATCTCAACGGAGTTGATAAAGTGGAAATTCAGAAAATAATAAAACAGTTGAAAGACAACGAGTACGCAAGATTGGAGATACTTCTAAGACATCCATACTCATACGAAATAGTCATTCCGCGAAAACAAAACATACCGTATATTATAGAACATGCCAAGACGTAAGACAAAAAATCCTGAGACAATTGACGAACTCATCGAAGACATACAAGAAGCAGAACAGGAAGTTATCGACGAACCACAAATCGATACACCACAAGTTGACGACACTCCACAAACTGATGTAGACAATAAACGAAACGAACTAAAAAGACTCTCAGAAGACGGTGAGATAGACCAATCCGTCGCCTATATCAAAAAGGCCTCATCTAAAGTTATCAACAAGATCTATGAAGAATGGGAGGTAAAAAGAATGGAGAAAGCGAACGCGTTCCTATGTGATCTTTTAATAAGTAAGTTCGCCCATCACCTGAAAAGCTCGAAAAAGAGTTGATTACTGATCAACTACTTAAAAGAGATGTAGAGAAGATTATATCATATATATCCCCCTACCTCCCTTACTTAGGGTTGTTATCAGGTGGACTAACAACTAGTAAACACGTACTAAGTCACATGGCTAGAGGGGAAACCCCTGAGGGAGAACCCCAGAACGAAGGAGACAGTAATATCTAATTACAATATTAGCGAGTCGAAGACGATGTATCACACTACTATAGTAGTATAGTAAGTGGGGCTGCGGGCCCAGCAACGTCAAACGTGAATATAAACGCCAAAACATCACCAAATTTGTGTCGAGCCACAACTCGGCAATGTTTTGGTACTCACGTTTTATAATCGACGTTGGTGAGCTCACAGCGCCAGTCTCTATGCTATTATGGTAATCGTTAGTCAATCTAAACACCCCTCCCACGTTTTCTACTAAGTTGATGCCAAATATTAAAAAAATCACGACTTTCGCTAAACTTTACGCTACTTTAGCCATATTTAAAAAAAATAGTCGTTTCAACATTTTCACAAATTTGTCGAATCGCGTTTAAAAAATAGTCGTTTCAACATTTTCACAAATTTGTCAAACCACATTTAAAAAATAGAAAGCGCCGTTTCAATATTTTCACAAATTTGTCAAATCACATTTTCACAAATTTGTCAAATCACATTTAAAAAATAGAAAGTGTCGTTTCAATATTTTCACAAATTTGTCAAATCGTATTTTTACAAATTTATGTATCGTAAAAGTGTCTCACGCGTGATAAAATTGCCACCTGTTATGCAAATTAGATTATTGCCACCTGTTAATAATTGATTAGTCCGTTTGTTCACTATTTTCAGTGTTTGTCGCCTCTTTTCTAAAATGGTGATCGTACACATACTTCGACGTTGTGATTCCTCCCGACAACAAGCCCAAGAAAGGCACGTACGGCGTCACAATCGCGACAATGCTCTCGACGTCTTTTTTTAATAACGGGTCTTTTTGTAGTTCGTCGTTTAGTTCGTCAGGATTTTCAATAGCGTTCAACCCATCCAGTAAGTTAGCGAATTTGCTGATTAGCAAGTCGGTGAGAGAAGCGTTTGCAATTTCGCACGCGTGGAGAGAGTGACCTTATGGGAGTCACGTCGCAGTGTTTAAGGTATGTCTCTCACTACAATGTTTTTGTGACCATATGCGTAGGAGTCAATACCATTTTCTAAAAGGTATCGTTTATCATCAAAACAGGATAGCGACACTTTATTAATTTCGTAACTACCTAGCTGATGTTTGACACTTCTAATGGTCTTCATTGTGTGTCGCAACTGTTTCTGCTCGAGTAACACACTTTTATAATCTTCGTGCTTGATCACTTTTTTAATTATATTCTTTCTAATACCTTTAGCGGTTTTCCCACCACCCCCATCCTCTTTCAAATAGCTATACATTTTACTGCGCAACCCAACGAACTCAATAATTGGTGTTCCAGCGCACTCGTCCTTCATCTTCCCAATAACTTTCTTATTCTCTTTAAAAGCGAACGGATTGTCTGCGGGGTAATCGCTATTGTCAAACTTTTCGCGCTCCTCCATGAAGTCGGAATAAACGTCGCCAGTTTTGATTGAGTACAACAGACTGTCAGTGTCAGTGAAGTGCAATCTACAGGTGTCGCTAGAGTACTTTTTCATAATATAATTATAGTGAAAATTGTACATCAGCGTTTTGCTCAAGTCTAGTATGCACATACCCACGTATGCAGGTCTATTTAATGTCAGCGTTTCTTTGACTTTGTGGACAGCGACTAAGTTCTCGCTAAATATTTTGCAAGACACAAACGTTGGCTTCGAGACAAGCTTTTTAAATTTCTTCGCAGTGGTCACTAATCTTACGTCCACACGCTTCCTCAAGTTTTCCATCGTTTTTCCGAACACACTGTTATTCATCAACTTGAAGAAGTCCTTCTCAAAAGCGTTCTTAGCCGCAGTTCTCTTGACTGTGTTAAAGTCGATGTACTTGCCCAACCACTTGGACTGGTCAAACTGTAGGACCCTATGAATCTTTTTGATTTTCAACCCAAGATCCATATACAACTGCAGATTTCCGTAGTGACACACATACTTTTTTTTGTCCATCAAATTAGTCACCAGCTTCTTCACACCACCAACACTCACATTAAACTTATTTTTGATTTTTGTGCAGTACTCCGACAACATGTCAACAGTTATCTCCATCTTCTCGGGAGCCAACGGGTAGTCGTTATGTAGGTCGTGCAAATGGGCTGGGTACTCCAAGTCGACCTCGAGCAGTAAACCTTTTTTACTATTGTTGTGATACTCACGCAGATTAACCTTTTCTATTTCTATCTCAGTCAACCACTTGAAGCCGCCCGTAGGTAGACTTCGACTCATTGCCCATCCATACAAGTTGTTGGCGTCAAGGTACATCAAATACTTCGACTCTTGAGCTTTATCGTACCCCTTCATATATTTATTATTCGCCACGCCGTGTCTGTTGCATATGTAGCTCACACCACCACGCATACCTAATTCTACGAACTGGAACATGTCAATGTCGGACAATAATTCGAGCTCTACTCCAGTCATCTTTAACATGGCATCCCAAGCCAATCCAGGCGACGTGAAATAGTGACACGGGTCTAATTTATACTCACGATGGCATGTCTTTCTAAAGTTCTCAAAAACGTCGGCGAGCAAGAGCACATCGCTTTTCAAATACAGGTCGTGATACCCACCCATACTTTCGACGTCGAAGTAGTCCCACACATCGATGGCGCGCTCGTGCATTTCTTCCGTGATGTGCTCATCGTTCAGAACGCTGTAGAAGTCCTTTTTAGAGGGTAGCTCGCATTCGTCGAATTTATTAAAGGAGTCCATGTAATCGTAGGGGTAGACCCCCTTTCTTGTCATGAGTGCCAACCCGTCGTCGTGAAACACTTCTGACGTGTATTTGAAAGCGTCCATTGGTAGGTTCTTCACCAAGTTGTCTAGACCACTACCCATGAACTGAAAGCTGTCCAAGAACACCAAGTTTTTTCCAAGCATGAACGCCATGTACTTCTCCATGTTGTTCGGTATCACATTTATGTCTTGACCAAACTTACCAATCTCCTGCATGATGAAATGGCTATCGTAGCCGCGCAAGTTATGAAAGATCACAGGAATTTTATCAGTCAACTTAAAGTTCACATTACACTGACGATGTGCAGACCCTCTGTACTCACCTGACACGTGACAGTGGTCTCTCACTCTAACGTCAGCGCTAGTGTACTCAACACTGCAAATATGACAACTTTTATCCTCGTCAAAGTTCTTCTTATCGTCGTCAGTCAGTGTCATCTCTTTGTTAAAGTGGCTCTCAGATGTCTCTCTACAATATTCGACAATTTCTAGCATCTCCCCAATGAACTTGTTGACTGCATTTTCACCGCGGTATACTTTCACTGGCTTACTGTACTCATTGTCATAGCAACAAACTAATTTGTACCCATAACCGCAGTCAACGTGCCTCTGGTAAGCATTTGTGTAGCTACACTCGCTTGATGGTGTCGCTGTGTGCACCTTCTGTGTGATAGCCTCGAAGTCTGCATACACCACAAATGGTACATTTAATTGTCTACTAAAATTCTCGTATTTCACTTTCGTACCTTTTTGTGGCATTTTAATAGCTTGCTTCCCATTGATGACCAAACATACTTCCACATGGTGTTCAAGCACGTCCGCTCGGGTAAAACACTGCAAACAATACCTACAAAAGTGCTTTCTCGCCTTGTGCTCTGTCTGACGGTACATGAATTTGTTAAAATCGCGAATGTACACATAATGCTTGTTGCCCACGTCATTAGTTATCAACAGTAGGTCCATATGGTCAGGATACGCCTCCTTAGAAACGTGCACAGGGAATGGCTGCTTATTTTCGTACCCAAAAACATTTATGCTAATATCGTTCGCCTTTTCGATCTTGTTGTAATCTTTGAGTGTGACTGGGAAGTCAACTCCGTCATAATTCAGCTCACCGACGTGCCTAGCGTACTTCGACGTTCTATCGGAGTGTTTTCCAACAGGAAACTTATGTGCTAGGTGACACCATCTAAAGCACTCGTTGTCATCATCGTTATTTACGTTTATCAGACCCTTCATACTGTTGCGCAGCTCCTTTGGCAACGCAATGTAGCTACTCCCATGCAAAGGTCTGTAAATAGCAACGTTGACGTAGTGCGCATCTATTTTGTCGATAGTCCATCCAGACCCCTCAGATAACCACCCAGCTATCCGCGTCAAAATCTGCTCCGACCCACGATTGGTAACACCCTCGATGTCGTGCTCGTTAATGACGACGAACGTTTCGCTGTTAAAGTAGGCAGTTTTGTACGTGGTCTTATCGAGTTCTAAAACTTTCTCAAAAGTGACCTTGACTGTCTCCACCACTTTCATTCCGTTGGTCTCACCTAATTCACGTCTCAAAAGGTTAGTGACAGCGCTTCTACTACCATTTACCTGATTGATGTCTCTGTCGTCAATTACTTCGACTCCATAGGACCTTGTGAACCCTCTCAGTGCTCGATCTAACAGATGCGTTGACGGTGTGAGGTCTTCGACTACAGGTTGTCCCTCCCGATCTCTAAAGAAGCCGTGAACGTTGGTCGCTTCATCTGTTAGTGAATTGACAACGGCTGCACTCGTCTTATGCGCCCGTCTTTTTGTCAGCGGGTTTTTCACAGTCCGACTCATTGGCTTCTATATACTACACTACACTTTTTTTCCTAAACCACTCGTTGTAATAATTGTCATCACTTTCACACCATCCCAGCTTTGGGTACACAACCCCAAACAGATTGTTGTCGAACAAGTCTTTCACCTTCCCGTCTTTGAGGTCTGACACCTTCTTGAGTGTCTCGACTCGTCTTCTATGGCACAACCTAATGATGTAGTATCCATATCTGCTGACATTTCTACCCTTTACCAAATTGTATGAGTACAACGCATTGACAACTTTCAGGAAGTCCTCTTTTATCAACTCAAGGTGCTCACCCCTCACAACGTTCCGTAGTCTCCTCCCCATCCACCAAGACCGTTTGTGAACGCCTTTTAGTCGCGTGAGTCTCATGTCGCTGTAACTCTGAGTGTAACCCCATTCAATGTCACCACACTTTGGGCACGCATACCCACCGCAGCCACTTAGATGTTTCACAACGTCGCAATCCGAGCAGTAGTAAATTCTGAAGGTGTCTCCACACTTAATTTGCATCTCATTCGCGATCTCGTCAATTGTCAAGCCATAACTCATCTGCCTCATAAGTTTGTCCATCGCTTATACTACTCCAACACTTTTTCACTGAGTTAGCACCCACACTACTATTCCACTACCCAAACCTAGCGCGCTAACAAACAATAATTGGTATTCCTTCATTTCCGCACTCGGTTGGTAGTAATCCGCAATCTTCGGGAGGTCAGTGAACACTCGTCCGCTGTACTGTATGGTCATTACGCTTCTAAGTTCTTCCAACGCGTGGTTTGTGTCGTTGATGTCAGCATTAGCATCAGAGAGCCGCTGTCGTAAACGCTGGATCTTATCTTTTTTAGCGATTTCATTTTCGTACCACACTTCTTTCGCACTGGCTAGCTGTTCCAACGCATGGTTGTGCCTCTTCATCTCAGCTTCATAACCCGAGTGATTAAATTTCGAAAACATAAAGCCAGCGCCTGCAAAAGCCACTGCGTTAAATATCCCTCCAGCCACAACACTCACCATTAACTTACGTTGATTTGAATGGATCTGTCGGTATCCACTTTTTCGATTGCATCCATTTCACTAACAGCGTTCCTGCACCAACAGCTGCAGCAAGTTTCACTGTGCCTTTCACAGTCTCTGGTGTTCCCAATGGTTCTCCCAAAGCCTTCTTAGAAATCATACTCACTGCCACAGCACCAGTCGTAACAAGTAGCGCATCGTACAATTCGTTCATAAGCTCTTTTCGATCGATCGCAGCCATATACATTGTCGTGTGTTTTGTTCAAGAATCAAATGTGTCTAACGCTGGACGACGAGTTTTGTGGTTCTCTGACGTGCTAACCACAGTGCTCACAGGTTCTAATTGTGTCTCTTTTTCACCGCTAATTGTGTACCATAACGAGGCACCAGCAATGATTACACCAAGTGTTCCGACAATGTAACCATAGCTCCACTCACCACCCTGTTCTTCATTGACTATCATTTCACGCATTTTCTTTTCTTTCGCGGCTTTCGATATCTCAGCCAACTTTTTACCAGCAGCGACACGCTTTGGGTCCTTCACCTTAACACTCTTCACATCAGCTGTGATCTTAGCGTCGACAGCCGTCTGTGAGTCCTGAACCATCTAATACATTATCACGTGTTATCTTACTCACAGTTGACCTCACAGGTGTCTCACAGTTGACCTCACAGGTATCTCACAGTTCCAGACCAAACGCACTAAAAATTAGGATTTTTTCTGGGAGTATAACATAATGACTCAAGTCCAAGACATCGCAGAAGAGATGACTCAAGACCAAGCCCGCCAAGAAGAGGAGATCGACGCAATGCGGAGAATGTCCTTTGTCGATGCGTCTACCCCACAAGGCGCCTCTGGCCCCAACGTCTTAAAAGGGTACTCGCAAGTCTTCAAGTTGTGCGACCCCGATCGTAAAAACGAAGAGGTGTCGAGACAATTTGCTCTCGGATACCCCACTTTTTTAAATTTAGACATTGGTCACATGAAGCGTCCAATGTCATAGAAACATTTTTTCACACAGTGGTCAGAAGGTTTGTGAAATAAATAGAGAAAGTTTTGCAGATATTTTTTTACCAAGTTAAAAACGTCTTTAGAAAATGCTAGAGCAGTTGTCGCTTCAAACGTCGTCTCAACAACGAGAACGAGTGCTAATTCGACTTATTACTCGCTGTCTAAAAAGTCTCTTTACAATAACGTCTCTCATGGTTACTCAACGCTGACTTATTTTTAAATTTACGAAGGCAGTGAGAGCACTGAAACCCAACGTCAAAGAAATATTTTGTTACCGCGGTAATAGCGTCGTCGTACGAGTCGCACAAGAGTGTTAGATAACCAGCGGATTTATATCTGAGCAACAGAGACTCCTGCTCTTTGGACGTCTTGCCTGTGCCACCTGGATTCTTGAACTCAATCACAAGCCCGCTATGCTGTCGGTTTGCATTGGCAATAATCAAGTCAGGTGTCCCACGTTGGTAACCTTTTTTCCACGAATTTATTCTTTTACTCGAGGTGTCTTGATTTTCACCACAAGCAGCTATCAAAATAGCCTCTGGATAATATTTCCTAAGAAAACCAACAACTTTCGTGTGAAGGTCGAACTCAGTGATCATTACGAATTGATTGTGTTTGAGACCAACGTTAGCTAAACTTTTTTTAACGCTTGGTAAAACTTCTGAGTGCACCCACCTTCCGAAGTGTTTCGCACGCTCCATTTTACTTGAGAACGTCAATGAGTAGACCCCAAGTTCGTTGATAAATGAGGCCTGCTCCATCTTCATTTTACAATCAGGTTCGACGTGGTCGTGCACTGCATCTTTTGGTCGAGCATAACCTAGAGCGCTCGCGACTTCTTTCGCTTTGAACCATATCTCACCGTTGTGATTAACCGTCGTGATTTGGTGACCATCGAATAATTGCACTGAGTTGGTTGCCATTACTATAGCCCCGCAAAAAAACTACTCGACATAGGTGTCGGGTTTTTTATAGATCTGGTTTGTTGTGTACCAATGCAGCAGGTGTGTTTTATTAGTCTTCAGTTTTCTACGTCGTCTGAAAAAGTTTCTAATATTACGAACCAGTTTTCTGAACCAACCCATTACATAACTTAAGTCACGTCTCCTACCACTCCTACTTTGTCTGATTCTGCGGGTAACATAATAGGTTTGCCGTAAGTCTTTTTAGACCTCATACCAATCTCAGCGTGGAGCTCGAGAGTAACGTCACCGCGACCAAATGACCCACCAGCTTTGAACATGTGATCAGTCGTCTTATTTATTTTATATATTTCACGAGGTCTCGAAATACACGCTCCCATTTACTTTACGCCATATTCCTTCATCATTTCTCCACCCATGATTATGATGTCTCGGTTCGTCATGTAACCACTCACAATTTTCACACCGTAGAACTCTATCAACGATGGGTATGCATAAGGTGCGAGTGGTATTCTTGGTCGATGTATTCCAAAAATTGTTCCATAGGGTGTGCCTATCTTTCCCATATTCGCTACGAAGTCTGAGTCGGTTGACTTAACGTTGTTGACTCTGACGTGTGAGTTGTCCATTTGCCAGTGTATTGATATCATATGCATTTTACTTATGTCAATGCTACTTGGAATAGTGCATATGCTCTCCATTGCTGGGATGCTACCACCATATGCGAGTCCATTAGTCATACCAGTCTTGTACCCTATGAACTTATCCCACTGACCGTCGTCGTTCGATATAATTGTCTCCCAATTTGACCCAGCGGTGCGAGTAGGTAACCTCACTACGACAAAAATGGAAAGATCACACCATTGCATACTGGGGCAATTAAAATGGAGACCTGACTCAAGTGGGATTGGTGTTAACACAGGGGACAGAAAACTTTGGCTTACACCGCTGATGCCAACAATAGGACCATAAGCCGGGTTGTTTTGCACTAATTTGCTTGTTTCACCAATGGCTTTCACTTTGTTTGAACCATTGGTGTGAAATTCCACGTTTTTCAAGGCGTGTGTGCTGACGTTGAAGTCGAGCACAAGATTATACGACTGACTCTTGAGGTAGCCTGACAGCAATTGCTCTAGAGCTCTCTTGTTGATGGCGTCTGAGTCATCGACTGGGTCTGCTACGTTTTTTATTGCTGAGCCTTGCATGTCTATTATTCCAGACATCCTTCCGCCGGTCGCGCTTAATTTGGGATCTTCGTCCAGATGCCTTTTCGTTCTCTTTAGTATTTTATCGTGAGGGTCGTCAGACTCATACCCATAGTTTAGACTCATTACTACTTCAAGGTGTATTTGGTTACTAAATAGCCAGAGACTGCTGAGAGCCCCAAGATTATCGCTAGCGTTGTCGTGGTGTCTGACTCGCTTGTGGGAAGTGCTTCTCTCATGGGAAGTGGCGCCGCACTTTCTTGGTAAACTTTTTTAGCCACGAGATTACTTAGCGTCGTCACATTTTCTTGGTGAGCTTTTTTCTTCACGGTTGTTGGCACTACTAATGAGTGAGTCACCACATTTTCTTGGTGGACTTTTTTAGTCATAATTGTTGGTGTTGTTGCGTTCAAGCTGGTGTTCACTCCAAATCTCATGGACTCTGTGGCAATCTTTAATAAGTTGTTGTACCCAGCGATTTTATTCTTGAGAATCACTAGGTTACTTGGCATTAACCACGTACTTGGCGACACCGCGAGATTTTGGACAACGTTGGTGTCTCTAATCGATTTATTCATGTTGAGAATCCATGTCGATACGTCATACTGTATAACACTGTCAGAAAACAACTTGCGGAATTCTTGTTGGGTTTCTAGACTTCCTGCAGAACCACCAACGACTGATACACGTGTTCTCGCTTGCGCACCAAGTGTGGAGTACACAAAGGCTTCTATGCTTTGATTTAGATATTGCAGCCCAATGTTGGTAAAGCCATCCGAGAGTCGTGCGACGTATCGTTTGTAATCGTTCTGAACGTCGTTGAGTGTGAAGACTCTGGATTCACCTGTTGTACCATCGCTCAGGACTTTACTCTGGTAGTAATGCTTTTTGGGAATCTTGGAGATCTTACCATACAATTCGGAGGCGTTAAATTCTCTACTTATTGATTTCATGGTCTCACCACCTTCCATTCTTCTCAGAAGTCTTCTAATGGTGAAGTACAAATGAAATCTCATCACACTTGTGACCACGGGGTGAACTTCTTGTGACACTGATAAATGTTGCAGTGACACCCCACAACAGAAACTCGCACAATACGTAGCAAACACAATGCGGTAGTAAGATTCGCTGTCATCCCACTCTGATTTTGTCTTTGACGTGGTGACTCGCAAGACTGGTAGCTTTGACATGAAGTAGCTACTCTGGTTAACAAAGACTTTAAAGTTATTCACTGGATAATTTAACACGTTTTCTGTTGGGTAGCCGTCCCAAAGCCCCCAGTGGTTCTTATGACCTTTTGGCAGTGGTTGGATAGTCCCACCACCTTGCCATATTATTGGGAACTTACTATTGTGTAACCACTTCCACATGCTTTTATCATTTTTGAAGGTTGTGCTGGTTATGTCTGTGCTGAGGATGTCGTTGTTTCTGAAATACACGTCGACACTCATGATCTTACCATCTTGCAAAATATTTGGATAGAACTCGAATTTGCTTAAAGTAGCGTGGGGGTACTTTTTGATGAGGTCTGCCTTTGCGTCATGTGCAGCCTTCGATGTGTTAGCCATCGCGAGTTTGTAGTACTTTCCATAGTACTCACGAAGGGCTTTCTGCATATATAACATACCATATGTTACACATAACACGCGCTACATTATATATGGTCAGGGTTGTAGTATTGATTAGAGGTCCAACGGAAACTGTGGATTTACCAGAGGCACTTTTGACGTTTGGCTCAGACCCCCACTTACTAGTGAAAAAAGCGACCATCTTTTGGGACTATGTTAACGTGGAGACCGGTGTGAATGATGAAATAAGTTACAACAGCAACAAACACGTTTTTGGGTCTGGGTACCACACTTTTAAAATGATTGCTGACGAATTGAGAGGATTAGGGGCTATCGAGCTAGTGGCCAACAAACACAATTCAAAGTGCGCGATAAAAACCGACCAACAATTAGAGCTGTTTAAATTTGGAGAACTCTTAGGGTTCAAAGATAACACAACGGTGAGTAGTAGTGGTTTGGTCAGCCCTAATGTTGTGAACGTTAACAAAGGGTTGAAGTACATACAAGTTGGTTGTAGCATTGTGAACAGACCTGAGAACATTGTTAGTGGTAGCAAAAGCGAGGTTATCGTTGAGTTACCATTGACCACCACCCAACCACTGAAGAGCTCTGTTCAACACTTCTTCAACGTTGAGTCGAAGGTGTCGATAAACAAAGGCGCTTTCACACAGCTGGTGTTTAACGTGACTGACCAAGATGGTAGTGGCGTCAATGTTGGTGACATATTGTTGGATTTGTATGCAACGCTTGAGTAGCTAGACGTGCGCTAATGTAATGAGTTTAAACTATGGGTATGACTCTGGTGGTTACACTGAAAAGCGACGTGTAGACGACAGTCCTCAAAAGTTGACGGTGCTTATTGAAGGCGTGGAGAAAGTCGTAACTTTTGACTACAGTGTAGTGGCCACATACGATAACCCACACGTTGTAGTCAAGACAGCCACTGTGTTTTGGAGCTATGACAATGTGGCGAGTGGTGGTGATATTCAATTCTTCGTTATTTCTACAGGAAAACCAACGCCAAGAGTCGGGCCAATTCGAGTGGGTGGGGGCTACTACGACTTCGACGCGTTGGTTAGAGCTCTACGACACGCGCTCAGGGCGTTTAGTATAGATCTCGTGGTGGAGAAACTGATGACCGCAGGTAAAAGTAGGATTAAAATTAAGACTATGGGGGGAAAAGCTCCGAAATAGAACTTAGGCTAGGTGACATTGGGCTTTTGCTTGGTTTCGCGAAGGACGCAGGAATCACGGCAGATGGTCAGTGGCATGACAGCCCAAACAAGATTGACATGAACAGAGGTCTAAAGTATGTAGAAGTCTCGTGCGACGCTGTTGAGACGGAGAGTAATGTGGGCACTGACGGGAATCGTAGTGATGTGATCACAACGTTACCAATACCCACCGAGCAGTCTCTTGATGGAGGGGTACAACGTTACGCATACGTCGACTCCAAGGTGAAAATTAAAAAAGGTATTTACTCAAGTATGACGTTTCGTGTCAAACCAAACAATGGTAACGCTGATGTTGGCGCGGTGCTATTGGAACTGTATATTGTGTGAATTATATGGAGCTTGGTGTGGAAACAGAGCAAGGGTTGAGAGACATTTATTATGATCCTAAGACAGGGTTCAGTGGTGTAGAGAGGTTGTATCAAAGCGCATTGGGAGACGGATTGAAAGTAACTAGAAAAACAGTGAGAGAATGGTTGACAGCGCAGGACACCTACACTAGGTACAAACCTATCGTGAGAAGACATAAATTCCGCGCGACTTTTGTTGGATTTCTTGGCGAAGAGCTCCAAATGGACTTAGTGGACATGAGTAAGTATTCAAAACAGAACAAAGGGTACTATTGGATATTGACAGGCATTGAAATATTGAGTAGATACGCTTTTGGAATTGCAGTTTATAGAAAAGACACTAAGAACATGACTAAGGCTGTTGGAGAGCTATTGAACGACTTCAAAGATCGGTTTGGAGCCATGCCTAAGTTAGCGCAATTTGACGACGGACTTGAGTTCTACAATGTTGGTGTGAAAAGTTTACTGAAAGAACATGGTGTTGAATATTTCAGCACTAAGAGCGACAAGAAGGCTGCTGTTGTCGAGCGTTTTAACAGAAGTCTGAAGAGTATTATGTGGAAGCACTTTTACACACGTGGAACGTACAAATGGATTGACGTTCTTGACCAGTTTGTGAGCAATTACAATAGCAATGTGAATCGAAGCATTATGATGAAGCCAAAGGACGTCGATAAGTCAAATGAGGGTGAAGTGTGGACCACTTTGTTTGGTCACCAATTTGCAGACAACCCATTGCCAAAGTTTAGAGTTGGTGAGTCAGTGAGAATTAGTAAATACAAGAGTGTGTTCACAAAGGGCTATGAAGCCAACTTCACTGAGGAGCTGTTTAAAGTGGTAAAGGTTATTCGTGGTGATCCGAATGTGTACGAAATTGAGGACCACACCGGTGAGCAGATTATTGGTAAATTTTATGAACAGGAATTATCGCTGGTCAATAAGAAACATGGTGACGATGTGTACAGAGTTGAAAAGGTGTTGAAAAGAAAGAAAGTCAGAGGGAAGAAGATGGCGCTGGTCAAATGGTTGGGTTACGAGAGCAAACATAACTCATGGATACCAGAAAGCGACATTCAAAATGTGAGCTAGTGTAATATGGCCGAAGGTGGCTTCGACGACCTTGAGATGGAAAGATCTGACGAATACAAAGATGTCACTGACGACGAACTAAAGTATAGTCTTGAAAGAGCCACTCAAGATCGCGAACTATCTCGGAACGATCCAAACGTCACAGTCGATGAGAAAATTAGACTAATTAGAGTGGAGAGTGGACTGAGGCGTGAACGTGACGTAAGATTTCGTCAACACATGAAGGAGGATTTTAACGATATTACAACGCGGGTTAATGACATCGTAAGAGATCGTGAAGACGTTGCGGGGAGTGCGTCATTGTTAGACACCACACACGCAGAGTACGTCGACACACCTGGACTAACACCAATCGAGAACCGCGAGCTGAATAGCATGCTCAATCCAGGTGAGAATGTGACGTCTGAGTCGAGAGTAGGCGACACTGGCACATTGCAAATACAAGCAGACCATTTTCAAGACTTGATAAACGAAGCGAGCAAAAGAATAGCGAAGCTTGACAGAGAGGACCTCACGATCGCAGAGAACGAAGAGTTCATCGATCTAGCTGAAAGAATGATTGGACTTAGACGGGCTAGAGACATGGTTATTGAACAGCGAGAAATGGAGGAAGTTAGAGAGCAGCAGGAAGTCGACATTGACAGGTTGCAGAAGTTCAAGAAATGGGTTAGAGAAAATATGGTTGGGTTGAGTGCTTTAGCGATTTCAGTAGCTGCGATTATAACAACTATTATTATCGCTGGGAGGTCTGCTGTTATGAGAGGCGCTATGGTCACGAGATCATTCGCACAGGCTGTTAAAAACGCGATAATTAAGATAGGTCCATGGGCTGTTGAATTAGCGAACTTAGTTTACGACGCGCTGGCGACAGGCGCAAAGGGCCTCGCTTGGTTAGCTCAAAATCTGTGGGTGTTTGCGGTGACATTCGCGTGGCTTGCGTACAATTATCTAAACTAAAAGCAAATGTGATTCGTGGGAGTCAGAGAGCGATATTCAAAATGTGAGCTAATGTAATATGGCTGAAGGTGGGGAAGTTTTTGACGAGATCGAGATGGAAACCCTCAATAAGTACGAAGACATGAGTGACGAGCAATTAGAAAAGACGCTCGTCGATGTCGAAGATATTGTTGGAGGCGTGTACGGTAAGTACACTGAAGACAACATGCCGGAAGACGTTCGTGTTAATTACAACGACTATCAAGACCAAGCGAAAAAGATAAGGAGTGAGCTAGACGCGAGACGAGATTGGCAAAAAGAGACGTCATTTATTGACACTGACGATGGTAAGACGGTGACAATAAGGGGAACTAACACAGAAGTCCCTGCAGTGGAGTTTGTTGAGCAGAAGTCATATGGTGATGTCAATGACGAGAGTTTTAGTATAGCTTTTGAAGAGGAGAAAGAAATTGAGAGAAGGCTGGGCGAGCTAAAAGCATCCAACAAAAAGCTAACAGAAAACAACGTAAAAAGAATCAAGCTAATAAACAAGAAAATACGTAAATTAAGCAAAAAGGCACTCGGTCAAGACGACGCGTCAAGGAAAATAGTCAACAGGTCACAGGTTACGGACTCGGGGGCTATTCTTTTCAAACCGGTAAACAAAGACGGTAAACATGGAAAACCCAAACTAATTCTAAAACCTTGGAAAAAAGGTTTGATCTACAGTAAAGACGCGAGTAGTAAAAACGCGATCGAGCAGTTCAAAAAGTTAGTTAGTCAAATCCCTGAGAATGCAGAAACAACAGTTGTCACAACAGAAGTGGCCTCAGACGACCTCCCAGTGATTGAGACAAGAGTGGATCACGACGACATACCTGGGTTATCACCAGACGAGAACCGTGATCTGAGTGGTGTGGTTAATCCAAGCGATAGTGTGGTGCCCGAGTCAAGAACAGGTGACGATGGTGCGTTGCAAGCGCAGGTAGACCACTTTCAAGAGACGATAGATGAGACGAGTGGGAGATTGGCAAAGCTTGATAAAAAAACTAACCAAACTGGTCTCACGCCCGACGAAGAGCGAGAGCACGTTGGTTTGGTTGAAAGAGAGTCAGGACTCAAGCAAGCCAGAGACAGAACTATTGAGCAGCGACAAATAGAGGAAGTTAGAGAGCAACAAGAGATCGACATTGATAGGTTTCAGAGATTCAAGGAATGGGCTAAAGAAAATGTAGTCGGGTTGAGCGCTGTAGCGATTTCAGTGGCTGGAATTATAACAACTATTATTATCGCTGGGAGATCCGCTGTTATGAAAGGCGCTATGGCAACGAGGTCATTCGCACAGGCTGTTAAGAACGCAATCACGAAGATGGGCCCATGGGCTGTTGGGTTGGCTAATTTAGTTTACAATGCGTTGACGTTGGGTGCGAAGGGTCTCGCATGGTTGGCTCAAAATATGTGGGTGCTCGCGGTGGTACTTACGTGGTTTGCTTATGACTATTACAAGCTAAAACGGTAGCGATAAAACATATGTAAAGGTATATGAACGTCACGTCAGCAGAGTTGAACCCTGGTTTTAGACGAGCGACCATGGGTGGCATAAAAGGGGTGAGAACGCAACACGTAATCACGTTGAACCCTAATAAAGTCAGTCCTGGTGAGGAACTTTACGTTGATATACCGAAGCTTAAGGTTAGTAGCTGTTTGGTGCCTGGATCGTTGGGTCTAGTGTTCGACTTTAAGAATGCAAACGCCAAAAGCTGGTTCTTGAACAATGTGAGCAAGTTGTTGGTTGAGAAACTGGTTGTGAGACTAGCTGGGGAAACTGTGTACGACAACAATGGGGAAAATTACACTGGTGTCTATCGCGACCTTTGGGAGAGTGTCACTGCGCGAGACCAAATGATTGACTATGGTATTGGTGGTGAGAACTTGAGAAAGCTAGTTTCTAAGGATGACAGTGGTGCGACGAGTGGGAACGTTGCTAAAGTTAGTGACGCGTTAATGTTTGGTGTGATTGGGACGAAGCAGCGGATTAAGCTTGGTAAAATCATGAACGACCACGGGTTGTACGCTCCTTTTAGCATGAACAACAACTTGCAGTATGTGATCACACTTCCGAAGGCCACAGACATTATGGTGGCGCAATCCGGTAGCGCTGTGGGTGGATACACTCTGGAGAATCTCGAGCTTGAGTATGAAACGATCGATAACCAGGAGCTTGCTGATGAAATAGTGTCAGGCTATGCAAGTGGTCGTAGTTTGTCATATGAGCACGTTACGTTGATGAAAACCACCGAATGGGACAAAGGTACAACCATTGTGAATGAAAACATTAATCTTCCAAGAAAAAGCATGAAGGCGATTGTGTTGCTATTCACAAATAAGGTGCGAACAGACAGTGAGGAGTTTCTTTACCCAAATATTGAGAATATTAGAGTCACAATCGAAGGTGTGCCAAATAGTGTGTACTCACAAGGCATCCCAAAGTCGAAGTTCTACGCAGAAGCGAAACGACTGTTTGGTTTGGGTGAAGAACACGCTCAGTTCATGACCATACAGAAGTTCTATAAAGATGGCTTCGCGTTGGTCATTGACTTGAGGAGCGTTCAAGATAATCGCAATGTCGCCACTGGTAAAAATATTGTGAACACACAATCTGGCGTGCTTCTTGAGATCACTAAGAAAGCGACGACTGCGAACGTCATGTGTAGGGTGTTTGTGGTAAGCGATGGGTTGGTCAACTTTATGAATAATGGGTTGCAATCAATCCAGTATTAAATCAAACGTGGGTTAATGGAGACTCCGTTTAATATGTTAATTGTTGGTATGACAGCCTGTGGTAAGACGTATTATTTGCTGGAAACATTGGAATCTGAGTATTGTAACAAATTTGACTACATTGTGTTGATTTGTCCTACTTTCGAGTGGAATAAAGCGTATCAAGATTGGAAATATGTGCGCGACCCTGACGTGCTAGCGATAGACTGCACACAGGACAGTGTCGACGCTGTTCTCAAGTGTGTAACAAATGTTTTTAAAGGCACTAACACTCTGATTGTGTTGGACGACTGTGCGAGCTCTCAAGATGTCAAGAATAGGACTAGTCAATTGGTCAACTTAGCTTTTAGTGCGCGACATTTTATGTTGAGCGTTATTGTCATCACACAACAACTGACGTCGATCGCAAAACCGTACAGAGAAAATATTAGTAAGCTCGTTTGCTTCTACTGCCCAAGTAGGAGTGATATGAAGGTCGTTATCGACGATTACCTTGGAAACATCAGCAGAGAAAAATCGTTGGCGATTGTGACCGCATTAAAAAATAATAAGTACGCTAGACTAGAAATCTCACTGCGCTATCCATACAGTCATGAAGTTGTTATTCCGCAATAAAATATGGGTATAAGTAATAACGCGATGGTGAAACGCAAAAGTGAGGAAAATCCTACGATTGAGGAATTAGTTGAGGAGACTGATGACACCTCAACTGTGGAAGACAACATTGACGTTAGGAGATCCGAACTTATTAGACTGTCCGGTGACGGTGTGGTAAGTCAGTCCGAAGCGTACATTAAAAAAGCGTCCGCAAAAGTTATTGATAAGATATGGCGCCAATACGAGTTGAAGAGAATGGAGATCGCAAACGCTTTTCTCACCGACTTGCTAATCAGCAAATTCGCTAACTTACTGGATGGGTTGAACGCTATTGAAAATCCTGACGAACTAAACGACGAACTACAAAAAGACCCGTTATTAAAAAAAGACGTCGAGAGCATTGTCGCGATTGTGACGCCGTACGTGCCTTTCTTGGGCTTGTTGTCGGGAGGAATCACAACGTCGAAGTATGTGTACGATCACCATTTTAGAAAAGAGGCGACAAACACTGAAAATAGTGAACAAACGGACTAATCAATTATTAACAGGTGGCAATAATCTAATTTGCATAACAGGTGGCAATTTTATCACGCGTGAGACACTTTTACGATACATAAATTTGTAAAAATACGATTTGACAAATTTGTGAAAATATTGAAACGACACTTTCTATTTTTTAAATGTGATTTGACAAATTTGTGAAAATGTGATTTGACAAATTTGTGAAAATATTGAAACGGCGCTTTCTATTTTTTAAATGTGGTTTGACAAATTTGTGAAAATGTTGAAACGACTATTTTTTAAACGCGATTCGACAAATTTGTGAAAATGTTGAAACGACTATTTTTTTTAAATATGGCTAAAGTAGCGTAAAGTTTAGCGAAAGTCGTGATTTTTTTAATATTTGGCATCAACTTAGTAGAAAACGTGGGAGGGGTGTTTAGATTGACTAACGATTACCATAATAGCATAGAGACTGGCGCTGTGAGCTCACCAACGTCGATTATAAAACGTGAGTACCAAAACATTGCCGAGTTGTGGCTCGACACAAATTTGGTGATGTTTTGGCGTTTATATTCACGTTTGACGTTGCTGGGCCCGCAGCCCCACTTACTATACTACTTACTATGTTCTTCAAGACGGAACGTGTGACAAACGACACAGTTGTGTCACTTCTTCCGGATACATTGTCTTAGATTCCTAACGGATCTGACTTTTGGGAAACCGTCCTGGTATCGCCATGTTCTATACTACTCTCCATGTCTCCAGCGCTCATACAAAGTAATGAGCGCTGAATCCATGGAGAGTAGTATAGAACGTTTGGAATCAGTAGAGGAAAAGATAACGAGACTCAACGAAGAGTTGTTATTTACCTACCAGATTATAGAGATGAAACGAGCACTATTCGCTAAGAGCAGTGCAAAACGTATAAAACAAGACAAGAGGTTTAGGAGTACTGTATTCGGGAAAAGGATCATCAGTCACAACAGAGAGTTGCGGCGGCTTCTACGTGCTAATACTTGAAAAACTATTCCTGGAAACGCGTGATGGTTTTCGAGTTTAATTTACTTAACGAATTTTATTTCGTATCGTTTTAGTAGTCTCGAAAGTGGGGCTAACAGCAAATTTTTCAATTTTTGTTGCGAAGCACGAAAAATTGAAAACTGTGCTGGTAGCCCCACTTTCTATACTACTCCAAGCTGTCACTCGAAGGGTTTTCCAGTGTGAATTTCTTTGTGACAATGAATCCCATTCATCTGGTACATCCTCTTGACATAAATGGGCCATCGCTTCAACGCCGAGCGTAGATTTTTGGCCATATTAACCGTCATTTGGCCGCTGACCAACTCAAATATTAATATTCTCTTTGAGATTCTAGCTTTTTATGCAAGCAAACCTGCAATTGTTACGGTAGCGCAAGCAAGGTTACTCAGATGACATCCGCAAAGATGTGAAGATGAACAGCCTTGATCTTCTATAGGTTACTCGCGACACTTCTGGGCAGTCTCGTGTTCCTTAACTGCCTAATTGTCCATCTGATGCAATCCCTTTCCAGAGGCTTTGATACTTCGGTGTTCCAACCTTTCTTCTCATCACAGGCTTCTCTAAAGATCCTCTTCGCTTCAGCCATAGTCGGTGAGCCTACTCCAAGTGGGTCGTAAATCTTTCCTAGATGGCTCATCAGACTGGCATTTCTTCATCAAAGACTGGTACTTCGATCAGCAGCTCGTCTTCCCTTTTGTCCCATTTTAATCCTAGGATCTTTGATGGGTTTGGCATTCCTTCGCTATCTAAGGCTTCGACATTTGACTACCACTTGTGTAATGGAAGCTTGCACCCTCCAAGCTTGCACCTTCTCTAAATCACACTCTCCAAAAGGTCACTTCCCATCTTCATCACATTGTC
Organism: Chrysogorgia sp. JL179-B06; assembly: GCA_035772405.1. Taxonomy (NCBI): domain Eukaryota; kingdom Metazoa; phylum Cnidaria; class Anthozoa; order Scleralcyonacea; family Chrysogorgiidae; genus Chrysogorgia; species Chrysogorgia sp. JL179-B06. The sequence continues at coordinate 1,001,369 of JAYKKM010000319.1, forward strand.
AACATACATGTATGCATGTGTTGTCTTTCAAAACTTGGACGGTGTTTTTCAAATCCACTGGTTGTAGGTCAAGGTGATACTGTATTGTCGCTCCTAACATGCATGAATAGGCTCGCTTCTGCTCCAAATGGGACTCTGGTGAATCGTAGGTGTTCCTAATCGAAAAACATCACGGTCTTCTTTAATTCTAATTTATAAGAACGCCTTTTGAACATCAGTTAAGACCAGACGGGAAGACATTCTTGCTCTGACCATAATGTCCGATAGGAGTGGCCGATGTAGTTGGTCAGTAAGCATTCATTCGTTGACACTGTTTGCAAGCAGGTGTGGCTTCGCACTGGCATCAAAGATCATCCTTACTTTAGTGGTTGTGGCATCTCGTTTCACAACTGCTTTATGTGGCATGTATAGAATAACCGTTCCCCTGTTGGTTGCTCTGGTGCTTTCTCTATGATCCCTTCTTTTAGCTGATTTTCGGTTATCTCTTCATATTCCTTTATCCTTCTGCAGATATTGAGAAGACGTTTCCTAATTGGTTCCATGTTATTGTTTGACAGTGTGCTTCCCGAGATCCATGGCACATTGACTTCGTATCGCCCATAATCAGTCTTAGTTATGTTCTCTTGAAAATCACGGTATACATCCAGCTGGTCATTCTCGCCCCTATCTTCAACTAGTTGGTTCCTTTGCAAATATACACTGGTCACTTGGGTAGTCGCCACCATGAATTATCCAGCCAAATGTTGTTCCCTCTACGATGGCGTCTTCTGGGTTGCCCTTGTAAATCTCCTCTGTCTTGATCTTGCAGTAGTTGTCTCCAAGGATCGTATGTATTTGGTACTTGCCTTCTGCTGTCATATAGAACCGCTTGTCTTTGGTATGTTCATACTTTAAAAAGCTTCACTTGATTCATGTCTGGTCTTCTTACCGTGGTTAAATCTGTCAGCTTTGATCCTACGAATCCAATCTCTTCGTGGGCCTTTCCATCTAAAGATTCGATATAGTAACTTCGAATATTGGCATAGACTGGGTTTTTTTGTTCGGGTTCGTTTGGAGGTTTGTTGATTTCCTCTGCTTTGTTTCTTCTTAACCTTTCTGTAGGTTGTCGATTCAATTTTTCATATTCCATTCTTCCCATTCATCATCAGTTCTGACAAAATCGGGTTTGACTTGTCGTAATTTGTTAAGGGTGCACATCACGAACCCGTCCAATCTGACCTGTTCTCCAAGGGTCTGTATAAAGCGTCGTAATTTTTGCTTAAAATCTTGTAAAACGCTTGCACTAGTATTTCATATGCAGATCCTTTGAGCATTTCCCACCAACCGTAGGGTCTAAGATTTGGTATCTTGTCTCTCACCTTTCCAGACACCATTTCAAGTAGATAACCAAACTTTTCTTCATCTGTGATCGGCTTGCAATCCACTTGAATTATGAACATATTTTCGAATCTCACGCAGACTTGAACGGCGTTATCTTTAGTTTGGGGAGTTTCGCTTGGGCGGCTTTCGCCGCTTTTTCCATCGCCTTTTCCCATTTCCTCTTGGTGTTGTTCTTCTTCTTCGCGCTTAATTTGCTTCTCGTTTCTTGTTCTCTTCTTCGCTGGCGATTTCGTCCTTTTCCTTGGCCAAAACGTCTTGTAATCTGTTCATCTCCGCTATCCATGCATGGTAAGTACTTGTCTTTGTTTTTCTTCTATTGTCGAATTGCTCATGCTGCATGTGTAGGTGCCACGCTCAACTTTCACGTCATGCATAGCGACACCAGGTTGTACTGGAGAATGGATGTCGTCCGATTTCACACTGTCTCCATCTCTTAATTTATTTCTTTTTCCTTGATTAGTTCATCGGTCGTTTCGAGGTAGTATTTTAGTTTGTCAATTTATTTGTTGATTTTGACTTCCAATTGTAATTCTTCATCGTTTGGTTCACTTGCAGTTATAGAGACAGGAATTTCGCTGACGCCATATTGGTCAATATAAATAACTCTTTGTTGATGACGTTTAAATTGACGACTTTAGCCTTAAAAACACGTGACCTCGCATTTAAACAAACCCAAGGAATTTGCGGACAATATTATGCGCTTACAATATTAGCGTTCTTCATTGAATCTCTCGTACTAACTGAGAGTCTGAGACTTTTCCATTGAGTAATAGTATTTTAATAGTAATAATGCTAATAATATTCGACAAAGATTAATAATTCATGATGTGCAAATCGGTGATAGACTTGCCACAATTTGGGCTGTACGACATATTCAATCATCTTATTTATCACGCTACAGACTACGACAAGCAAGGACTAGCAGTATAAATAATTTGAGAACTATATCGGCTGTCTATGATCTATGGTTTATTTCGGAGGGTAAAGGGCCCAACAGAGGAAGTACTGTTTTGGATGCCTTTCGCCAGTGCAAAGGTGACAGAGATGGTGGCTGCAAGCACATCGCCGCTGCATTGTAAATGTAATGTTGTATTCGTTGCAATCCTTGCTAAACACACGAGGAGACGCAAACGTAACCAGTGCCCCCTGTCAATGTTCCAATGCTTGATTGTGGTTTGCTTACCATGCGAGGTAAATAATCTACAAATAGTTAAAGTTTGTAGAAAAGTCCAATATTTTGTTCAAGCATTAGCTTGTAATGAAACTCGAATTTTCAGGATATTCTCATGCAAGTTGACCTCCAAAACAGTGAAAGAAAACATTTTTGGCTGAAAATCCTCCAACATTTACGCGCTGATTGACTGAAAGCCGTGTTTCTATAACTCGATGGAAAACATGGATTTTTCCGCTATTTTTATAAAATGGACTGTAAGACAAATCTTTGCTCGCAAACAGCTAAAATGTCGATAAATATGTTCTGTGACAGCCAACAAGAAGAAAACGAGAAGATTGGATGCTTTTCTTCACAGTTAAGAGCGTTTATTTTCATTTGAGCAGCAGACGACGCTGTCTAGCGGCGAGTAAGGAGAATATATATTTTCATCATTTTAATAAAAGAGTCTTATTACTTATTTCCTCAGTGGTATTTTATAAAAGAAATAGAAAACATCTTTCCGTGTTTACATACACTTATAGAAACACTCGTAAAAGTTTGGGAGAACTCGAAATAGCGTGGAAATACTCGCCCCCACTAATTTCTCGTTCTCCCAAACTTCCACTTGTGTTTCTAGAACTGTATGTAAACACGGAAAATGTTTATGAAAGAAACACACATTACTGAATTAAGAATTAACTAGTGTAGCAGTAAAAAAGAAGAGGGGAAGAGAGCAGTGAAATAGAGCAGTAAATTAAAATAGTAGTCAGAAAGGTTACACTAAATTGTTCAACATCATCTTGGTTGAGCAGTAAATAATAGTCAGCAGACCAGTAAATTGGACAGTTACAATAAATCAGTTTATAGAAGTGTTGGATGAATAGAAGTGCTGGATGAATAGTAAGTAGTACCGGTAATGCATTAGATCTGATAGATTGGTTGAGCAGATTTTAGTCACTATTTAGTATGTCAGCCAGCATCATTCTTCTTGGATACTGTGTTGCAAAATGATCAATGACTTCATTTGTATCCAGATCAATGGATTGCTCTATGAACATTTAGCAAAGCTATTCCTTACATATCCAAATATGGAATAATTGCGTAAAAATGTTTTCAGTCATTATAGACCTAAGATGGAATGCTCACATGCATGTACAGGTAGTAACAGAGATAGTAGCAGAAATCTGGTGTGCCATGTAGATATTTGGTATTAGTTTGTAAAACCATGTTTATCGATGAAATATAATTTGTATTGTTTGTAATTATTTGCAAACTGTCAACCAATGCATGTTAATGAGGGAAAAATGAAAAGGTTTCCCTGTTTAGAGGGCCTTTAGGGAAGAAATTGAGGTAAACATAGTATTAGTGATTAAATGTCCTTGAAAGCTGAGGGAGAATTTGTGGAAGTAGGGAACTTTCACAGCCATCCTGCTGAGGCTTGAGGGACATTTAATCACTGATTTCCTGACATATGTTAAGTTATATAATTTGTATTGTTTGAAATTCATTGCAGACTGCCAACCAATGCATGTTTGCTCATACATGCACTGATGAGGGGAAAATCAGAACGTTTCCCTGTTTTGAGGGTATTTAGGGATTAAATCACCCAGTGAGAACAAAAGAAATTGAGGTAAACATGGTATTAATTTCTTGAATTATTATGTATTTGACATAATTTCTTGTTTAGAGAATTTATCAATGAAATTTCCTTTTTCTTAATTGTGAATACATGTAACAAAATAACACACATCATTATATGTAAACTACTTTATATACGGCAGGCAAGGCAGGTCAAACTTAAAAGTAAATAAGTCCACTTTATTATTGCATACAATATCATGCACTGACTCGGCTACTACTGTACATGAATCAACCATTTGGCATTGCATATATATAATTATATTTATTTGATATTTCCAGGACGAAATATTTATTGGAACTTTCTCAATTTTTGGTTGTTGTTGAGAATGCCTGAATGGGCTGCTTAATTCTGGCTGTATAGTAAACATGGTACAAACACAAAGAAATACAGTCATACACGGATTGATTAGCATTATTTATATACAATTTTTTGTTTGCAACATTTGTTCTCAAAATCTTGAGGCATGGGCTGACACTTGCACCGAAACACGTGCACCAACCAACAAGTTTAAGAATTTGATGAGGATCCAGGATCTGGTTCAGCACTTGCTCTCTTTGATCAGACGGAGATCCAGGTCATCCTCCATGATATTATACGTGACGTGATATTATACGTGACGTGTTACATTGACGTGATTACATTCCATGATATTATACGTGACGTGACGTGACACTGTTTGGACGTGCACTGAAGTGCTCCGCGAATTATTTCGTATTTCATTTTTTCCTGTACGATTTTGAACGGGATACTTCTCAAAGTGGTCGGTAAAGTGTTCTTCTATTGGAATCTGAGAAACTCCAAGTATCCTTTTCGCCATCTAAATAATATTTAGTGAAATACCGGATTGTCTATACCGAGATTTTTAACGTTTGATTTTCAAGCTCGCGCCAAAACGGTTGGTCTTCACACGCAAGCAAACGAAACACGCTACGTATGGCAGACGACAGTGCGCGTGCTTCAATTTGATCTGTGCGTGTGCGTGAAGTAATTGGAATAAAACTCATCGAACTGTCAACTGTACTCGCTGTCGACACACGCGCCATGATTTTGCTCCGAACAATCCAAGTTATCCTTTTTGTTGGGTTGGTTCTTCGCGGGATTCGTCAACTGAGGAGAATCTAGTGGCCGTAATAATTAATAATAATTAATTAATAGTTTTTTGTTCATATTGGTAATATAAGTTAGTAGGTTTTATCTTATAATGAAACTGTAATTAGTTTTATAAGTAACATTAAGAATATATTGTTGTAAGAGCATTGAGACTATTGTATAATGCTCCTAATACGTCTTTATTATTATTATTATTATGATGAGGAGTGTGTGGATGTATTTCATACTCCTTATCATGACAAGCTTCCTGACCATTGTCTCATCAATTATCAATACCCAATAATATAAACAATCCCTCAATACCCGATAATATAAACAATCCCTCAATACCCAATAATATAAACAATCCCTCAAAGATAATTTCAAAAACTCATTAATAATTCATAAACCAATAATCCAATCTTGCGCACGAATTCAGTCACGTGCATGTGTCTTTATACTAGCCAAAGCACACTTGGTCATGCTTCTGCACACAATAGACTTTTGTTATTTAAATTAGATAAAGATTTTTATATAAAGATTTTTTATATAAAGATTTTTATATAAAGATTTTTTATATAAAGATTTTTATATAAAGATTTTTTGTATAAAGATCGTATTTACATTAACATAATTATAGTTTCAACACATAATGATAATTCTCGCACAACAACATTCAAATTTAAGAACTACCACGATCTAGCTCTTTACAAGAATCACTTTTCAGCAAAATTGAAAGTACAATTATTGAACACACAACTCGACATGTTCGTGTTAACATTTGATACCCTCTCACCTTCACTCGCACGCATCGGGAAATTACTCAACATTTCGTCGGCAACGTCAAATCTAAAATCAGCCAAACTGAAGTCTATTAAATCCTTACATTCTTCTTTCAAATCACTGTTCGCCCTCTCTGTTATATTCCTTGGAGGTCCTAAATTAGTACTCACACGCTTTTCTTGCTCTTCGTTTTTTGGTTATCGAAATCTTCGCTTTGGAGGCATATCAAAGACAAACGCTGCCGAGAATGTAGGCTTCGGCATTACCACGCCTCGGCATTTAAAATTCATATTCAAATTTTTGGTAGAGGACAACCAAGTTGCTATTCCCTAGAGATTTTATTTTCTATTTAAAATCCATGTTTCTCATTCACAGTTTTTGAAGCTATTCAAAACACTCGCATCACGTGTTTTATCAGATATAAAACACTCGGGCTACGCCCTCGTGTTTTATATCTGATAAAACACTGCTGCTCGTGTTTTAAATAGTACATAAACATCAAGGCTACTTCAAAACAGTGATATAAAACAAGTATGCCGGAAAAAAACAAGTTACTCGAACCTACCCTGTTCTTGCAATTATGTTTATCAAGAATATTACATTGCCATTCTCGGCATTTCTCCCTTTACATGGACATCCTCTCAGTTGCTATTTCCTTTCCTTTTTGTGCTATGTGTACTTTTGCATGTGCAATGGATAACCTATGTTTGAGAAGTTTCCACTTTGAATACCAATAATTAGATGTATTAAATATGCATTTGTTTCACTATTAAACATTTTATACCCTTTCTGCACTTATAACCGCCGAAATAAGGTCGGGATAGTCTGTAGTAGGACCATTTTCGCCAACGAAGTAAAGGTAGTCTTGTAGTCTTGTTTGTCCGACTTTTCCAATAGTTGGTAAAAAGGAGGATTCCTCGCTTGCGAGGAACTATTCATTCAGCTATTCAATTATCCATTCAGCACTTTCCTAAATTTTTTGGGGCTAACCCGAAACAACGTTTATCCCCCACACCCCTGAGAAGAAATTTTTTTGGGATGACAATTTCCATGGGAAGTCATCTGATTGGCTATCAAGGTCCCAAAAAAGTGATCCCAAAAACTAATTTTGCAAACCTAACCACAGGGTGTCCCACCTCTGTCACTGATTTATTATTTTTATTAATTTATTTTTTTTCTAAATATGTGAGAATGCTAGAAATCGCCATTGTTGTGATGCTGAATGTGTGAGAATCTGAGAAATCGCCATTATGCGCCCCGCCCTTTTTTTGGGATCACTTGCCATGGGAAGCAATCTGATTGGCTAACCCGAAACAACTTTTATCCTAACCCTAACCCCCCGTATTTTCTCCTTCCCTAACCACTGATCTCAAAATAAGGACTGGATCGAGCAACCTATTGTTTCGGAGTCACGAAAATTGAAGCCGGAAATAGCTAGCGGCGGCCATCTTGGAGTGACCACTTTCTGTGACTACGCTATATAGTTTTACTTAGGCGAAACCGAGTTTTCGCGTATTTAAGCATTTATCTGTTCACAAATCGAACTCATCCCAAATATCCTAAGAAGTAGAAAGTATTCAAAGGTATTTGGACTCAAAATATTGTAAGTTTAGGCGGAAAACGTCTGGAAAATGATTCCCACAGCCATGTTTTGAAGTCCCGCCAAGTAAGAAGCTTGGTCGTTGAATTGTCAGTGGTTTGGATCACTCAAGATTTATTTACTGTATCTGGACAAAGGTTTTAAGGACTCACTGTGGTAACGCTTTCGTTCTTTTCTCTTAATTTTTGTGGTTACTCAACTTATTTATCCAAATATACTATTATATATATCTATATATATATATATATATATATATATATATATATATATATATATATATAGTACAGGTTGTCGAATTGGTACTGTAATTATCTAAATACTAAATAAGTTTCTGTGTGGTTGTACATTATTGCTTTATTAATTAATATTGTTGCCTTTGATTGCTTAGCTTTCAGCAAGAGGTACATTATTGTTGTTTTCACTTATTTATTGAGTCAAAATTTATATCACTGTAAGACCCTATATATCATATATGATACATAATTCTGTGGCTTATGTTTGGGGGAGCTTATTTTGAGAAGGATTTTTGTATAGAATGCAGAGGACTTACCTTTGGGAGGTCTTATTATTGGAAGTTTACAGTATGTCCAGACTGTAAAGTTTTTTTTTGCGCGGAGGATTTTTTAATTTTTCGTCATGTAAAATTTTTGCGCGGCGCCATTGTCACAAAAAATTTTTACTTTCACGATGGGATCATTGGAATGCATAATCCATAATACAATAATATGCAGCCTATAAATTGAATGCAATACAGCAATAATAAACATGCAATAGTGAATAGCCCAAACATATGTGTATAATACTTAATATTATTATACACTAAACTTACTATAAAATTACGTACTAGCTGCTAGCACAATACATAGCAGTTCTGTTCTAGTGTCTAATAAATTTCTTAAAATTAACGTAAACAATATATACATGTATATATTATGCAAATCACGCTTGCGTATTAACAAATCAGAGTGCTGCTTGTCTGCCTTTGTACAATTCTACACAAGGTATGGCAACCGACCAGGCGTGGAGGAGATCTGTGCACAGCACTTGCGCTCCAAAGCCTTCAGATTCTTCATCCTCGCTAATACTATTTGAACAACAAGGAGGGATTGCGTGGCATGGCTTTCTGCACTTCTTACAAAGATGAGCCCCAGACGTTTCTTTACTGCACGAAACGCATGCATATTCGTACGGCATACCTGTACCTCAAATGAAAAGAGCAAAGTTATAACAGAAATACAGAATCAACCGGATTTTTGAATAGTTTTAATTAGCGTAAAGACAATCAACCAAGATAGTAAGATACTAATTTTCGGTTACGTTACTTACCTTCTTCTAACATAGTTCTTGTCGGTTTAGATATCACATTTCACTTCTGTCTCAAATTAGCACGTTTCTTTCATAGACGCTAATTTTAACCTGTATATCAGTAATCAGTCAAAGTTTTATTAAGTTTTATTGTTTTTAATTTTTACTGGTTCACTTGATTGACAATGTCACAGTCTAGTAGTAGTAGAACTATAAATTTAAGTTTATAGTACTAAATTAAACAACTAAAACTTCAATTGCTCTATTAATGCTCTCTAACTCTGTTGCTGTTGTAGTGTTGTTTATTCGCTTTATTGACTAAGTAAAATATATGCCGGCTTAACTAACTCACCGGGACAAGATCACCAATCGCTATTAAAATCGCGGGACACGGACCATCGATCGCATTGCGTAAATGAAAATGCAAAATAGCTAGGCTGACCGCTGACCTGGCTTGTCTTAGCTCGCGCCCGCAGATGTCTGGTCAGCTGCCAGGTGGGATACTTCATGTTCCATGAATATAGGTAGAACAGAAAAGAGCTCGCACGAAACTTGTACAGAACAGACATACAAATGGTAATATGGTACGAATACGATTTGGAACTGAAGAGTGAAGGTTTGTAAAGATATCATATTGTATTTTTGTCCCACAAAAACGGCGCCGCGGCGGAAGTACATCTTTCAGGGATTTTGCGCGGCCGCGCGCGGAAATGTAAAAAACGCGTGAAGACTGCGCGGGGAATATATTCCCCGCGCAGGCAAAACTTTACAGTCTGGCAGTATGTGTTTTATGGTCAAACATTGTCATTAATGGTTCCTGAAGTGGCCCTGGCTTAATCCTTAATACTTTAAGCAGCATATTTTTCAGAGAATTTACCAGTGCAATGATGGCTGTGGATTTATCACAGATAGCATGTCATGATCATACATATATTTGCAATTGCCAGGTAAATTTATTTTGGCAATATACTGACAATTATGTTATGAAAAAGGCAACCTCAAGAAAAAGGAGGAAAACAAACCCAATGAACCAGGCACCAAACAGCTACTACTTTTAAGTTTCAGTACGTCAATGTACAGTTCCTCACCAGGTCTAATTTTATTAGGATTCAATGTGATGACATGCTGCATTTGTGTTCCTTTTATGGTTCCCATTTGTGCTTGTCTAAACCCAGGGGATAATTCTGTCACTTTGGTGTTTCATTACCTAACACATGTTTTATCAAACAGGTTTATTGGTAATATTAAAAATGGCACCATTTCTAGTTTGTAAATGGTGGTGAATTTATAGACCATACAGCTACAAATAGACTTGGCCAACAAGTTCATGGTGTCCCAATCCCTTGTGACAATGTATTGATAGTGACACTAAGAACTTTATTATACACAAGTCATTAACATTTATGTGCATGAGTTCACATAAACTTTATCTGATTTAAGCTAGTATTGGTCTTGTCTTGTATTTCTCAGGTACCCATCATGTTTAGGTCTAGAAATTTAATAAAAACAGCAGCATTTAGCTTGGGAGAAATGGCTGGTTTATCTGAACCAGTACTTTTCTAGCAACATTAGTATGAAGGAAACTATTATCAACCTGGGGTAAAGATTTTCCAAATCCACTATATGAATAGAAGCTTGACATGTTCTCAATTATACTGTACAGACAGTACAGTATAATTAACTGTATTTTTGAGGAAAATTTTGAAGAAAAGAATGTTCTAAATTAACTAGGAGAGCACACTTGTTTCACAAAAAGGTGGTAAACCTCCAAATTAAATTTATTTAATCTTTTATGGCAAATGGCCTTAATTATTGTTGATAACAAAAAGATGAATAAAAATAGTGACATAAATTTTGACTTTAAATAAATAAGTGAAAACAACATTAATTAATGTACCTCTTACTGGAAGCTAAGCAATCAAAGGCAACAATAATTCATTAAACAATAATGTACAACCAGACCGAACCTTATTTAGTATTTAGATAATTATATACAGTACCATTCGACAACCTGTGCACTAAATATATTAATAGTATATTTGGATAAATAAGTTGAGTAACCACAAAAAATTAAGAGAAACAACGAAAGTGCTTACCACAGTGAGTCCTTAAAACCTTTGTCCAGATACAGTAAATAAATCCTTAGTCATCCAAACCACTGACAAATATTCAACGACCAAGCTTCTAATACTTGGCGGTTTGCACCTTGCAGGACTTCAAAACTTGGAGCTGTGGGAATCATTTTCCAGACATTTTCCGCCTAAACTTACAATATTTTGAGTCCAAATACCTTTGAATACTTTCTACTTCTTAGGATATTTAGGATGAGTTCGATTTGTGAACAGATAATTGCTTAAATACGCGAAAACTCGGCTTCGCCTAATTAAAACTATATAGCGTAGTCACAGAAAGTGGTCACTCCAAGATGGCCGCCGCTAGCTATTTCCGGCTTCAAATCATTAACACTAGATGCTCTATCCAGTCCTTATTTTGAGATCAGTGTCCCTAACCAACCCATCTACTCCCCTACTTTGAGGTGCTAAATTAGTAGACTAGTGAGCGAGACTATTAATGTGGGATTACTACACATGCGCAGTAAAGTGATCCCAAAAAATTTTTTTCCCGGGATGCTGGCGGAACCGCGGCGATTTCTCGCATTCTCACCACACATTCAGCAATACTTGAGTCTTGAGACACAATAATGAAGATTTTTAGTACACAACAATGGCGATTCTAGCATTCTCACATATTTAGAAAAGAAATAAAAAATAAATTAATAAAAATAATAAATCAGTGACCTAATCTCCCAGAGCCTTCGACGATTTTATGAGAAGAGATAATTGTCTCGCTCGCTTGCGTCGCCACTTCGTGCAGCGGTCGTCAGGACTTCGTTACCCGGAATATCCTCGCACATGGTGCATTAAAGTCAGACCCTGTGCATCTGCGTTCTTTCAATTTTTTGAAGCATTTAATCGTCCTTTTAGCCATTTATAGTCGCAAATCTCTAAATGGATACCGCAGATGACAGCAAACGAATGAAGTACGAAGACTTACAAACGTTTTCACACATATTCTCCAACGAATTCAACAACAGCAGTCTTCATGATCGTGTTCTCGTGTTTGAAGTCATTGATAACGAATCGAAAGATGGGAACGTTTCAAATTATTCAACGTGTCGTACTATAAATAGTGAAGAAATGAATTGTGGGAAGAAAGGTAATAAAGTGAAAAACAAGGAAGAAGCAAAGAAAGGGAAAGAAAAACGTAGAAAAAGTAGAAGAAATATGACAGAAGAAGAAGAAGTGGAAGGTGACAAGCCAGAGAGTGGAACTGATGAGTCGAATAAACACAAGGTGTTTGTTCACAGCAGTTGGCTTGCTGTACAGAGTCCATATTTCAGAGCGTTGTTTTATTCTGGCATGAAAGAGTCGTATGTCAAGGAAGTCGTCATGAAAATTTCTGTAACTGAACTTGAGGCTCATTTAACCTTGATCGAAGCTATGTACCGATTGGAAGTCCTTGATTATAAAGAACACCACCTTATCCTGCAAGTTCTGATGCTTGCCAACAAATATGATGTTGATTTGGTATTTAAAAAATGCAATTATATATTGATGTCAACATCCTTGACATTGGATAGTTGTGAAGATATAGTTGAAATTGCAGAAGATCTTCCAGGCTGTACTGAACTCCTGGGTGTGCTAGAGAAATTTCTTGTGAAAGAGTTTACACCATTTAACAAGACATGGATTCTTGACAAATTTATCAGTCTCTCAGAAGCTTTGTTGAAGCTACTTCTCTCCAGTGATCATTTGCCTGTTCAGTGTGAAAATACAATCTTTGTTGCTTTGATGAAGTGGGTTGGTGCTAACAGAACAGCCCGTGAGCTGGTAATGTGTTCCCTTTTGCATTTGGTGAGATTTGAATTAATGACTGTTGATTTCTTGTATGATGTAGCTCACCACCATGCTGTAGCAAAGAAGATGCCCGACTTTAATGATTTACTATTAAAAGGTTTGGCATATCGTGGATTTTCAGTTGCACGGCAAAACCAGCTGAAAACAAAGCCTGTTAAGCGTGCTTCTTGTTTGGATAAGAGTCCTGCATATTCATGGATTATTGGTAAAGATGAACGGAAAAAGCTGTCAGATATGTCATGCATCCGGTCATCTCCATATTGGTTTCAGGGATACCAGATGACTCTCAGCCTACGTTACTATCCAGATTCAAACACTTTCGGCGTATTCATGAACATCCTCAATACCAGGGAGGATAGCTATGTAAACATTGGTTGGACTGCAAAGTCAAATCTGTTCAAGAATCGGTCAATTACTACAAGCCAAACCTATACAAATACGCGTGGTTGGGGTCATAAACAGGTGAAGAGTAGCGCTGATCTATTTGCTGTTGCAGAAGATGTATCACATACGATTGATGTGTCAGTTAAGTTCATTTGAGCTATTTGCTGTTGCAGAAACTGTCACAAACAATTGATGTGTTGGTTTAGTTACCTAAGTTCATTTAAGATGTTTATACTGCATTGGTTAAGTTCAATTTAGCTACAGGTACTAAATGTGTTTGGTTCAATAAAATTTTATTGGAAAAACAACTAAATAACTTGTGAATTCTAAACAATACCATGAACGGACAGATACAGTAGCAGTATTTAATTTAATTTAATAATATATGCACATACAAGATGAGCATGAAACTTTTACCAAATGTAATTTATGTTACCGTACTACTAGTATGTTATTGTTTAGTGCTAATTTTTTTACCGATACTCTTTCTAAGAGTGCCTTTCTTTAAATTACGTTCATTAGTTGATTTGTTGACATTGGTAACCAGTAACCATTCATAACAAATGAATGTCTGGTGTTATGATTTCTGTTGTAATACACGTGAGATACTATGGTGTTAGTATTATTATAATAATAATAGATAAAAGGTTCATCAATGTCATAATTTGAAAATGCGTTCAAGTTCACTTGTTTTTTATTTCCTTTATTTCACAATTAAATTGGTTTATTCACTTGGTAACTATTTATAGCATTGTTAATTGTTGAAAGTGCCTATAACATCTGTGGGGATTTAACATATTTGTAATCTATGGATTCTCCTGAGATAAATTGTAATATATCTTGTCAGCTGAAAATTTCATCTTCATAGACTTTTTTGCTGTTAAAGTTGATGGAAATGACGTCAAATCGGCATCTGTAAAGATGTTTTCATGCAGACAGATTCCCGATTTGACGTCATTTCTGTCAACTTTAACAGCAAAAGTCTATGAAGATGAAATTTTCAGCTGACAAGATATATTACAATTTATCGCAGGATAATCCATAGATTTCAAATATGTTAAATTCCCACAGACATTATAGGCACTTTAAACCTTACTCAAGTAGAGGTACACCAGATGTTTAGGATTGGTGGCACAACACAATTCAGGGGATACTACATGTATGGGAACTAATCTGTTACTATGGCAATTATATATAAAGTTGATGTAAGGATAATCAAACAATTTTGTTCAATTCTTTGGAAGATATGCTTCATTTCCAGATATTTTGTCATAATTGTGAATACCCCTTGTGATATTATAGGTTGTACTGTATTAGTACCAGTACACAACCTTGAATAACATTAGAATGAGATAAGATATGAATGAACTACAAATGCCATTCTTTATCAATCACATGCCTCTTTAATATGTATTGCACTCCTCAGGTAGTTTCTACATGTGAGTAATTTTTATCTAAGTGGTATCATGCAAGCAGCTACTCAGTCTGGCACATACTCAGGGGCGTACCGTACAGGGGGGTGTGAGGGGTGTAACACCACCCCACTTTTCACTGAATTGGTCGGTAAAACGTGGAGTTGGTAAGGTAAACTGTTCGTCATATTAGATCGTTGTTAAAATTGACTTAATCGACTGTTTAAACTTTGTCGGTTGTATAAAATTCGATTTAATTGCATGGGTTAATGTTAAATTAATATTCCTGAGCTTACAAACCTCCCTTTTCCCGATCCAACCTAGTACCCAGGTACTTTTGTGCCGAGTGAAGGACAAGGCAATGGAAGAAAATCTGCGCCCACGTGTTCGTCGGTAAAACTAAGAGTCAGTGTGACCAGATTTGGTAAAATATTTTACTTTTGGTAAAATTTCGTCAATTTTGGAAAAAATTTAGTAATGAAAGTTTTTTTAGTAAAATTTTGGTAAATTTTTAGGAATTTTAATTATTCAGTAATTTTTTTGGTAAAAATTCGTGTTTGAATGTTCTGTTGTGCAATAGAGATGCTAAAAGCCTGCGATGGACGATATGAATGAAACTGTTTAGCCTGCAAAACCTGCTAATTTCGAACATGGAATAGGAAATTAAAGCCTGGTTCTCACTTGTCGTATTAAAGAATCGTAAGAAACGGGGAATTTTAATTTATCGGCGACCGTCTGGGATGCGTTTTTCAAATAGAAATTCTTCCGATCAGCGACAGTCTGGGGCCTGTGTACAGCCTGAATATACACCTGTATTACAGGTGTATATTCCAGGGTTGCCAATTTGGCCTTTTTTAGGCCAAATTTCTCGATTTTGGCTTCTTTCATTGTGGTTTGGCTTCCAAAAATTCTATTTGGCCTATTCCTATTTTTTGGCTTATTTTTGGCTTTTTTCAAAAGTATGGAGTAAATTCGAGTAACTATGGACAATTTCCCAGTCTGAACTCTATGACAATGCACCGCACCATTAATATTGAATGAAAAGCTTCGCCGTTGGTCGGATCACTATAAACCAATCAGAATTCAGATTCGCGCTACCTGTCTTCGCAGAGGTCCGATTATTTTTCAACCAATCACATATCAAGAATTTTGATCCGCTGAGATATATAAAGGATTTTTCCGTTCGAAAAAGACGATTTATTTTGAAAAAAAATTTCGATTCGAAATGTTGTCAAATAATAAAGTTATTTTCCTTATGAAATTTATATTTCATAAATATTTCTTATTTAAAGATGTAATAAACAGATTTCTGAGTTCTTGTACGCTTAAAAATTACGTATTCAGCTTCGCTTGGGCGCGATCCTCTGGGTAGGAGATTGGGTTTGAGTTTGGCCCTTTTTGGCTTCTTTTGATCTTGAATTTGGCCACTTCGGGCTCAGATCTGCTGGCAACCCTGGTATATTCAGGGGGGGGGGGGCATACACGGCCCACAAAGAACGTCTGCGAACCCCGATTCGTACACAGGCTTCCCAAGCTTGCGACAAATTTTTTATTATTGACTCTTTATTTACGATCCATTTTAATGGACTTGCAACGGGAATTCATTCGACTTCGTTAAATCTGTGTAATTTAGTGTGAAATCTGGCGCAATTGAGGCATTGACAGCGAGTTCGGTATCTGGCCATGTTGTTCCTCAGATACCGAACTATCTGGCCATGTTGTTGGCCAGATACCGAACTCGCTGTCAATGCCTCAATTGCGCCAGATTTCACACCAAATTACACAGAAACGACAACTACGACTTCATAAGAAATAAAGTGAACTTTATTTCTTAATTTATGGCAATATTCTAGCATTTTAACGAAATCGAATGATTCCCGTTGCAAGTCCATTAAAATAGATCGTACATAAAGTACTCAAATATCATAATAATAAAACGTTGTAAATGCCTCAACTGCGCTAGATTTCACACTAAATTACACAGATTTAACGAATTCGAATGAATTCCCGTTGCAAGTCCATTAAAATAGATATTCAGGCTGTACACAGGCTAGGATTTGCCGGTCCTCGATCGCCTGGGAACCCAGACTGTCGCTGATCGGAAGAATTTATATTTGAAAAACGCATCCCAGACGGTCGCCGATAAATTAAAATTCCCCGTTTCTTACGATTCTTTAATACGACAAGTGAGAACCAGGCTTTAATTTCCTATTCCATGTTCGAAATTAGCAGGTTTTGCAGGCTAAACAGTTTCATTCATATCGTCCATCGCAGGCTTTTAGCATCTCTATTGCACAACAGAACATTCAAACACGAATTTTTACCAAAAAAATTACTGAATAATTAAAATTCCTAAAAATTTACCAAAATTTTACTAAAAAAATTTCATTACTAAATTTTTTCCAAAATTGACGAAATTTTACCAAAAGTAAAATATTTTACCAAATCTGGTCACACTGACTCTTAGTTTTACCGACGAACACGTGGGCGCAGATTTTCTTCCATTGCCTTGTCCTTCACTCGGCGCAAAAGTACCTGGGTACTAGGTTTGTAAGCTCAGGAATATTAATTTAACATTAACCCATGCAATTAAATCGAATTTTATACAACCGACAAAGTTTAAACAGTCGATTAAGTCAATTTTAACAACGATCTAATATGACGAACAGTTTACCTTACCAACTCCACGTTTTACCGACCAATTCAGTGAAAAGTGGGGTTAACGGGTTTTCAGGCCATGACGTCACTATTGTATTTGGTGGGAATTGCAGAGAATGGACAGATCAGTGGAATGGACACACGTTTCTACGTCGACCTACTTCATGTCTGCCTATTATTTTGTCTAGATTATTTTATTGTTGCGAAATTTGGTAAAAATTTTCTCGATTTAGTAAAATTTGACACAAATTTAGTAAGGCAGGTCGTTTCGTTCTCCAAAAAATGAATTATTAATTAAGATCTCAGCAATTAGATCAAAGCCGGGTTTGATCTAATAACTGTCAAAACTGTGGTGCAATATGATTTTTACGTGTTTTACTCGAGTATCCAGCCTCAGTCATGTGATAAAATAAAGTGATTTCATTGGCTAATTGGCTCATGAATTATTAATGAGTTTGAGAAGTTGAAATATTTTGATCATGAAAAACCAGTTAATTACATTTATATAGGTGGCAAAACAAATTGAAAGAGTGAATATTTTAAAACATATGTGGCAATGGATATATCTTGAGTACTGTATATGAACACTGACTGTTCTGACCGTGTCTCAATAGCTCAAAGGTTGAGCGCCGAAACGTTGATTCGGAGACCAGGTTGGGGCAGTCACCTTTAAATCCTCTCTAATATTAATTATGATTCTTAAAGCCCTCTGTATACAAGAAGTTGTGTATCGCTTCGCTACTTTGGGAAGTGCGCTCGAGAGGCCTTGCTCCACGTTATGGTTAGATGCGATGTCTGCTTGTTGGTGTCGAGTGAAAGCGGCGAATATAATATATATGGAGAAATCACTGACTGTTTTGACCGTGTCTCAATAGCTCAAAGGTTAGAGCGCCGAAACGTTGATTCGGACCATGGTTTATTTCCCGGTTGGGGCAGTCACTTTTCCATATATGTATTTGACTATATTAATATTTATAATTAATATTAATTAATATTAATTAATATATATATATATATATATATATATATATATATATATATATATATATATAATATATATATATATATATATATATATATATATATCGTCGACTAGCAAACCGAAGGTCGCGGTTCGAATCCCAGCCGGGTCAAGTAGAGTTTTCTCTACTTGTCCGGTATGGTTCGTCACTCGGAGTAGCCATTTACATCATTATTATTCTCACCACCCGAGTTCATAATCCTCATAACATTAAATATATCTGTATAAAGACTATTTGTCAAGATATTGATGAAACTAGTATCTGTTTCGAAATATCAAATAGCCCAAAAGCCGTACATAGTGGGTCCCAAGTCCACAGTTACCATAAAGCCATATGGTGATAGCCGGTAGGGCACATTGTATACTTTCGTATATATATATATATATATATATATATATATATATATATATATATATATATATATATATATATATATATATATATATATATATATATATATATATATATATATATATAATAATGATGTAAATGGCTACTCCGAGTGACGAACCATACCGGACAAGTAGAGAAAACTCTACTTGACCCGGCTCGGATTCGAACCGCGACCTTCGGTTTGCTAGTCCGACGCTCTACCGACTGAGCTACTGGTCAAGTTGGGAGCAGGTGGTCGAATGATGGTAGTTGGGCTATTTGATATTTCGAAACAGATACTAGTTTCATCAATATCTTGACAAATAGTCTTTATACAGATATATTTAATGTTATGAGGATTATGAACTCGGTGCTAGGAGCAAGTAGCCATTTACATCATTATTATTCTCACCACCCGAGTTCATAATCCTCATAACATTAAATATATCTGTATAAAGACTATTTGTCAAGATATTGATGAAACTAGTATCTGTTTCGAAATATCAAATAGCCCAAGTACCATCATTCGACCACCTGCTCCCAACTTGACCAGTAGCTCAGTCGGTAGAGCGTCGGACTAGCAAACCGAAGGTCGCGGGTTCGAATCCCAGCCGGGTCAAGTAGAGTTTTCTCTACTTGTCCGGTATGGTTCGTCACTCGGAGTAGCCATTTACATCATTATTATTCTCACCACCCGAGTTCATAATCCTCATAACATTAAATATATCTGTATAAAGACTATTTGTCAAGATATTGATGAAACTAGTATCTATTTCGAAATATCAAATAGCCCAAGTACCATCATTCGACCACCTGCTCCCACCTTGACCAGTAGCTCAGTCGGTAGAGCGTCGGACTAGCAAACCGAAGGTCGCGGGTTCGAATCCCAGCCGGGTCAAGTAGAGTTTTCTCTACTTGTCCGGTATGGTTCGTTACTCGGAGTAGCCATTTACATCATTATTATTCTCACCTGCACCCGAGTTCATAATCCTCATAACATTAAATATATATATATATATATATATATATATATATATATATATATATATATATATTATATATATATATATATATATATATATATATTATATATATATATATATATATATATATATATATATATATATATATATAGTACAATATCTACAGACACGTGTTTCGCTGTTCCACAGCTCATCAGTGTAGCTTGGTACAATCTAGATATGGGCATGAGCACTTATTTTACACAAGCGATTGCCGGTGACAACCGCTTGTGGGACAAACAGCGGTCATGCGCACATCCAGAGAGCGTGAGGCCGTGTAGGGCCAGAGTGCTCAAACTACCATAATAATACCATAATACGCCTGAGACCCGACACGGGTAAAGTACAAAATACTAGATGAATTTTCAGAACTGTACGGTGCACGAATAAATAAATAATAAATAAATAATTCCTGATAAATAATATATCGCTCAGTTCAAAGTTCATTAATTCCTCTTCTCCTTCAGCCTTCTCTTCTCATGACGTTTAGCTCTTTTTTCCTTGTTCTCATTCTGCCTGCTGTTGTTTATCTTGTCACAAACATCAGAGATACATTTCCGCCATGCTGGCCTGTCTACAACAGTCTCTTTCCACGAGTGAAGTACACCGCCATGTTTCAGGATATATTTCAAAGTATCTTTAAATCTGAGAAGCGGACGACCAACCTTTCTAGAACCTTCTGCCAGTTCACCGTATAGAAGAGCTTTGACTGGTCGTTCATCTGACATGCAACATGACCCATCCAGCGCAATCTGTTTCTAATGAGGATGATCTCAATGTCAGTGGCTTTAGCATGATCCAAAACTTCATCATTCATGATGTAGTGGTCCCATTTGATTTTGAGAATGGATCTAAGGTGCCGTTGCTGGATAGTTTTCAGGAGCTTGATGTGATGGCTGTAAAGGGTCCAAGTCTCGCTTCCATAGATTAGTAGAGGGATAACACATTGATTGTATACTTTAAGTTTGGTTTCAGTTGTCAGGTCTCTACAGTCAAAAACCCTATCTCTAACTTCCTATAGCACACGAAGCAGCTTGAATACGAGCTGTCATCTCTTCATCTAACCTGCAGTCTTTGGTTACATAGCTGCCAAGATATTTGAAGCGGTCTGACTCTGTTTAACTTATGTCTGTCTATGTAGAAATCAACTTGTTCACCAACACTCATAGTCTCTGTTTTCTTGATGTTAATCCGAAGACCCATCTTCTTTGACAGACTATTGTAGGCAGATAACAGAGATTGTAGTGTTGTAGCATCATTACAGAATATGGCAATATATCGTCTGCATACTGGGCTTCTCTTATGTATTTGGTGAATGTATTCTTCTTGGATTTCAAACGTCGAATGTCAAACATGTCGCCGTCGTATCTAAAACGAACCTTGATACTATATGATGGATTGATCTTCCTGAAGGCGAGGTAGAGCATAACAGCAGCATACATTCCAAAAAGAGTGGGGGCAAGCTTACAACCTTGTTTAACACCAATGTTTAACGCCAATGTTTTGATCGCAAATGTTAGTGCCAGGTGTTCTTGAGGTGATTCTTGAGTCGGAACATTGTACCCATTACAGAAAGTTGAAAGCGGGTGCAAAACTCCAATAACATCAAGCCATTAGAGTTCATCTTACCTACTCCATACTTTCCGATGATTGATGGCAATGCAGTTACTGCCAATCCCCACCAACACGACCGTTAAAATCACCTAAGACAATTATGCTATCTCCTTTAGCTTTGACAATACATTCGCTGAGCTTCTCGTAGAAACTCTCTTTCTCAACTGGTGATCGCTGCATGGTGGGAGCATAGACACTGATTAAGGTGAGGTAGGTGTTATCATTGAGTGGAACCCGAACCGTCATTAATCTGCTGTTTACAGGAACTGGGTTTATATGGGCAAGTTTGTTGGAAATGGCAAAGCCAACACCAGCCGTCCTGTCTTCTCCGCCACTCCAAAAGATGGTATGACTTCTTTCTTTGATGTTGCCCGAACCTGGACGTCTAACTTCACTCAGAGCACAAATGTCTATGTCTACCTTTTCAAGCTCTTTGCAGATGATTACAGCAGCTCGTTCTGGTCTGATGGTGGTATCACTATCATTAGTTGTGGGAACGTTCCATGAGGCCGCTAGGTTAAGAAGTTGCTTTTCCATTTTGAGGTAGTTTCTTTGATTTCTATTGTTACCATCGGTTTCCAAGTTGCATTTTTGCAACTGGTCCCGGTTTGGTCTTAAAATGTATGTATTCCAACACTCGAAATTTTCCTTCACCATAAATCCTTTCAACATGTAGTTTGATCGAGTGAAATGCCAAATATTACCTATAATATACCCAGAATCTTATCCCGGCATTACCACCATATATACAGAACTCGTGACTAGGCTCTCGGCAACGGCTTCCGTAGCTCAGTGGTCAGAGCACTGCACTAGCATCGCAGGGTCGCGGGTTCAATTCCAGCCGGAAGGCCTTGAAGTTGCATTTTTCGCAACTGGTCCCGGTTTGGTCTTAAAATGTATGTATTCCAACACTCGAAATTTTCCTTCACCATAAATCCTTTATATATATATATATATATATATATATATATATATATATATATATATATATATATATATATATATATATATATATATATAATATATATATATATATATATATATATATATATATAATATATATATATATATATATATATATGCACTAGCAATCGCAGGGTCGCTGGTTCAATTCCTACCGGAAGGCCGCTAAGTTGCATTTTTCGCAACTGGTCCCGGTTTGGTCTTAAAATGTATGTATTCCAACACTCGAAATTTTCCTTCACCACAAATCCTTTCAACATGTAGTTTGATCGAGTGAAATGCCAAATATACCCAGAATCTTATCCCGGCATTACCACCATATATACAGAACTCGTGACTAGGCTCTCGGCAACGGCTTCCGTAGCTCAGTGGTCAGAGCACTGCACTAGCAATCGCAGGGTTGCGGGTTCAATTCCTACCGGAAGGCCGCTAAGTTGCATTTTTCGCAACTGGTCCCGGTTTGGTCTTAAAATGTATGTATTCCAACACTCGAAATTTTCCTTCACCACAAATCCTTTCAACATGTAGTTTGATCGAGTGAAATGCCAAATATTACCTATAATATACCCAGAATCTTATCCCGGCATTACCACCATGTATACAGAACTCGTGACTAGGCTCTCGGCAACGGCTTCCGTAGCTGTGGTCAGAGCACTGCACTAGCAATCGCAGGGTCGCGGTTCAATTCCTACCGGAAGGCCGCTAAGTTGCATTTTTCGCAACTGGTCCCGGTTTGGTCTTAAAATGTATCTATTCCAACACTCGAAATTTTCCTTCACCACAAATCCTTTCTATATATATATATATATATATATATATATATATATATATATATATATATATATATATATATATAATATATATATATATATATATATATATATATATATTTTATATATATATATATATATATATATATATATATATATATATATATATATATATATATATATATATATATATATATATATATATATATATATATATATATATATTATATATATATATATATATAATATATATATATATCTTGACAAAGGGGCTTGCCCCGAAACGTTGATGTTTAATAAAGTTTTTATCCTGATGTTTTTATAAATGTTTTTAAACTTGATAAGGAGGATTCCTGATAAATATATATATATATATTTATATATATATATATATATATATATATATATATATATATATATATATATATATATATATATATATATATATATATATATACTAAAACGAATGTGATGTTATTCACGGAACGTTGAAAGTGCTCAATACCATAAAGGCAGAGCGAATATATAGTGAAAGTGGTCTTACCTCAAAATGATAAAAGCCGCAACTGTCAGTTTCACGCAAGGCGATCTTCAGGCGAAGAATCGCCTTTCGTGAAACTGACAGTTGCAGCTTTTATCATTTTGAGGTAAGACCACTTTCACTATATATATATATATATATATATATATATATATATATATATATATATAATATATATATATTTGGCACTGGAAGTCAGAACCGAACAACGTATTTGGGCGGGATTTTACCTGATTGTGCAGGAAACAGTCAATCCCATCTGGCAACACTGGCTGCTTCCTGTCCAGAAAATGGAAACAAAATGTCTACCGAAGAAAACACTTTAAACCTCGCTTCAAATGAACAAACTCAACAAAGACATTCAGAGTTATAACTATAAGACATTTCTTTTTTTAATAATTGTTGTGTTTCATTTAACTTGCTATAAGTTGTTCATTTTGAAGTTTTATCATTACAATTTGTTGAGCAAATGCTTTGAATTGTTGAATTGTTCTTGTTATAAAAGTACCAAAACCGGCACCGAACTGAGGTTCTTTTACCCCAAAAAGACCGGAACCGAGGTGAAAATTCTGGAACCGCACAGTACTAATATATATAAAGTATAAATATATATATATTTATTTATACTTTATATATTTTATTATATATTAAATATATTTATTTATACTTTATATATTTTAAATATATTTATTTATACTTTATATATAAAGTATAAATATATACTTTAAATATATTTCCAAAAACGAGACAAGCATATTTTTTTAAAAACTTGGCCTTATCACGTCACTTGCTGCTACTCGATATCCATTGACAATATTGATAGTAAATAGATAATTAGTATTTATTTTGGTTAGGGTTAGTATTTATTTTGGTTAGACCAGGGTTAGTATTTTGGTAAGGTTAGGCCTAGGGTTAGCTTAATAGCATTCCGTTGAATTCTGAGACTCCCATACGAATAGGAAATAGATGTTAGTGGATGGCGCTACACCGCTGCCAGTCATCTTCAGTCATAATAATGTTACGATACCAGATTTCCCTTCTAATATCAACTTATTCTACTTTATTTCTGCTCTTCTTTATTTTTGCTCTTTATTTTTGCTCTTCTTTTTCCATCTTATTTTTAAATCAACGTCAGTATCGTCATCACCAACATCTTCAGGTACCACGAGACCACTGGTCATCTTGTAGTAAACAATGGTTGAGTTCGATTCTGTTATGGCAAAATTTACATGTTTCTCATTCTTTTCGCACAAAAGCTCAGTCTCAGAGATGACACGGTGTTCAAATACTTTACAAACTTCAAGAATAGTACGATGAACATCTTCGTGCGATAAACAGTTCAGAGAGGTAATAGGTACAACCAGTTCCCATTGACACTTCTTTAGCGGCCTTCCCGCAATGAACACGCATCCAAGAGCATCGCAACGATTAAATTTCACATCAAACCAATGTTTAACCTCGATCAGATCCAAGTAAACAAGCATGGCGCTTCTCAGGCGACTCTTGTCATCGTAGCCATATGATTTGATTTCCATATATTTAGGATGCCCTTCTAACCAATTTTCTCGGGTCGATTTTGCTTTCGGAATATGTGCTGATGCCATGTTTACCAGTAAATCAGACTAATAAAACGTACATAAAATGATAAAAGACAAAAGTAAAGTTCCGAGACTGATGGATTTGTTACCATGCGCCAAACTGTAGAAATATTTATAGGGGCCACTGCTGACGCAAAATAGGGCAGGCGCTGTTTGTTATAGACAAAAAAGTAGACAGTTTTAATGATTTTACTGGGGACTTTTGAGAGAATGTTTCCACATATTTACGTAGTGAAATAACGTGGCTGGTAAATTGATACACGATGGCCGAAAAGAGCTCTGGTAAGTTGTTTTGTAAGACAGAACTTACATGTTTTACGTGTATTTTGATCTGCTAGCCTAAGTTTATACTTGTCAACTTCGAGGTCAACTTCGTGTGGCTATTACTAAAGATAAAATAGGGATAAAATCTGGATTTGTCCTGATTTTTGGGGGCTGAAGCCTCCCTAGCTCCGCTTCCTACGCCTCTGACTGCTATAGTCCTACATGTAACTATTTTAGTGTTTGTATTATTTGTCTTAATAGCTCGTCAGAAAGCTTTGTCAGGCAGACGGGTTTTGGATGAATATTCAAGAAAAAGACGCCAGAAGCGTCAACTTGATGCTTTAGAAATGGATAACTTTGGAGACGATCCACACGCGAATGTTGCCGTCTCAAAAACAAAAAAACTGCCATCGTTCACAGATGTTGGTGGTGAGGTTCTAGACATACTGTAGTTCTGATATTAATGGATTCACAGTATTAAGTCTTACTGATTTGCATTTATAATCTTGATATTGTGTACTATAAACTTTCCTTTAATATTTATAAAAATATGGAAAGTTCCTATGTTAACAAACACCTGCGACGAGAATGTGATGTAGTTTTCGTACAGACCATGATCCTTTGTCGTTCGTCTATACGAAAACTTCATGCAGATAACTAAAACTAAATCACAAACTTTATAATCCCAAACATGCCCGAAAACTTAACCCAAAGTATTACGTGGACCTAACACCCATCCACCCCCCAAGTGTTTCTCACCGGATTTAGAAGAATTTCAAAATTGCTTTTTAAGAAAAGTGGGGGGACTTGTCCACCCTGTGTCCCCCCCCCCCCCCCCCCCCCCCCCCCCCCCCCCCCCCCCCCCCCCCCCCCCCCCCCCCCCCCCCCCCCCCCCCCCCCCCCCCCCCCCCCCCCCCCCCCCCCTTGGTGATGCTCTGGGTTGTAGGTATGGTGGCTGCCTGAAGCGCCTTTAATATGCCTTCGACTCAGCCACGATTGATCTGCGTCCTTCGCAACTCAGCCACCGGTTGCAAGTAAGGATGATTAGTTTGTAATGTGTATTTGAGATCATATATATTTAATATGGAAACTGTGCAATATAAGAATAAATATTATTTTTATAATTATTTCCCTCAAAACTCGTCATATACTGCGAAAGGTATTACAAACTACTCATCTGTCCAATTCGTGTTTTGTACACAGAACCTACATTATACACAGTAGACCGAATTCAAAAACTTGTACTCGTTGTTGTTGCTTCCACCGCGGGCTGTATATACACCACGCAAATTATTTATTGCTAAGCTATAGATCTGTTGACTCAGGGTACTACGAAAATCGTATATAAATAGAGAGATAAATATATAGAGGGCGTATTTTTAAAGTTTAAAAAATGTCAAGCGATTCAGCAACTAGTATTGTTAGGAGGACAAACAACGTAATATCTTCCACCGTGTTTTGTAGCTTTCTCACTAATTGGGAAACGTTAGCATACAACTTTATAAATACTAATTAGATAAGAAATGAAGAAAAAACTAGGAAAATCTTTGTCCACGGTGGAAAAAATAGGCAAAACTTTGTTGGAACTGACCTCCTCAATCATGAAATAAGTCAGATAAATCCCTCGAACGTTGGAATGTATGCGATATACAGCCCTCGGACGCTACGCATCCTCGGGGCTGTATATAGCATACATCCCTCGTTCTCGGGATTTACCTCTTACTTATTTCGGCAGTATACCAACCTTTTTAGTATCCTTGATATAATTGTTGTTATTTTACCTTTTTTACTTTTTAAGAGAAAAAGCGAAAAAAGAAGAAAGGTACTGGAGAGCATTTTAAACAGGTATAACGTCGGACAGATTGCCAGGGAATTTAGAAAACCATAGATCTCTATAAGAGACTGGATAGAGCACCTATATTGATTTATACAGAAGTAGCTCACGACCGCCATATTGGAGAGACCACCTTCGGAATCACTTTCTTGTATCACGCTATATAGTTTTATTATAGGCGACAGAGACTATTTGATATTTTAAGATGCCAAAATGAATCAGTTGTCAAAGGTTTCCGCGTAGATTGGCATACAAACTACGGCTAAACTACATAGCACAGGTTGTCTCTCCAAGCTGGCCGCCGCGACATGCTTTGGCTTCATTTTTTGCAGTATTCAAACTCTGATTTTTTACGATGCTAAAGTGAATCAGTTGTTGAAGGTTTTCACGTATTTTAATATACATACTACAGCTCCGTGTCAGAAACTAGATAGCGCAGCCTGCAGGTGGTCTCTTCAAGATGGCGGCTGATGGCCCCCATTTACTTTTAATATTTCATTTATTTTATTTTTTACGATAAATCATCAAGCTCTTTTTTATCATAATGCGATATTCAGTCAAATGTAACTCCTATTAAAATAATATATATGATTGTGATTTCTGTTCACTTTTCAATTTCTAGAGGTTTAAGAAAACATTTGCTCTGTTGTTAGAAGAAGAGGTAAGCATAACTGAATGGACATATATGGTCTAAATTGTAAAATGGAAAATTGATTGTATTGATTGCGTTTGCTTTCCCCTGCATAGACAGGTTTTCAATTTCTTCAACATTTATCTGGTTGAGTAGATCTCCAATATGAGCTTGCATACCACTTAACTGCTTTACTTCTTTACACCAGGCTCTCGGATTTTCTCTTTTCATCTGCTGTACTCTACTCATAATATCGTAACTCACAGTTTTTCCTCTTTCGATTGATAGCGTTCCTAAAGAACTAAGAATTGGCAGAGTTTGTTCCGCTCTTAGAGAACGCGTGTTGTCTTTTTAGAATAAGTGATTTAAATTTCTGAGTCATCCAAGGCGAATCAGCGGTGTTTGCACAGATTGTTTTACTGGCATTAATAGATCAAGCCCGGCATTAATAGATTGGCCCATTAGTGTATTGATCTTATATCCGTCTAACATCTCCAGGTCTCGTTAAAGTGCGCGTGCGTGCGAGCGCCGCACATTTTCGATTTGTGCAGGCACAAATTTAGCTAATTATAAGATACAAAGTATGACGTTCGCAGGCACTATTTTACAGTGTTTTGTCGAAAAGATTTTGAAATCTACTTGTTACACTACCGTTGTCAGCTGGCCGTGGGAAATTGATATAAAGCGTTTGTTTTCGGAAGCCGCAAGCGTCGTGAAGTTTTCCAAACCCTTATTTCTCATGGTTCGCACACAGCACACAGAATTTTTGCAGGCACATTTCCAACTTCTAAATCCAAAAAGGCACAACAAAATATTAATGAGGCCTGAACACTTATATATTCGCGAAACTGCGAATATATAACACCAAGAACACTTCAACGTTATTCACTTTTGTATGCGTTGTTTCAGAATTACCTTTCAAAATATTGTCTGACGTCTTTTAAATTAAACACATTGTCAATCACTTCTTCGTTAAACCGTAACAAAACAGCTTTTCCTCAAAACCACCAAACCTATTTTAGCAAATCGCCAAACTTATTTTTGGTAAGAAAAAGGTCGTAAAGCTTCGTCCAACTACAGTACGTGCGTCTTATCGTACTCAATTGAACTCAGAAAAACGCTTTCTACCAAGTTCTAGTGCGTGTTTAAGCGGCTACAGGTGGAATATAAACATAGTTAAGAACTCGTCTTTGGGAAGGTTTTTTCTATTTAGTTCATATATTCTTAATGTTAGATAGATAGATAGATAGATAGATTTCATTTGGATTGGTATTTTTTTATTCACAAAGCTGAAAGCTACAATCATTTTCAAAAGTTTTGGGACACTCGCAAGGTTTATGACTCATTTCCCCTTTTTGTGATTCCCCCGGGCCCCTGCTCAATGTTGTATGCCATGTCTACTACGAATTTCGTCGAAATTATAACTTGTTTCGCTAGACAACATTGTAAAATTGTAAAGGGAGGGAAAATAGCAACCTCGTACGGGGAGCGGAGATAAGACCCTCGGTACGAGGTTGGGAAAGTAGCCCCATTGCCAAATAGATGATGTATATGAAGTATATGTTAGAAAATCTCAGGTGTCCCAACGACTTTTGAAATTGATTGTAGTTATATCCTTCCAGTTCAGAGTTATCTATAATAATACGACGATCTATATTGTTGATTATGATCGTATACTTGGTGATCGTATTCTTTAGTTGCACAACAACTTCTCTCAATAAAATAAGTGAAAAAAACATTGGAGAACTGAAAAACTGAGTTCTGGAATTACGTCACAATAGTTAGTAGACCCGAATGGGTCTAAAATTCCAAATATCTGGAATTTCGTCACACATGCATAATGAGTTATCAGAGAATGTTATATATCTTTGCGTTCATGAAATAAAAACACTAAAGTGTGAATAACGCGTGTGTGCGTTTCTCCCACAACACCAAACTTCTTGATTTTAAAGGATTTCGTTCGAGAATGAAAGAGATACACACATTTCTCCAATAAGTCATTATGCATGTTGACGAAATTCCAGACATTTGCATATCAAACAAACTGATATATCTCAAAAAGAAAGCAAAGAAACGAAAATCTTCAAAAGAAGTTACTTTATCATTTCAAAAGTTCTTCCAAACAAGACAATAAAACATTTTGAGGTTATGGGCACTTTAACGAGAAATAGTGAGTGATCAAAAGTCGGAGAAATCAAATCGCCAAGTTTTCGACGCCATGTTGTCTTTCTCAAGCAGACGCGAATTGTCAGGGGTCTTCAAATTTTGACGTCACTGAGTGCTTTTTTGTTTTGTTTTGTAAGCGATCACAACGAGTTTCGTTGTTTAGCTTTCATCTGACGAAGATTACTCTAGTTCAAGTTCTTAAAGTTCCTCAGCCAAGAACCTAGACGAATTTATTGCTGTAAGAACTAATAACCCCAATCACTCTAATCACTCTTCTGTTGATTCGTCTAGGTTCTCGCCTGAGGAACTATAACGATTTGAACTAGAATAATCTTCATCAGATGAACGCTAAACAACGAAACTCATTGTGATCGCCTAGAAAACAAAATGAAAAAGCACCCAGTGACGTCAAAATTTGAAGACCGCTGACAATCCGCGTGGAACTACGCTATAATATTTCAGGGTTAAGCTAATTGAGGTAAGATGTTTCATATGAACACAACATGCTTTTGGAGTGGAGTGTCCCTTTAACCAAATAAAAAATGCGCAGAAATACTCAGGAAAACACAACAATTTATTAATGAAAAATAGAGTTAGACTTAGGGGCATTTTAAGCTGACATTCAGGTTTACCTAGTTTATTAATGTTCTTCATTCTGTTCAGAAACAAGACTTTGTTGAAGGAGAACAAAATTACGTCACCGCTTGTGTACCACCTTCAAAGTTTCCTGAGAGACATTTCTGCACAGTCTGTGGATATCCTTTTTAAGCATTTTTCAACTGTGTCATTATATTTCTGTCATGTTTGGTCATCCATCATATGCTCCTCGAGTAACACAGACACAATATCAATCTCGTACCCATGGTTTAACTCCGCTCTCCCTGCGCCCTCCACCTTGCACGAGCAGCCGAGCTGTAATAATCATGCAATAATGCCAAGTATACAACTGATACAAGCTAGAATTAAATTAATATCTGCATAAAGTGAATTTACGTATAATATTATGATTTAAATATGACAGTGTTGAATGTGACTCATGGGCGATGTTTATGTCGAGAGTCGTTTACAAGTTGTTGCTTCCATCTTTGTTGTAGCTCTTTTACCTCTTTATAGCAAACATAAAGCATTCACATTAAAACTTAAAAAAAGCTATATAAAATATATAGCAATTAATTGCTCCCAATTTATATTAGGCTAGACGCCATTTGTGTTGAACGTATGACGTCATTGAGTGTTTCTTTATCGGCAGTTTTTTATGGCAATCACATAGTTATAGCTGTTGTGAGTGTTTATGGATGGAAAATTAGTCGAAATAAACTATTTAGTTCCTCAAGCGGGAAAGTAGAGGAGCTTCTTAGCATAATACGAGATAGAAGCACTCAGTGACGTCATATTTGAGAAACATATGGCGTCAAAATTGGACACACTAGCCAACTTCAACATGCGATATTTCTTAACTTAATTGATTTGAATGCCGAATGGAAATAAACAAAAGTCAGTAATATCTTTCGTATGAACTCCACTTGTACTTTGACTGGAGTACCCATTTAATTAAGAGAGATAAAACGATAAACGTATTTGCTCATCTTTTTTTCTTTAAAATAAACAACTACGCTTGACTCAGCATTTAGAAAATTCGATCTCGAATTATTCTCTTGTTTTTTATTGGTTATATTTCCACATGTGATTGGGTGTGTCATTTTCACAAGTTTAATTTAGATTTCGACAACCCTGAATTCTTGTGATACATTTCGATATATATATATATATATATATATATATATATATATATATTATATATATATATATATATATATATATATATATATATATTATATATATTATATATATATATATATATATATATATATATATATATATATATATATATATATATATATATATATATATATATATATATATATATATATATATATATATATATATATATATATATATATATAGGGATGCTAATACATAACGATTGTTGAATATGCACAATAAATTGCATTATATTCGTATCTGGTAAATACGAAAGCTCTCAATATACAAATTCTCAGCTTCAGCTCTCATATTTACATCCCGATTGCTAATTCGAACGCACTTACATGATCTTTGATTGCTCCTATAGTATAGTAAATAATACTAAATTGTCTTAAAGTTTGTAATTTCCTTAAATTTCTTTACATTTCCCTCCAACTACACATGCATTCAATGTGGTTCTCGCTACTGCTGTGTGAAGTGTTTGGGAACTCATCAAGATACAAGGTAGGTGTTTTGATTATCTCTATATTGCCATAGTGTCGAGAGGTCCAACTCTCTGGAAATCCTGCAACCTGATTGGTTCACGAGCGGTTGAATATTTGCCATTGTGAGATACTTAAAAAGCTATTTACCGTAAAAGCTCTATGAAGCTAGCCTGCCCAGCATCCCAGCTAAACCCTGGTTAACCAGTGTATTAAGCATCAGTATATTTATAAGTAATACCATGACTTGAGGGAAATTAGCGATTAAATTGCCCGCCGCCGAGGGAAGATTTGTGAAAGTCCGAGGGCGAAGCCCGAGGACTTTTACAAATCTTCCCGAGGCGAAGGGCAATTTAATCGCTAATTTCCCGACAAGTCATGGTATTAGTTTGTAATATTATGATCGCCGAGGATAACTTTGAGAACCTTATCCAGCCCGTGG
Organism: Chrysogorgia sp. JL179-B06; assembly: GCA_035772405.1. Classification (NCBI taxonomy): domain Eukaryota; kingdom Metazoa; phylum Cnidaria; class Anthozoa; order Scleralcyonacea; family Chrysogorgiidae; genus Chrysogorgia; species Chrysogorgia sp. JL179-B06. The sequence goes on from JAYKKM010000319.1 coordinate 1,034,177, forward strand.
TTGGAGACAGAGTTTTTGTCTACTAAATTTCCCGTGCATTTGAATGAGGGAAAATTAGAAGACAAAGAAATCCTTTGTGTTCTACTAAATTTCCCTCATGCATATCATAGGAATGAGGAAAAATTAGAAATTTTCCCTAATTTGTATGCATGAGTAGTTTTCAAACAAATAAACGTGGGGAATTTAGCGATTAAATTTCCCTGCGAGAACAAAAGAAACCGAGTAAATCATGGTATTATATAATATAACCAATAAATTGGTTATAACAAAAAACAATTGGTAAAAATAACCAACTTAAAATTGGTTAAATATTAACCAATGTGATTTGGTGGTTTCCCGCTAATAAGCTCCCCCATTTATTACGAAACCGTAGATAGATGTCAAAACACCAAAACCTTCATTTCCGATTTAGGATAGTATAATGACGTTGTATTTGTATAATGGTGATACATATAGGAGCTGTGATGTTTCATGTTTTTTTATTGGAAAAGTCAATTTGATTATTCGCCGAAATTTATAATTTGTAATACCCCCTTCTCTATTGAGCTCCCCTCTCTCTAATAAGTGTTGAGCATATGGACATCTGTCTTTGCAGAGCTATGGCTATAAAAGCATGTAAGAACAGTCAAATCGCTCTCTTGCCACTTGCTGTTAAGTCGATCATCTTGTTTAGTTACCGTTGTACAATAAACATATTATACGTACCTTGTTTGGTTTATTGAACTTATAAGGAAATCAACAACAACCGTTCTTGAAGCCTGAATTAATCAAATAAGCTCCATGGGCTTAAAGGGGAACTGTACCCAAAATATAAATTACTTTTAAATAAAAGTGCTTTAAGTATAATGTTTAGAAATGTTAATAGTTTTACGGTATCTGCTCTTGTACTCGAGAAATAACGTTTTCATTCTCGTATTTTATGCTTCTGGACGCCGCCATTTTCGAGTTTGTTCGACAGCTCAGGATTGATGTTTTGTTCCTTGCACTCAAGTGACGTCAAATTGAAAAGAAACCCCCCGCTGGACCTCGAGTCTGAGCCGTCGAGCAAACTCGAAAATGGCGGAGTCCAGAAGCATAAACTTAAAGGCCTTTTATTTCAAAGTCATTTATTTTTTACAAAATCCGAGCTGAAATTTCCCGCTGCATGTAACCATTTCCGCATGTAATTATGTATTATTTAGGGTAATACATAAAAACATTAACACAAATTATGCATTTGATTCGGCATATGAAAGAGTCACTGCAACGTCGCATAATGCGACACTCCGCGCCATCTAATAAAATCTGCCACAGTTAATTTATCCTTGTATTAAGTTCTCCTTGTACTAAGTTTGTGCATATACCCATTTTACTTTTTGTCAATTGTATAAAATATTGCGTTTAATAATAATAATAATAATAATAACAATAATAATATTTATTATTTATATAGCGCTACTTCCATAAATACCCAGTAGCGCTTTCCAATAGTAACTAGTTTCAATCAATTATGATAAAATACCTAAGACTAAAACTAACTATTTACACTTCATAAGGTACCTAGTAAACATTATTACAATTCAATTCAGTCTTACTATGACTTTATCCAATATATCCTAAAATAGCAGATTATATTAATGCAATTTAAATTCTACAGTATAGCTAAAATATATTAGCAAATATTCTATTTCACCGTTCCTAATTTTAATGTCAAAATCTATACACATCTATACATCTATAAACTCTCATATATACATTTCGGAAAAGATTACGTCTTTAACTTAGACTTGAAACAATGCAGTGTCTCACATAGTCTTATATTCTGTGGTAAAGGGAACTATACTATTGTTTTTCTTTAGACGATATTAGGTTGCGTCTAGCTACATATATATATCTAACATGTATATATATATTGGTGCTAGTTCACTTAATGCCTTGTATGTGATGAAGAGTATCTTGAAAGCAATTCTTTGCCGTATTGGCAACCAGTGTAGCTTGAACAAGACTGGTGATACATGATCCCTCTTGCGAGTTAAAGTGATTATCCATGCCGCTGTTTTCTCACGTTTAACAGGGCCTGCCATATATTTGTAGCGAGGGGACTGAAATGAAAGCGTTAGGGAAAGACGACTGGGGAAAGCTTTATATTTGACGTCTGGAATGGGCAGGAATGTTTTGTATAAAAAATCAGGCATTATTATGGCTTTTAAGCTCAATTTAATTAATTAATTAATTTATTTACTCATATTTATACACGGTGGCCTGGTCTGCAATAAAGTGCAAAAGTGTTCAAAAACATATGGGGAAAATGCTGGGTCGCAAAAAACACATGGTCGTGTTACAAAACGGATAAATATATATATATATAAAATAAGATTATAACAAACTACAGTAACGTATATGTAATATATAAATATAATACTTACTATAGAATGTTTAACTATCATAGGCTAGGTACCAAAAACTATTATAAAAAAAATAAAAAATAACAACGTTTTTAAACTTTCTCCCGCCAATTGGGCTGGTTTTCAAACCTCGTTGTGATGACAACAATTTTTATCATACAACATTTGTAACAAAAAATGCAAATCGGCTTGAGAATGACATGCGCAAAAACTTGTTGTTCCAATGCGAATAATAATTGTTAAATAGCTCTGTACTTCTAGTCTTGCCTCCTGCAAAACTCTCGGATTTCTCCTGCAGAGTCCCTTTTTCTATCGCTGAGTAACTTTTTGTCTTGCTGAGTAACTTTTTCTGTTGTTGAGTAACCTTTTCTATTGTTGAGTAACCTTTTCTATTGCTGAGTTGCTTTTTATATTGCTGAGTAACCTTTTCTATTGATGAGTAACTTTTTCTATTGCTGGGTAACAACCTTTTCTATTGTTGAGTAACTTTTTCTATTGCTGAGTAACTTTTTCTATTGCTGTGTAACTTTTTCTATTGCTGAGTAACTTTTGCTATTGCTGATTAACTTTTGTTATTGCTGAGTAACGTTTGCTATTGCTGAGTAACGTTTGCTATTGCTGAGTAACCTTTTCTATTGCTAAGTAACTTTTTCTATTGCTGAGTAACTTTTTCTATTGCTGAGTAACCTTTTCTATTACTGAGTTACCTTTTCTATTTCTGTGTAACGTTTTCTATTTCTGTGTAACTTTTTCTATTGATGTGTAACTTTTTCTATTGATGAGTAACTTTTTCTATTGATGAGTACGTTTTCTATTGCTGAGTAACTTTTTCTATTGCTGAGTAACTTGTCCTATTGATGAGTAACGTTTTCTATTGCTGTGTAACTTTTTCTATTGCTGAGTAACCTTTCTCTTGCTGAGTAACTTTTTCTCTTGCTGAGTAACCTTTTCTATTGCTGAGTAACTTTTGCTATTGCTGAGTAACCGTTTCTATTACTGAGTAACCGTTTCTATTACAGAGTAACTTTTTCTATTTCTGAGTAACTTTTTCTATTGCTGAGTAACGTTTTCTATTGCTGAGTAACTTTTTCTATTGCTGAGTAACTTTTTCTATTGCTGAGTAACTTTTTCTATTGCTGAGTAACTTTTTCTATTGCTGTGTAACTTTTTCTATTGCTGAGTAACTTTTGCTATTGCTGATTAACTTTTGTTATTGCTGAGTAACGTTTGCTATTGCTGAGTAACGTTTGCTATTGCTGAGTAACCTTTTCTATTGCTGAGTAACTTTTTCTATTGCTGAGTAACTTTTTCTATTGCTGAGTAACCTTTTCTATTACTGAGTTACCTTTTCTATTTCTGTGTAACGTTTTCTATTTCTGTGTAACTTTTTCTATTGATGTGTAACTTTTTCTATTGATGAGTAACTTTTTCTATTGATGAGTACGTTTTCTATTGCTGAGTAACTTTTTCTATTGCTGAGTAACTTGTCCTATTGACGAGTAACGTTTTCTATTGCTGTGTAACTTTTTCTATTGCTGTGTAACTTTTTCTATTGCTGAGTAACCTTTCTCTTGCTGAGTAACTTTTTCTCTTGCTGAGTAACCTTTTCTATTGCTGAGTAACTTTTGCTATTGCTGAGTAACCGTTTCTATTACTGAGTAACCGTTTCTATTACAGAGTAACTTTTTCTATTTCTGAGTAACTTTTTCTATTGCTGAGTAACGTTTTCTATTGCTGAGTAACGTTTTCTATTGCTGAGTAACTTTTTCTATTGCTGAGTAACTTTTTCTATTGCTGATTAACTTTTTCTATTGATGAGTAACTTTTTCTATTGCTGAGTAACGTTTTCTATTGCTGAGTAGCGTTTTCTATTGCTGAGTAACTTTTTCTATTGCATGAGTAACTTTTTCTACTGCATGAGTAACTTTTTCTATTGCATGAGTAACTTTTTATATTGCTGTCTAACTTTTCCTATTGCTGAGTACCTTTCTCCATTGCTGAGTAACCTTTCTCTTGCTGAGTAACTTTTTCTATTGCTGTGTAACTTTTTCTATTGCTGAATAACTTTTTTATTGCTGAGTAACTTTTTCTTTTGCTGAGTAACTTTTTCTATTGATGAGTAACTTTTTCTATTGCTGAGTGACGTTTTCTATTGCTGAGTAGCGTTTTCTATTGCTGAGTAACTTTTTCTATTGCATGAGTAACTTTTTCTATTGCATGAGTAATTTGTTCTATTGCATGAGTAACTTTTTCTATTGCATGAGTAACTTTTCCTATTGCTGAGTAACTTTCTCTATTGCTGAGTAACCTTTCTCTTGCTGAGTAACTTTTTCTATTGCTGTGTAACTTTTTCTATTGCTGAATAACTTTTTCTATTGCTGAGTAACTTTTTCTTTTGCTGAGTAACTTTTTCTATTGTGTAACTTTTTTGCTGCTGAGTAAGTTTTTTTATTGCTGAGTAACTTTTTTTCTATTGCTGAGTAACCTTTTTTCTATTGCTGAGTAACTTTTTATATTGTTGAGTAACATTTTCTATTGCTGTGTAACTTTTTCTATTGCTGTGTAACCTTTTCTATTACTGAGTAACCGTTTCTATTGCTGAGTAACTTTCTCTATTGCTGAGTAACTTTTTCTATTGCTGAGTAACTTTTTCTATTGCTGAGTAGCTTTTTCTATTGCTGAGTAACCTTTTTCTCTTGCTGAGTAACTTTTTCTATTGCTGTGTAATAGTAACTTTTTCTATTGCTGAATAACTTTTTCTATTGCTGAGTAACTTTTATTTTTCTATTGCTGAGTAACCTTTTCTATTGCTGTGTAACTTGTTCTATTGCTGTGTAACTTTTTCTATTGCTGAGTAACTTTTTCTATTGCATGAGTAACTTTTTCTATTGCATGAGTAATTTTTTCTATTTTTTAGTAACTTTTTCTATTGCATGAATAAATTTTCCTATTGCTGTGTAACTTTCTCTATTGCTGAGTAACTTTCTCTTGCTGAGTAACCTTTCTCTTGCTGTGTGACTTTTTCTATTGCTGTGTGACTTTTTCTATTGCTCAGTAACTTTTTCTATTGCTGAGTAACTTTTTCTCTTGCAGAGTAACTTTTTCTATTGCTGAGTAACTTTTTCTATTGCTGTGTTTTTTGCTGCTGAGTAACTTTTTCTATTGCTGAATAACTTTTTCTATTGCTGAGTAACTTTTTTTTCTATTGCTGAGTAACCTTTTCTATCGCTGAGTAACCTTTTCTATTGCTGTGTAACTTGTTCTATTGCTGTGTAACTTTTCTATTGCATGAGTAGCTTTTTCTATTGCTGAGTAACTTTTTCTATTGATGAGTAACTTTTCCTATTGCTGATTAACCTTTTCTATTGCTGAGTAACTTTTTATATTGTTGAGTAACATTTGCTATTGCTGTGTAACTTTTTCTATTGCTGTGTAACCTTTTCTATTACTGAGTAACCGTTTCTATTGCTGAGTAACTTTTTCTATTGCTGAGTAACTTTTTCTATTGCTGAGTAACTTTTTCTATTGCTGAGTAACTTTTTCTATTGCTGAGTAACGTTTTCTATTGATGAGTAACTTTTTCTATTGCTGAGTAACGTTTTCTATTGCTGAGTAGCGTTTTCTATTGCTGAGTAACTTTTTCTATTGCATGAGTAACTTTTTATATTGCATGAGTAACTTTTTATATTGCATGAGTAACTTTTTCTATTTCATGAGTAACTTTCTCTATTGCTGAGTAACCTTTCTCATTGCTTAGTAACTTTCTCTATTGCTGAGTAACCTTTCTCTTGCAGAGTAACTTTTTATATTGCTGAGTAACTTTTTCTATTGATGAGTAACTTTTTCTATTGATGAGTAACTTTTTCTATTGCTGAGTAACTTTTTCTATTTCTGAGTAACTTTTTCTATTGCTGAGTTACTTTTTCTATTGCATGAGTAACTTTTTCTATTGCTGTGTAGCTTTTCCTATTGCTGAGTAAACTTTCCCTATTGCTGAGTAACCTTTCTCTTGCTGAGTAACTTTTTTCTATTGCTGTGTAACTTTTTCTATTGCTGTGTAACTTTTTCTATTGCTGAGTAACTTTTTCTATTGCTGAGTAACTTTATTTTCTATTGCTGAGTAACCTTTTCTATCGCTGAGTAACCTTTTCTATTGCTGTGTAACTTGTTCTATTGCTGTGTAACTTTTTCTATTGCATGAGTAGCTTTTTCTATTGCTGAGTAACTTTTTCTATTGCTGAGTAACTTTTCCTATTGCTGATTAACTTTTTCTATTGCTGAGTAACTTTTTCTATTGCTGAGTAACGTTTTCTATTGCTGAGTAACGTTTTCTATTGATGAGTAACTTTTTCTATTGCTGAGTAACGTTTTCTATTGCTGAGTAACTTTTTCTATTGCATGAGTAACTTTTTATATTGCATGAGTAACTTTTTCTATTTCATGAGTAACTTTTTCTATTGCTGTGTAACTTTTCCTATTGCTGAGTAACTTTCTCTATTGCTGAGTAACCTTTCTCTTGCTGAGTAACTTTTTCTATTGCTGTGTAACTTTTTCTATTGCTGAGTAACTTTTTCTATTGCTTAGTAACTTTTTCTCTTGCTGAGTAAACTTTTTCTATTGCTGTGTAACTTTTTCTATTGCTGTATAACTTTTTCTATTGCTGAGTAGCTTTTTCTATTGCATGAGTAGCTTTTTCTATTGCTGAGTAACTTTTTCTATTGCTGAGTAACTTTTCCTATTGCTGATTAACTTTTTCTATTGCTGAGTAACGTTTTCTATTGCTGAGTAACGTTTTCTATTGCTGTGTAACTTTTTCTATTGCTGAGTAACCTTTTCTATTTCTGTGTAACTTTTTCTATTGATGTGTAACTTTTTCTATTGATGAGTAACTTTTTCTATTGACGAGTAACTTTTTCTATTGCTGAGTAACTTTTTCTATTGCTGAGTAACTTTTTCTTATCTGAGTAACTTTTTCTATTGCTGAGCAACTTTTTCTGCTGCTGAGTAACTTTTTCTGCTGCTGAGTAACATTTTCTATTGCTGTGTAACTTTTTCTATTGATGAGTAACTTTTTCTATTGACGAGTAACTTTTTCTATTGCTGAGTAACTTTTTCTATTGCTGAGTAACTTTTTCTATATCTGAGTAACTTTTTCTATTGCTGAGCAACTTTTTCTGCTGCTGAGTAACTTTTTCTGCTGCTGAGTAACATTTTCTATTGCTGTGTAACTTTTTCTATTGCTGTGTAACTTTTTCTGCTGCTGAGTAACTTTTTCTATTGCTGAGTAACTTTTTCTATTGCTGAGTAACTTGCTGTATTGCTGAGTAACTTTCTCTATTGCTGAGTAACTTTTTCTATTGCTGAGTAACCTTTTCTATTGATGAGTAACTTTTTCTATTGCTGAGTAACTTTTTCTATTGATGAGTAACTTTTTCTATTGATGAGTAACTTTTTCTATTGCTGAGTAACTTTTTCTATTTCTGAGTAACTTTTTCTATTGCTGAGTAACTTTTTCTATTGCATGAGTAACTTTTTCTATTGCTGTGTAGCTTTTCCTATTGCTGAGTAACTTTCCCTATTGCTGAGTAACCTTTCTCTTGCTGAGTAACTTTTTCTATTGCTGTGTAACGTTTTTCTATTGCTGTGTAACTTTTTCTGTTGCTGAGTAACTTTTTCTATTGCTGAGTAACGTTTCCTATTGCTGATTAACTTTTTCTATTGCTGAGTAACTTTTTCTATTGCTGAGTAACTTTTTCTATTGCTGAGTAACTTTTTCTATTGCATGAATAACTTTTTCTATTGCATTAGTAACTTTTTCTATTACTGTGTAACTTTTTCTATTGCTGAGTAACCTTTCTCTTGCTGAGTAACTTTCTCTCTTGCTGAGTAACTTTTTCTATTGCTGAGTAACTTTTGCTATTGCTGAGTAAGCTTTTCTATTGCTGAGTAACGTTTTCTATTGCTGTGTAACTTTTTATATTGCTGAGTAACTTTTTCTATTGCTGAGTAACTTTTTCTATTTCTGTGTAACTTTTTCTATTTCTGTGTAACTTTCTCTATTGCTGAGTAACTTTCTCTATTGCTGAGTAACTTTTTCTATTGCTGTGTAACTTTTCCTATTGCTGAGTAACTTTCTCTATTGCTGGGTTACCTTTCTCTTGCTGAGTAACTTTTTTCTATTGCTGTGTAACTTTTTCTATTGCTGAGTAGCTTTTCTATTGCATGAGTAGCTTTTTCTATTGCTGAGTAACTTTTTCTATTGCTGAGTAACTTTTTATATTGCATGAGTAACTTTTTCTATTTCATGAGTAACTTTTTCTATTGCATGAATAACTTTTTCTATTGCATTAGTAACTTTTTCTATTGATGTGTAACTTTTTCTATTGATGAGTAACTTTTTCTATTGATGAGTACGTTTTCTATTGCTGAGTAACTTTTTCTATTGCTGAGTAACTTGTCCTATTGACGAGTAACGTTTTCTATTGCTGTGTAACTTTTTCTATTGCTGTGTAACTTTTTCTATTGCTGAGTAACCTTTCTCTTGCTGAGTAACTTTTTCTCTTGCTGAGTAACCTTTTCTATTGCTGAGTAACTTTTGCTATTGCTGAGTAACCGTTTCTATTACTGAGTAACCGTTTCTATTACAGAGTAACTTTTTCTATTTCTGAGTAACTTTTTCTATTGCTGAGTAACGTTTTCTATTGCTGAGTAACGTTTTCTATTGCTGAGTAACTTTTTCTATTGCTGAGTAACTTTTTCTATTGCTGATTAACTTTTTCTATTGATGAGTAACTTTTTCTATTGCTGAGTAACGTTTTCTATTGCTGAGTAGCGTTTTCTATTGCTGAGTAACTTTTTCTATTGCATGAGTAACTTTTTCTACTGCATGAGTAACTTTTTCTATTGCATGAGTAACTTTTTATATTGCTGTCTAACTTTTCCTATTGCTGAGTACCTTTCTCCATTGCTGAGTAACCTTTCTCTTGCTGAGTAACTTTTTCTATTGCTGTGTAACTTTTTCTATTGCTGAATAACTTTTTTATTGCTGAGTAACTTTTTCTTTTGCTGAGTAACTTTTTCTATTGATGAGTAACTTTTTCTATTGCTGAGTGACGTTTTCTATTGCTGAGTAGCGTTTTCTATTGCTGAGTAACTTTTTCTATTGCATGAGTAACTTTTTCTATTGCATGAGTAATTTGTTCTATTGCATGAGTAACTTTTTCTATTGCATGAGTAACTTTTCCTATTGCTGAGTAACTTTCTCTATTGCTGAGTAACCTTTCTCTTGCTGAGTAACTTTTTCTATTGCTGTGTAACTTTTTCTATTGCTGAATAACTTTTTCTATTGCTGAGTAACTTTTTCTTTTGCTGAGTAACTTTTTCTATTGTGTAACTTTTTTGCTGCTGAGTAAGTTTTTTTATTGCTGAGTAACTTTTTTTCTATTGCTGAGTAACCTTTTTTCTATTGCTGAGTAACTTTTTATATTGTTGAGTAACATTTTCTATTGCTGTGTAACTTTTTCTATTGCTGTGTAACCTTTTCTATTACTGAGTAACCGTTTCTATTGCTGAGTAACTTTCTCTATTGCTGAGTAACTTTTTCTATTGCTGAGTAACTTTTTCTATTGCTGAGTAGCTTTTTCTATTGCTGAGTAACCTTTTTCTCTTGCTGAGTAACTTTTTCTATTGCTGTGTAATAGTAACTTTTTCTATTGCTGAATAACTTTTTCTATTGCTGAGTAACTTTTATTTTTCTATTGCTGAGTAACCTTTTCTATTGCTGTGTAACTTGTTCTATTGCTGTGTAACTTTTTCTATTGCTGAGTAACTTTTTCTATTGCATGAGTAACTTTTTCTATTGCATGAGTAATTTTTTCTATTTTTTAGTAACTTTTTCTATTGCATGAATAAATTTTCCTATTGCTGTGTAACTTTCTCTATTGCTGAGTAACTTTCTCTTGCTGAGTAACCTTTCTCTTGCTGTGTGACTTTTTCTATTGCTGTGTGACTTTTTCTATTGCTCAGTAACTTTTTCTATTGCTGAGTAACTTTTTCTCTTGCAGAGTAACTTTTTCTATTGCTGAGTAACTTTTTCTATTGCTGTGTTTTTTGCTGCTGAGTAACTTTTTCTATTGCTGAATAACTTTTTCTATTGCTGAGTAACTTTTTTTTCTATTGCTGAGTAACCTTTTCTATCGCTGAGTAACCTTTTTCTATTGCTGTGTAACTTGTTCTATTGCTGTGTAACTTTTCTATTGCATGAGTAGCTTTTTCTATTGCTGAGTAACTTTTTCTATTGATGAGTAACTTTTCCTATTGCTGATTAACCTTTTCTATTGCTGAGTAACTTTTTATATTGTTGAGTAACATTTGCTATTGCTGTGTAACTTTTTCTATTGCTGTGTAACCTTTTCTATTACTGAGTAACCGTTTCTATTGCTGAGTAACTTTTTTCTATTGCTGAGTAACTTTTTCTATTGCTGAGTAACTTTTTCTATTGCTGAGTAACTTTTTCTATTGCTGAGTAACGTTTTCTATTGATGAGTAACTTTTTCTATTGCTGAGTAACGTTTTCTATTGCTGAGTAGCGTTTTCTATTGCTGAGTAACTTTTTCTATTGCATGAGTAACTTTTTATATTGCATGAGTAACTTTTTATATTGCATGAGTAACTTTTTCTATTTCATGAGTAACTTTCTCTATTGCTGAGTAACCTTTCTCATTGCTGAGTAACTTTCTCTATTGCTGAGTAACCTTTCTCTTGCAGAGTAACTTTTTATATTGCTGAGTAACTTTTTCTATTGATGAGTAACTTTTTCTATTGATGAGTAACTTTTTCTATTGCTGAGTAACTTTTTCTATTTCTGAGTAACTTTTTCTATTGCTGAGTTACTTTTTCTATTGCATGAGTAACTTTTTCTATTGCTGTGTAGCTTTTCCTATTGCTGAGTAACTTTCCCTATTGCTGAGTAACCTTTCTCTTGCTGAGTAACTTTTTCTATTGCTGTGTAACTTTTTCTATTGCTGTGTAACTTTTTCTATTGCTGAGTAACTTTTTCTATTGCTGAGTAACTTTATTTTCTATTGCTGAGTAACCTTTTCTATCGCTGAGTAACCTTTTCTATTGCTGTGTAACTTGTTCTATTGCTGTGTAACTTTTTCTATTGCATGAGTAGCTTTTTCTATTGCTGAGTAACTTTTTCTATTGCTGAGTAACTTTTCCTATTGCTGATTAACTTTTTCTATTGCTGAGTAACTTTTTCTATTGCTGAGTAACGTTTTCTATTGCTGAGTAACGTTTTCTATTGATGAGTAACTTTTTCTATTGCTGAGTAACGTTTTCTATTGCTGAGTAACTTTTTCTATTGCATGAGTAACTTTTTATATTGCATGAGTAACTTTTTCTATTTCATGAGTAACTTTTTCTATTGCTGTGTAACTTTTCCTATTGCTGAGTAACTTTCTCTATTGCTGAGTAACCTTTCTCTTGCTGAGTAACTTTTTCTATTGCTGTGTAACTTTTTCTATTGCTGAGTAACTTTTTCTATTGCTTAGTAACTTTTTCTTTGCTGAGTAACTTTTTCTATTGCTGTGTAACTTTTTCTATTGCTGTATAACTTTTTCTATTGCTGAGTAGCTTTTTCTATTGCATGAGTAGCTTTTTCTATTGCTGAGTAACTTTTTCTATTGCTGAGTAACTTTTCCTATTGCTGATTAACTTTTTCTATTGCTGAGTAACGTTTTCTATTGCTGAGTAACGTTTTCTATTGCTGTGTAACTTTTTCTATTGCTGAGTAACCTTTTCTATTTCTGTGTAACTTTTTCTATTGATGTGTAACTTTTTCTATTGATGAGTAACTTTTTCTATTGACGAGTAACTTTTTCTATTGCTGAGTAACTTTTTCTATTGCTGAGTAACTTTTTCTATATCTGAGTAACTTTTTCTATTGCTGAGCAACTTTTTCTGCTGCTGAGTAACTTTTTCTGCTGCTGAGTAACATTTTCTATTGCTGTGTAACTTTTTCTATTGATGAGTAACTTTTTCTATTGACGAGTAACTTTTTCTATTGCTGAGTAACTTTTTCTATTGCTGAGTAACTTTTTCTATATCTGAGTAACTTTTTCTATTGCTGAGCAACTTTTTCTGCTGCTGAGTAACTTTTTCTGCTGCTGAGTAACATTTTCTATTGCTGTGTAACTTTTTCTATTGCTGTGTAACTTTTTCTGCTGCTGAGTAACTTTTTCTATTGCTGAGTAACTTTTTCTATTGCTGAGTAACTTGCTGTATTGCTGAGTAACTTTCTCTATTGCTGAGTAACTTTTTCTATTGCTGAGTAACCTTTTCTATTGATGAGTAACTTTTTCTATTGCTGAGTAACTTTTTCTATTGATGAGTAACTTTTTCTATTGATGAGTAACTTTTTCTATTGCTGAGTAACTTTTTCTATTTCTGAGTAACTTTTTCTATTGCTGAGTAACTTTTTCTATTGCATGAGTAACTTTTTCTATTGCTGTGTAGCTTTTCCTATTGCTGAGTAACTTTCCCTATTGCTGAGTAACCTTTCTCTTGCTGAGTAACTTTTTCTATTGCTGTGTAACGTTTTCTATTGCTGTGTAACTTTTTCTGTTGCTGAGTAACTTTTTCTATTGCTGAGTAACGTTTCCTATTGCTGATTAACTTTTTCTATTGCTGAGTAACTTTTTCTATTGCTGAGTAACTTTTTCTATTGCTGAGTAACTTTTTCTATTGCATGAATAACTTTTTCTATTGCATTAGTAACTTTTTCTATTACTGTGTAACTTTTTCTATTGCTGAGTAACCTTTCTCTTGCTGAGTAACTTTCTCTCTTGCTGAGTAACTTTTTCTATTGCTGAGTAACTTTTGCTATTGCTGAGTAAGCTTTTCTATTGCTGAGTAACGTTTTCTATTGCTGTGTAACTTTTTATATTGCTGAGTAACTTTTTCTATTGCTGAGTAACTTTTTCTATTTCTGTGTAACTTTTTCTATTTCTGTGTAACTTTCTCTATTGCTGAGTAACTTTCTCTATTGCTGAGTAACTTTTTCTATTGCTGTGTAACTTTTCCTATTGCTGAGTAACTTTCTCTATTGCTGGGTTACCTTTCTCTTGCTGAGTAACTTTTTTCTATTGCTGTGTAACTTTTTCTATTGCTGAGTAGCTTTTCTATTGCATGAGTAGCTTTTTCTATTGCTGAGTAACTTTTTCTATTGCTGAGTAACTTTTTATATTGCATGAGTAACTTTTTCTATTTCATGAGTAACTTTTTCTATTGCATGAATAACTTTTTCTATTGCATTAGTAACTTTTTCTATTACTGTGTAACTTTTTCTATTGCTGAGTAACCTTTCTCTTGCTGAGTAACTTTCTCTCTTGCTGAGTAACTTTTTCTATTGCTGAGTAACTTTTGCTATTGCTGAGTAAGCTTTTCTATTGCTGAGTAACGTTTTCTATTGCTGTGTAACTTTTTCTATTGCTGAGTAACTTTTTCTATTGCTGAGTAACTTTTTCTATTTCTGTGTGACTTTTTCTATTTCTGTGTAACTTTTTCTATTGATGAGTAACTTTTTCTATTGCTGAGTAACTTTTTCTATTGCTGAGTAACTTTTTATATTGATGAGTAACTTTTTCTATTGCTGAGTAACGTTTTCTATTTCTGTGTAACGTTTTCTATTGATGAGTAACTTTTTCTAGTGCTGAGTAACTTTTTCTATTGCTTAGTAACTTTTTCTATTGCTGAGTAAGCTTTTCTATTGATGAGTAACTTTTTCTATTGATGAGTAACTTTTTCTATTGCTGAATAACTTTTTCTATTGCTGAGTAACTTTTTCTATTGCTGAGTAACTTTTTCTGCTGCTGAGTAACATTTTCTATTGCTGTGTAACTTTTTCTGCTGCTGAGTAACTTTTTCTATTGCCGAGTAACTTTTTATATTGTTGAGTAACATTTTCTATGCTGAGTAACTTTCTCTATTGCTGAGTAACTTTCTCTATTGCTGAGTAACTTTTTCTATTGCTGTGTAACTTTTCCTATTGCTGAGTAACTTTCTCTATTGCTGGGTAACCTTTCTCTTGCTGAGTAACTTTTTTCTATTGCTGTGTAACTTTTTCTATTGCTGAGTAGCTTTTCTATTGCATGAATAGCTTTTTCTATTGCTGAGTAACTTTTTCTATTGCTGAGTAACTTTTTATATTGCATGAGTAACTTTTTCTATTTCATGAGTAACTTTTTCTATTGCTGTGTAACTTTTCCTATTGCTGAGTAACTTTCTCTATTGCTGAGTAACCTTTCTCTTGCTGAGTAACTTTTTCTCTTGCTGAGTAACTTTTTTCTATTGCTGAGTAACTTTTGCTATTGCTGAGTAACCTTTTCTATTGATGAGTAACTTTTTCTATTGATGAGTAACTTTTTCTATTTCTGTGTAACTTTTTCTGCTGCTGAGTAACTTTTTCTGCTGCTGAGTAACCGTTTCTATTGCTGAGTAACTTTTTCTATTACTGGGTAACTTTTTCTATTGCTGAGTAACTTTTTCTATTGCTGAGTAACTTTCTCTATTGCTGAGTAACTTTCTCTATTGCTGAGTAACTTTTTCTATTGCTGTGTAACTTTTCCTATTGCTGAGTAACTTTCTCTATTGCTGAGTAACCTTTCTCTTGCTGAGTAACTTTTTTCTATTGCTGTGTAACTTTTTCTATTGCTGAGTAGCTTTTCTATTGCATGAGTAGCTTTTTCTATTGCTGAGTAACTTTTTCTATTGCTGAGTAACTTTTCCTATTGCTGATTAACTTTTTCTCTATTGCTGAGTAACTTTTTCTATTGCTGAGTAACTTTTTCTATTGCATGAATAACTTTTTCTTTTGCATTAGTAACTTTTTCTATTGCATGAATAACTTTTTCTATTGCTGTGTAACTTTTTCTATTGCTGAGTAACTTTTTATATTGCTGAGTAACTTTTTCTATTTCTGTGTAACTTTTTCTATTGATGAGTAACTTTTTCTATTGCTGAGTAACTTTTTCTATTGCTGAGTAACTTTTTCTATTGCTGAGTAACTTTTTCTATTGCTGTGTAACTTTTTCTATTGCTGTGTAACTTTTTCTATTGCTGTGTAACTTTTTCTGCTGCTGAGTAACTTTTTCTATTGCCGAGTAACTTTTTATATTGTTGAGTAACATTTTCTATTGCTCAGTAACTTTCTCTATTGCTGAGTAACTTTCTCTATTGCTGAGTAACTTTTTCTATTGCTGTGTAACTTTTCCTATTGCTGAGTAACTTTCTCTATTGCTGAGTAACCTTTCTCTTGCTGAGTAACTTTTTTCTATTGCTGTGTAACTTTTTCTATTGCTGAGTAGCTTTTCTATTGCATGAGTAGCTTTTTTCTATTGCTGAGTAACTTTTTCTATTGCTGAGTAACTTTTCCTATTGCTGATTAACTTTTTCTCTATTGCTGAGTAACTTTTTTCTATTGCTGAGTAACTTTTTCTATTGCTGACTAACTTTTTCTATTGCATGAATAATTTTTCTATTGCTGTGTAACTTTTCCTATTGCTGAGTAACTTTCTCTATTGCTGGGTTACCTTTCTCTTGCTGAGTAACTTTTTTCTATTGCTGTGTAACTTTTTCTATTGCTGAGTAGCTTTTCTATTGCATGAGTAGCTTTTTCTATTGCTGAGTAACTTTTTCTATTGCTGAGTAACTTTTTATATTGCATGAGTAACTTTTTCTATTTCATGAGTAACTTTTTCTATTGCATGAATAACTTTTTCTATTGCATTAGTAACTTTTTCTATTACTGTGTAACTTTTTCTATTGCTGAGTAACCTTTCTCTTGCTGAGTAACTTTCTCTATTGCTGAGTAACTTTCTCTATTGCTGAGTAACTTTTTCTATTGCTGTGTAACTTTTCCTATTGCTGAGTAACTTTCTCTATTGCTGAGTAACCTTTCTCTTGCTGAGTAACTTTTTTCTATTGCTGTGTAACTTTTTCTATTGCTGAGTAGCTTTTCTATTGCATGAGTAGCTTTTTCTATTGCTGAGTAACTTTTTCTATTGCTGAGTAACTTTTCCTATTGCTGATTAACTTTTTCTCTATTGCTGAGTAACTTTTTCTATTGCTGAGTAACTTTTTCTATTGCATGAATAACTTTTTCTTTTGCATTAGTAACTTTTTCTATTGCATGAATAACTTTTTCTATTGCTGTGTAACTTTTTCTATTGCTGAGTAACTTTTTATATTGCTGAGTAACTTTTTCTATTTCTGTGTAACTTTTTCTATTGATGAGTAACTTTTTCTATTGCTGAGTAACTTTTTCTATTGCTGAGTAACTTTTTCTATTGCTGAGTAACTTTTTCTATTGCTGTGTAACTTTTTCTATTGCTGTGTAACTTTTTCTATTGCTGTGTAACTTTTTCTGCTGCTGAGTAACTTTTTCTATTGCCGAGTAACTTTTTATATTGTTGAGTAACATTTTCTATTGCTCAGTAACTTTCTCTATTGCTGAGTAACTTTCTCTATTGCTGAGTAACTTTTTCTATTGCTGTGTAACTTTTCCTATTGCTGAGTAACTTTCTCTATTGCTGAGTAACCTTTCTCTTGCTGAGTAACTTTTTTCTATTGCTGTGTAACTTTTTCTATTGCTGAGTAGCTTTTCTATTGCATGAGTAGCTTTTTCTATTGCTGAGTAACTTTTTCTATTGCTGAGTAACTTTTCCTATTGCTGATTAACTTTTTCTCTATTGCTGAGTAACTTTTTCTATTGCTGAGTAACTTTTTCTATTGCTGACTAACTTTTTCTATTGCATGAATAATTTTTCTATTGCTGTGTAACTTTTCCTATTGCTGAGTAACTTTCTCTATTGCTGGGTTACCTTTCTCTTGCTGAGTAACTTTTTTCTATTGCTGTGTAACTTTTTCTATTGCTGAGTAGCTTTTCTATTGCATGAGTAGCTTTTTCTATTGCTGAGTAACTTTTTCTATTGCTGAGTAACTTTTTATATTGCATGAGTAACTTTTTCTATTTCATGAGTAACTTTTTCTATTGCATGAATAACTTTTTCTATTGCATTAGTAACTTTTTCTATTACTGTGTAACTTTTTCTATTGCTGAGTAACCTTTCTCTTGCTGAGTAACTTTCTCTCTTGCTGAGTAACTTTTTCTATTGCTGAGTAACTTTTTCTATTGATGAGTAACTTTTTCTATTGCTGAGTAACTTTTTCTATTGCTGAGTAACTTTTTATATTGATGAGTAACTTTTTCTATTGCTGAGTAACGTTTTCTATTTCTGTGTAACGTTTTATATTGATGAGTAACTTTTTCTAGTGCTGAGTAACTTTTTCTATTGCTTAGTAACTTTTTCTATTGCTGAGTAAGCTTTTCTATTGCTGAGTAACTTTTTCTGCTGCTGAGTAACATTTTCTATTGCTGTGTAACTTTTTCTATTGCTGTGTAACTTTTTCTGCTGCTGAGTAACTTTTTCTATTGCCGAGTAACTTTTTATATTGTTGAGTAACATTTTCTATGCTGAGTAACTTTCTCTATTGCTGAGTAACTTTCTCTATTGCTGAGTAACTTTTTCTATTGCTGTGTAACTTTTCCTATTGCTGAGTAACTTTCTCTATTGCTGGGTAACCTTTCTCTTGCTGAGTAACTTTTTTCTATTGCTGTGTAACTTTTTCTATTGCTGAGTAGCTTTTCTATTGCATGAATAGCTTTTTCTATTGCTGAGTAACTTTTTCTATTGCTGAGTAACTTTTTATATTGCATGAGTAACTTTTTCTATTTCATGAGTAACTTTTTCTATTGCTGTGTAACTTTTCCTATTGCTGAGTAACTTTCTCTATTGCTGAGTAACCTTTCTCTTGCTGAGTAACTTTTTCTCTTGCTGAGTAACTTTTTTCTATTGCTGAGTAACTTTTGCTATTGCTGAGTAACCTTTTCTATTGATGAGTAACTTTTTCTATTGATGAGTAACTTTTTCTATTTCTGTGTAACTTTTTCTGCTGCTGAGTAACTTTTTCTGCTGCTGAGTAACCGTTTCTATTGCTGAGTAACTTTTTCTATTACTGGGTAACTTTTTCTATTGCTGAGTAACTTTTTCTATTGCTGAGTAACTTTCTCTATTGCTGAGTAACTTTCTCTATTGCTGAGTAACTTTTTTCTATTGCTGTGTAACTTTTCCTATTGCTGAGTAACTTTCTCTATTGCTGAGTAACCTTTCTCTTGCTGAGTAACTTTTTTCTATTGCTGTGTAACTTTTTCTATTGCTGAGTAGCTTTTCTATTGCATGAGTAGCTTTTTCTATTGCTGAGTAACTTTTTCTATTGCTGAGTAACTTTTCCTATTGCTGATTAACTTTTTCTCTATTGCTGAGTAACTTTTTCTATTGCTGAGTAACTTTTTCTATTGCATGAATAACTTTTTCTTTTGCATTAGTAACTTTTTCTATTGCATGAATAACTTTTTCTATTGCTGTGTAACTTTTTCTATTGCTGAGTAACCTTTCTCTTGCTGAGTAACTTTCTCTCTTGCTGAGTAACTTTTTCTATTGCTGAGTAACTTTTGCTATTGCTGAGTAAAGCTTTTCTATGCTGAGTAACTTTCTCTATTGCTGAGTAACTTTTTCTATTGCTGAGTAACTTTTGCTATTGCTGAGTAAGCTTTTCTATTGCTGAGTAACCTTTTCTATTGCTGTGTAACTTTTTCTATTGCTGAGTAACCTTTCTCTTGCTGAGTAACTTTCTCTCTTGCTGAGTAACTTTTTCTATTGCTGAGTAACTTTTGCTATTGCTGAGTAAGCTTTTCTATTGCTGAGTAACCTTTTCTATTGCTGTGTAACTTTTTCTATTGCTGAGTAACTTTTTATATTGCTGAGTAACTTTTTCTATTTCTGTGTAACTTTTTCTATTGATGAGTAACTTTTTCTATTGCTGAGTAACTTTTTCTATTGCTGTGTAACCTTTTCTATTGCTGTGTAACTTTTTCTATTGCTGTGTAACTTTTTCTATTGCTGAGTAACTTTTTCTGTGTAACTTTTTCTATTGCTGAGTAACTTTTTCTATTGCTGAGTAACTTTCTCTATTGCTGAGTAACTTTTTCTATTGCTGAGTAACTTTTTCTATTGCTGAGTAACTTTCTCTATTGCTGAGTAACTTTCTCTATTGCTGAGTAACTTTTTCTATTGCTGCTGAGTAACTTTTTCTATTGCTGAGTAACTTTCTCTATTGCTGAGTAACCTTTTCTATTGCTGAGTAACTTTTTCTATTGCTGAGTAACTTTTTCTATTGCTGAGTAACTTTTTCTATTGCTGAGTAACTTTTTCTATTGCTGAGTAACTTTTTCTATTGCTGAGTAACTTTTTCTATTGCATGAGTAACTTTTTCTATTGCATGAGTAACTTTTTCTATTGCATGAATAACTTTTTCTATTGCTGTGTAACTTTTTCTATTGCTGAGTAACTTTTTCTATTGCTGAGTAACTTTTTCTATTGCTGAGTAACTTTTTTCTATTGCTGAGTAACTTTTTTCTATTTCTGTGTAACTTTTTCTATTGCTGAGTAACTTTTTCTATTGCTGAGTAACTTTTTCTATTGCTGAGTAACTTTTTGTATTGCTGAGTAACTTTTTCTGCTGCTGAGCAACTTTTTCTATTGCTGTGTAACTTTTTCTATTGCTGTGTAACTTTTTCTGCTGCTGAGTAACTTTTTCTATTGCCGAGTAACTTTTTATATTGTTGAGTAACATTTTCTATTGATGAGTAACTTTCTCTATTGCTGAGTAACTTTCTCTATTGCTGAGTAACTTTTTCTATTGCTGTGTAACTTTTCCTATTGCTGAGTAACTTTCTCTATTGCTGAGTAACTTTTTCTATTGCTGAGTAACTTTTTCTATTGCTGACTAACTTTTTCTATTGCATGAATAACTTTTTCCATTGCATTAGTAACTTTTTCTATTGCTGTATAACTTTTTCTATAGCTGTGTAACTTTCTCTATTGCTGAGTAACTTTTTCTATTGCTGAGTAACTTTTTCTATTTCTGTGTAACTTTTTATATATCTGAGTAACTTTTTCTGCTGCTGAGTAACTTTTTCTATTGCTGAGTAACCTTTCTCTTGCTGAGTAACTTTATCTCTTGCTGAGTAACTTTTGCTATTGCTGAGTAAGCTTTTATATTGCTGAGTAACGTTTTCTATTGCTGAGTAACTTTTTCTATTGCTGAGTAACGTTTTCTATTGCTGAGTAACCTTTTCTATTGCTGAGTAAATGTTTCTATTGCTGAGTAACTTTTTCTGCTGCTGAGTGCTCAAAAATGCTGTCAAAACTGCTCTCAAAATGCAGGAAATACCGTTTCAGAGACCTAAAAAATAAAAAATTTCTCGGGAGCATGCCGTCCTAGAAGAAACCCTCTTTTCAAAATCCTGGATCAGCCACTGTACTATTTACAAAATAATAATCGAAGTAAGATAATGCCAGTGTCTGAAATTCTTCCTATATACATTATAATTTGAATTAAAATATTTTGAAAGTTGTTTTTTAAAATTATTCAGAGATATATAGCTTCAAATCGGTAGGTAAGTAATTCCAGACTCTAGCAGCATATATAGTAACTAAAACTTTTTGCATATATTTTGACAAAAGTAGCCGTCTGTTATTGTTGCTTCTTAAATTATATACTTTCATTACAATGTAAGGTAAAATTATTTGCAACGCTATATGTGCTATGTTATTTAATGATTTGAAAATCAAGGTAGCCATCTGCTCAATTCTTCGAACGTATCAAGGTTTTCCACTCAAGTGACCAAAGAGTATCAATTGATTGTATTGATTTTATTGTGATTATTCTTCCAACTCGATTTTGAAGCTTCTGTAGTTATTTTTGCAAGCTTTTATTTAAATTATTTCAGACAAGAGCACAATACACAGTAAGACTAGTGTATCATACAAAACAAATAACGTACTCTGGTAACCACCAACAAATCTTACAGCAACGACTGCTACACCTTTTTCACATTCTCGAACAGAGCCATGTTTGAAAAATACACCTGTATACTACGGAAAACGATCTTTCACACGTTGTGATAATTGGAAGGATTATCCAGAGGAACCTTGCCGACCATGTTGATGTTTTACAGATAATATTGTGATTTACTTGTGTACCGCTGCATCGAGAGAAGACGTGTTTGAAAAATACACCTGTATGCTACGGAAAACGATCTTTCACACGTTGTGATAATTGGAAGGATTATCCAGAGGAACCTTGCCGACCATGTTGATGTTTTACATATAATATTGTGATTTACTTGTGTACCGTTGCATCGAGAGAAGACGCATTTTACCCTATTTACCTATAGGTACATCTTCTAAAGATAATACACTTGTCTTCCAGAAAATAATATACTTGTTTTTTGTTTGTTTGTTTGTTTAGATGCTTGAAATGGACTGCTTAACATTGTGTGATATTTTAGTTTGGGACTATGTCTGGATGTTAACAATCTACAGACAGCCAGCACATTTTTTGAGGCTGCATCGAACCTCACAAACTAATTTTTATTTTGTGACTTGGCTCGTGAGCGGTCCTAATGCAGTTTTTCTGCAATCTGATTGGTTCCTGACCACTACAAAACAACTGAAAAGTTGTAAAAAATCGAGTGTGAGAAATTTAAAAGAGTCGCATAATAAAAATCTTATTAACATCGTTTGGTAGGTCTTTAGGGAAAAATTATCCTGCCCTTGGTCTGGAAACTCGGCAAACTTCAAAGCGGTTAACATTGTTAAACAAATAAGCTGCGATTTATGTTGAACAGTAACTCACCGTGCTTACTTCATTATACCAAAAAAAACAATGTTTTCACTAACCGTCACCGTGCCCAAATTTCCATAAAGGCGAACAAAAAGATAGAACAAAGACTTTCGTTGAGTTTCCAGACCATGCCTCCATTGACTATGTATAGGTTATTGAACCGACCAAGGTCAATTTGTTGTTTATAAACCAAGGGCGCATAACTTTCTTATTAGCCAACAAAGGAGGTTTTCTTTTGGAATATTAATTTGAGGTAAGTAATTGGCAAGAGTGCTGTATATAGGTTATAGCACCGATTTTCGGGATATTCGTGCTATATATCCCGCGGTAGATCAAAGAAAACCGACTTTGTCGGCTAATAAGTAATAGATAAACACCGAGAACGACGTAGCGTCCGAGGGCTGTATATCGCATAAATCCCGATGTTCGAGGTGTTTATCTGACTTATTATTACATTGAGGAGGTTTCCAACAAAGTGTTGTCGATTTTGTCCACCTTGGACAAAGATTTTCCTAGTTTTTTCTTCGTTTCTCATCTTATTAGTATTCATAGGGATGTATGGCGCATACAGTGTACATCCCGCGGTACATCAAAGGAAACCGACTCAATGTAAATAATAAGTTCGCATAGACCTCGCTCATTCGTCTCTCGTGATCTGTATGCTGAAAGACCGCGGGCAGGATAATTTCAGCTGGATTTCGTATTCCATATAAGGAAGTGCAAATGACCTTAGGAACAATTTTTTGCCGGGATGGCGGCCATCTTCAAACCTATATTTACTGGTCGTGGCAATGTATTTGCTCTACCTTACGTGGAATACATATATAAGTACCTATCAGTAATTGTGCCGTAAAGACCTCCCACTCGGTCAATAAGTATTTTAGTAATAGACCCTTTTTGGAGCCTGGTTTTCATGAATCGTGACGTAATTATCAAAAGCGTCTATAGAAAACTAGTTGTTTCACATCTATCTCCATGTCAAAATATGATAAAATAGTGTTGTGCTGCGCAGGTAGTTTTAAAATTGGAATAAAAAACTCTAAAAAGTTGGTATACTAGTAAATAGTGAGTAGGAGATATAACTTTTGCCCGAAGGCCCTTCGTCAGAAAATAACAAATTTCTCTCCCACTATTACATATCAAATATTTGTTATTGCACATTGTAACTGATTTGCTAATTTTTGTCACATGATTATTTTGGAGATAAAAGTTTGACAACATGTTTTTATTTCATTTTATATTTCACTCTGATGAACGGAATTGCCATTAAAAATTTATTTCGGTAATTTGTCCCCTCGCCCGGCGCGAAGGCCTGAGGGCGAGGGTGCTTATATCGACCGGCGTTTAGTCCCTTATCGCGGGGCTTGGCAGGGTATTTATATATTTACATGCATCAACGGCCGTCCGCGCGACATCGGAAAATTTGGTCCTGGTAACTAGATTCTCAGCATTTGAATTAATATTTAAATTGAACCGTCACATGATTCAAAGGGTTTTTTCAAAAAGGAAATAGAAATCCGAGTATGTATTTTGACTCGCTAATTCCAAATCTGTTTTCAGAATTGAAAACGGTTATATATTGATCGAGATATTCAAAATAATATACGACGAAGTGACCGGCTAATATAGCCGACCAAGCCGACTAATTTCTAAGTACATAAACCATTTTTACGAAGGGTATTCACGTTCTCGTAATATAGTAGACACATATGTTATGTATTTTGACTCGCTAATTCCAAATCTGTTTTCAGAATTGAAAACGGTTATATATTGATCGAGATATTTAAAATAATATACGACGAAGTGACGGCTAATATAGCCGACCAAGCCGACTAATTTCTAAGTACATAAACCATTTTTACGAAGGGTATTCACGTTCTAGTAATATAGTAGACACATATGTTATGTATTTGGACTCGCTAATTCCAAATCTGTTTTCAGAATTGAAAACGGTTATATATTGATCGAGATATTCAAAATAATATACGACGAAGTGACCAGCTTTATATAGTAAAAGCCGACTAATTTCTAAGTACATAAACCGTTTTTACGAAGGGTATGCACGTTCTCGTAATATAGTAGACACATATGTTATGTATTTTGACTCGCTAATTCCAAATATGTTATCAGAATTGAAAACGGTTATATATTGATGGAGATATTCAAAATAATATACGACGAAGTGACCAGCTTTATATAGTAAAAGCCGACTAATTTCTAAGTACATAAACCGTTTTTACGAAGGGTATGCACGTTCTCGTAATATAGTAGACACATATGTTATGTATTTTGACTCGCTAATTCCAAATCTGTTTTCAGAATTGAAAATGTTAAATATTGATCGAGATAACGTTCAAAATAATATTGACCGACTTATAGCGAGTAAAGCCGACTAATTTCTAAGTACATAAACCGTTTTTACGAAAGGTACTCACGTTCTCGTAATATAGTAAACACGTATGTTATGTATGTTGACTGGCTAATTCCAAATTTGTTTTCAGAGTTTAAATCGGTTAAATATTGGCCGAGATAACGTTCAAACATTTCTTCTACGAAACGGGCTTTTGCAAATTGTGAATTTTTGCAAAACTGCGAGGTATGGGGGGGGGGGGGGGATGGGATAGAAAAGGGGCGAGGGGATTATTGCGAATTCGTATTTCTAGTCCTAACTTTATAGGTAGTGCATTCTGTAATTCATATATAGCTATTTCCAAAAATGTTTGCACAGCTTATTTCAGAAGTACCACCAAAGCAATAAATGCCATTAATTCCATTAAAAAGTTATTTCGGTAATTTGTATCCTGCTTATCCTACCTTTGTTGTCATCTAAGCATGAACACCCACCAACCAAAACATGTTCCACATTTAACGCCAAAGATAAAGTGCCCCTGAAATCCACTTCTTATTTCACTTGCCAAATTTCAAGTTATTACGAGCATAGAAAATTACCTTTTCGACTGTTTTTATCATTTTTAATCGAACTGAATTTTTAATCTAATATTATAGATTGTAGTTTTTATATAATTAGACAAATTACCGATTTGTAATACGCATCTGATCATAGCATAACTTGCGCAATATAAATTTAAAATTATTATTATTATTATTATGACTATATTATAGAAGCTAAGCGTTTTCTCAAGGATTGCGGCCTGTACACCACATCCAGCTGATGTAGAAAGACTGATCAGTTTGTATAACCAACTCAAGACGTCCGATCGCTCATGTCTATTCAAACCATTGCGCAATATCTATATGTTAACCTGAGTATGCATATAGGCCTGTAGTGGATGAAGCAATATTCCCATCGATCTGTGAAGCCAACGAAAGCTAAAAAGCAAGAATGCTTCATCAAAACGTTAAGCGAAGCATCGGAGAAGCAGAAAGAAAATAATTAAGGAACAATTACAAAGAAAACTTTGAACAATTGTTAGCCAAATAAACTTTAGTTCAGTTGGTTGTTGTGTTATTAAGAGAACCAGGAAAATCGTGAAAAATATTAGTATTGTATGATATGATCTCATTATGGTTTTAATTTTAATGTTAGGCCACGTGAAATATTTGCTTAAAGCCTCAAAGACTATAGTGC
Source organism: Chrysogorgia sp. JL179-B06 (assembly GCA_035772405.1). NCBI lineage: Eukaryota > Metazoa > Cnidaria > Anthozoa > Scleralcyonacea > Chrysogorgiidae > Chrysogorgia > Chrysogorgia sp. JL179-B06. Next base: position 1,059,959 of record JAYKKM010000319.1, read on the forward strand.
CTCAGGCTAGTATCACAGTTACCAAACTTTGCGCCCTAGCCTGGTAACCGTTAGCCGGGCCCGCTATGACATCACTTCCGTCAACTTTAACAGCAAAAACGTTTATGAAGATGAAATTTTCGGCTGACAAGATATATTACAATTTTTCTCAGAAGAATCCATAGATTACATATATGTTAAATTCCCACAGACGTTATACTGTACGAACCTTTAAAGTGCCACTAACCTCAATATTTTTTATTGTCTTATTTGGAAGAACTTTTAAAATGATAAAGTAACTTCTTTTGAAGATTTTCACTTCTTTGCTTTCTTTTTGAGATATATCAGTTTGTTTGATATGAAAATATCTGGAATTTCGTATAATGTGTATAATGAGTTATCAGAGAATGTTATATATCTTTGCGTTCATCAAATAAAAACACTAAAGTGTGAATAACACGTGTGTATAAACATCAAACAACACCAAACTTCTTGATTTTCAAGGATTTGGTTCGAGAATGAAAGAGATATACACATTTCTCCAATACGTTATTATGCATGTGTGACGAAATTCCAGACATTTGTATATCAAACAAACTGATATATCTCAAAAAGAAAGCGAAGAAACAAAAATCTTCAAAAGAAGTTATTTTATCATTTTGAAAGTTCTTCCAAACAAGACAATAAAACATTTTGAGGTTATGGGCACTTTAAGGATCTATGCATGGTTCCAACTTTCTTACTTCGTTATTCCCCAGGGCATTTTGCCTCCACGATGGAAGGTCGGCGAAAATGACCCTGGGATCAGGGTACCCGAGCGCTTTGCCGAGATGATCAGTTATGTTGCGTTTACATGAGAACGGCTAGCTCGCCTAGCCTCATGGCCGCTTGCTTGCATGCTTGTTATTGTATTGTATTGTACTAATTGCGTAAATTATCAGTTCTGGTAAGACACGAAGTCTCATTGTTTTAAATATGAACTGTATACGAACAAGCAGAAATTGTGAATTGTTAATATGTAGACAAAAGCAGATAAAAACAAATTTTGTCGCGTGTACGAAGCTTTTAATGCCAGCCCGGGTAGGCGAGAGCTAGCGCGGTTTACATGGACAATCGTGTTTACCTGGGAAAAAACCCTGCCCGGAACCGAGATCTCGGTCCAACAAAGCGAGATCTCGGCTCGGGCACCGGTTCTTCCGAAAGCGAAAACTGCGTCGCAACCGAATTACTGTAGCCAGAAAATACCGGTGCAGAGCAAATATAATGGATTTCGATCTCCTAGGATAAACAAACATGCAGAAATTGGGTTGAAAATGATAGTTCTTGCCAATCCCAGGGCCATTGCCGTGGAGGCAAAATGCCCTGGGAACGAGGTTGCGCCGCCACTGCTCTGAAGGCATTCTATTGTTAACTTAACAAACTTAAAACGCGATAGCAATATATCTGCTGTCTTCATTGTATATCCGTCGTATCTACTGCCAACTTCCGAATTATATTAGATTTCTACAGTCACTGAAGATGAATTGGCTACATTGATCAAGAACTCGGCATCCAAATCATGTGAACTCGATCCTACTCGCTTCAGTATTTAAGAACTAAGGTATTACTTCTAATAATAAGCCAATGAAAGTTGATATGTTTCTCGTCAACCATTTTCAAAAAAACTGCGGGATTTTTTCTTAACAATTCTGCCAAGATCATCCTCGTCCCCAGGGCCTTTACTGAAAACATGAAATCGGAGGCGGTCTGGCGGAATTAAGACCAATTGACCAAACCATTTGAGTTGCGACTGCTGTACGCTGCAACAAAATCTTGATCAGACGATCAATCTGAGTTGTTTAAAGCATTTCTTTTAAAAATAATGAATAATGAAAATTTTTAATGTGGTGGCTAAATCCCATTCGGGCGCTGACGAGAAACATGATATCAATTTTCATTGGCCTAACCAAGATAGTCAACTTATCCTTAATAAATAGTGTGATACATCGTAGCCTAAAACTTGCTGTCCTTCACCCTCGCCGAAAAAGATGGTATCTAAAGCACTACTTGAAAATACTGTTGCAAGTGAACGAGTATATTACGGCCAAGAAAAGAAAACCTTCGCCAATATTAAGAGACGAGTCAACACAGAGAGCGAATAATTACGACACTTTAATACCAAACAAGAGACAACAAAAAGCGAGGGGAAAACGAGAGAGAGCTTACACAGAGTACAAACAAAATAGGAGAGACGCGGGCGCAGCGCTAAACAATAACAACGTACAAACCATGGCGTGGCTGCTCTTTTCTGTCTCATTTTTGTTTCTGTTCTTCCGGGAGAGGCAACTGTCCGAACTAAAATAACAGGTTAACTTAAATGAAAACGATCGAAGGAGTTAAATAAACACTTGAGCTCCTAAGGTACATGTATAACTAAATAACGAAGTCCTGTAGGTGAACGGGAGGTCTACGTTGTCGACTCATGGAATGACGAGGGACAGTATCTGACTCTTCTGCTGGAAAGGAATTAACAGGGAACTGGTAGGGGTCGGTCACCAGGCTGGTGTGTTCGTCAGGGGATAGACTTTGGATCAGCTTGGGAGTAAAAGTTGTGTGCGGTGGGCTAGTATCTTCATGGTTCGGTGGTTGGCATAGCTTTTCTGGGACTAGAGGAGGTCGTGGAACCTGGATAGATGCAGCTGGGCGAACATACTCCTCAACAGGAATGGAATTGTCAGAGCGATGGTGGCGACGTATTGGTGGGGATGAAGAAGCTGACTTGTCATAGACACGAAAACACTTGGCTAACTTCACGCGATAAACTTACCGAGCCGGTAAACTTTATACGTACGTTGCACCTGTCGCGGGCGCGAGTCTTTGAACCATCTGAGGTGATGTATACCAAGTCACCGACTTGCACCACGAACGAAGGGCGTCGGCCACTGGGAGCATTGGTTCTGAAGACGGTGTGAGTGCTGTTGTCTGATCAGGTGGAGGTCGGACAGATGAAGTTGAGAGTTGGTAAACTGGTCACGTTGGTACGAATTAGCAGTGGCGATGGCTAACGTAAGAGGAGTGACGGAACCTCCTTCTGGGTAGATGCGAAGAAGTTCATCGCCAAGCTCAGCAATACACTTCTCAGCTACAGGGTTTTTATTTGCATTCTTCACGCGACCAATCTCGACGGAGATTCTGAGACGACGGAGCTCTTCGTCATTGACCAGAGAGGCAAATCCGGGGGCGGGATCTACCCTAATTACAGCGCGAGGACCAGAAATAAGATACAACTCGAGACAGAGACGGATAGGACCAGCACGAAGAGTATCATGGCGCTCGTCTTGTATGATGCAAGACGTAGTGAAGAAAGAGGATGTCTCATGAACTACCAGGATGAGTTCTCGGTTCTTCTTGATCGCTCGAAAGTTAGACTATACTTACATGCTATTTCGGCAGTGCACCAACCTTTTTAGATATTTGATTTGTATTTCTACACTGCCTATACGCAGCACAACACGTTTTATTACATGTCTGAAAAATTAGTACCCTTCTGGCAGTTCTGCGAATTTGCATCTTTTCATTCTCCGAATAATTGTATTCTCATTTGCAAATGAAAGGCTCATTTGAAAAAGGCGTTTGTAGACGTTTGTCACACGGAGTAGTTTTCGGGTTTGCTGAATAAACATATATACTATATAGTTGACGTACTCGGTCTTGGTTTTGATATGTGACCATATATAGAGCCATCCGTGGTTTCCTGAACGTTGTTTCTTACGCACGCTGTAAGGAGAACGGAGTGACGTCAGTAACTAATGAGGATTTATTTTTATTGAATGATGATATATAGTTGTTGAATGTGAACCAAAATATTTCTGTTGAATGTGAATGCATATCGGGTGACTCAGGCCTCTATTGATTTTAGAGCAGAGACGGATGGGATATAGATCCAGCCTCTTATCCAGTCCTCCCCGAAGAACTAGAGGACTGGATAAGAGGCGTATACATTGACTCACTGTTCGAAGTAAACGCTGTTGTTGATCTACCGCCATCAAATAATTTGTATTAGAGTCTAAAATTGACATTTTGGCTTTAACAGAATCTTGGTTAAATAACTGTGATGAATACTCGATAAGAAATATTACTCCGATTAACTATATACAAACATATTGACAAAGCAATTGCCATCAATTAATGCAAACCATGCTATTCAAGTCTTTTGAAGTCATGGACAGAGTATGGCAACCTAAAAGCCTCTCTGACTGATTATATCTGCTGACTGATTATATCTGCATGGTGACTTTAACAGTTTCATGTTGACGCTGATAATAACATAATATATAATTGTCAGGATCGAAATCATACGGGTGGAGTGCTCGATTACCGGGGTAGAGTGTGGGGAATCTTCGGTCTCTCACTTGATCAGCCTCGCCGCTTTTAAATTCCCTGTGACACCAGACAACTCTCTTTGTAGTTTCGTAGATTTATTTACAATATTTACATCAACTCTTTCTTCGATTTAACTTCTCACGCACACACACAAAAGACTTCGACTATATCAACAAAAACTATAAATATATCAAGGTCAAGTGTCAAATTTCACTAGATCGTCTGACTTCGCCATGGCGACGGACTTGACTGACGTTCGCTAGATCTAAATATAGTCACGAATGTGAACCGTTTTCTACACCCTCCCCCTATTTAAGTAATCCCCGACTTAAATATAACGTTTTTAACTTTCTTCATTTTCGTTGGCTATCACTCCCACCAAACGATTTGCTGCAGTAATCTTGGCACGTCGAGTAGGTCGTTTCGAACCTTCCTTTTCGACTGCTGCACCGTTTCGACGTTCGTTGTTCCCTGCTGGATCATGCGTCTCACTTCGGACCTCGGTTCCTTGTTCCTTTACGTCAGTTCCTGCAATCTCAAGATCACATATTAATTGAAGTGGTCGCTCGATGATGTACCCGTTGCCCGTTTTTATCTTGAAACCCCGCGCAATTCCGTCGTTTCCCACAATCGTGTCCACGATTTTGCCGATTCTCCATTTTGCTCGGTGTTTGGTCGCGTCCTTTATTATCACTACTGAGTTCCTTTTTGGAATCGTTTGTTTCTTTGCGATTAACCTTGTATCAAATCGTTCTTGTAAGGCATGAAGGTACTCATTAACCCAACGCTTGCGAACGTTCTGTCGACAAGTTTTGAGGTACCGTAGTCTTTTTGTCATCTCCTCTCGTTCGTCACCTATGTCTTCAACTTGGTCTTCCACGAACCACGTTGCCTGCCCCCGTAGCAGAATGTTCGGTGTGATGACTGGAGCTTCATACTCCTCCCCCATGTAACATAATGGACGGTTGTTCATGAATGTTTCCACATCCATCAATGCTTCCTCGAGTTCTCCGAAGTTCAGTAGAGCTTAACCTTTCCCTATTGCTTTCGAGAGGCTTGTCTTCATGATGCCAATCAGTCTTTCGAAGAACCCACCCCACCACGGTGATCGCGACATATTGAATCTCCACTCGATATCCTTCACCGCGAGGTAGTTGAACAGGTCGTCGTCTTTACGCAGCGTTGCCAACCATTTTTTAGTTGCTTTAAATGTCAAAGCATTGTCACTCACTATCAAACTCGGTGAACCTCTTCTCGCCACAAATTGCTTCAACACCTTCTTAAACTCATCAACTGTCATGTCCTTACAAAGGCTCAGATGGACTGCTCTTGTACTAGCACACGTGAAGAGCGCTACATAGGCTTTGCTTGTTTTTCTCTTCCCTGTTTTGTAGAGGAGCGGACCAGCGAAATCCACCCCTGTTGCACTGAATGGCTCTGTGAACTCCGTCCGGAACTTTGGTAGGGCCACAGGGAGCCCAACTCTGACTCCTGTGATGTGTTTCTCTGTTTCTTTATTTTATTCTATATTATGGAAATTCTGATGTTTCATATTTAATATTGAAAGAAAGCGATGCTTATGATACTGCGGCGCTATGGCGGTAATTTGAAACTCGAAACAGCTGTCACTTGGTGCCACGTGAATACGCGTGACGATCACTGAAATCTGAGACGATACAACACTAACGTGCGGGATAACACGCTGTGCGGGAAAACACACGCGAGAGAACAAGAAGAGAAAGGAAAGGGAGAAACTCCGACCCGTCTGTGTTCAACGTCTTCCATAGGTAGCTTGGACACAGTGAATGGTCTTCGGAAGCGGTCGGATGGCGACCAGACCCAGACCGTCGCTGAGATCGCTAAATACACTTTAATAGACCAATCAAAGAATTGCATAATTGCAAGGGTAAGACAAAGCACTTGTTTGTATATTTATATATTAAGCATTAGTTTAACGCGTTTGTATCGTCTTCATCTGCGAAGGCCATACTCTTTCTTTGTCGGAAATACAGTCAGATATCTCCTCATGAGCTGGGACGCTTAATCCGAGGCTTAATCAAGCATGCTCTCCCTTGGGTTACGAAAGTGAAGGCGACGATTCAAGTCGTTAGTCGACGGCTCAAATAAACGGACTCGCGTCACCCAAAGCAAGATCAAGGACATGGCTTTGCTTTTCATTTAGATTAACCTTACCGATTTAATACCTAGGAAGCGGAATAACAATTAATTAGGATTTTATATAATTACAAAAGTCTTTTGAGTAAAGCTTCGTTATACACATTACTAGAACTTCCAACAAGATAACGATTTATATTCCAACTGAACACTACCAACAGTTTCTACCAATGTTTCTACCAATCTTCGCATTTATGAACAAAATGCCAGCGCACGAACGTCTACGAAGGGCGCTCCGAACACCGTTGGCGTTTCCGACGAGTAAACTGTCCAAGCTACTTATGGAACACGTTGAACATAAACAAGTCAGTGAAAATCTTGTGAAATATTTACTTATTTCGTGTCGGCTTTTCTAATACAAGTGTCATTGCTTGTTTATAACAATATAGCAAGCGCTCTAAAGAAAACTGCTTTCAAAACAAGTCTGGAACGCGTAGTAATTTCGCATATAGACTATCAAAGATTCAGAGTTTCATCCCTTTCCTCTCTTCTCCTCTTCTCCGCGCGTGTTTTATCACACAGCGGGGCACGAGTATTCAGGTGGCACCCAGTGAAAGCTGTTTCGAGTTTCAAATTACCGCGCGTGCAATTGTCGTCTCAGCTTTCAGTGATCGTCACGCGTATTCACGTGGCACCCGTGAGAGCTGTTTCGAGTTTCAAAATTACCGCGCGTGCAGCCGTGCACTATTCACATAAGCGCCGCGGTATCATAAGCATCGCTTTCTTTCAATATTAAATATAAAACATCAGCATTTCCATAATATAGAATAAAATAGAGAAACACATCACAGGCGTCAGAGTTGGGCTCCCTGTGGTAGGGCTGCTGTGGTTGGAGCATGTAACATTTTGGCTCGATACCTTTTACAGTGGTTGCATGTGTGTCGTACACTTTTAACCATTGATCTCAGCTTTGGGATCCAAAATCTTTCTCTGACCTTGCACATGGTGGCAGCAACTCCCCCATGTAAGGTTTGTAGATGGCAGTGCTCGATGATGCGCCTTGCTAACACTGTTTTTCTGGGGATAAATGTCGGATGGTATCCTTTGATCCTTCCGAAGCATTTAATCACTCCGTCCTTATCCTTCCCAAGCGTCATATCCGTTTCCATCTCGTTTGTTTCTTGGGTGATTTGGATCCACTTCTTCTCGGCTTCGGAAATCTCGGTCCTTGTGAGCGAACCATCTCTTCGGTTTCCACGACAACCGTCAATAAACCGCTTCAGATAAGCTGTTATTCGTAGAATTCTCCAATATTTAGAAGCATTCAAGAGTTCCTCAGCCCAGCCTCTTCTAGTTTCGTTATTGGCTACGTCTCCTGCCAAGAGCATCGTTTCCTGACTTTTCGTTTCCCTTTTCTCAGACTGGACTTCGTTTGTTTCTGAAATCTCAGGTTGAAGTGGTTTACTCGATTCGTTTGAAAGCCAGCTTGGCCCCTTGAACCACAAAGACCCAAGTTTGTCGGGCACTGTCCCTCTCGTTCCAAGATCACTTGGATTCTCCGCTGATGGAACATATCTCCATATCGAATTCGTCAGCTCTCGGATCTTTTTAACTCGGTTTCGAACGAATGTTGACCATTCCCCGTGGTTTGCTAACCAGTACAGGACAGTAATGCTATCACCCCAGTTGTTGTAACTTGCGATCGGGTAGGACTTCAAGGTTTTGCTGACGTTGCTCTGGAGCTTCGCTAGAGTGTGTGCCGCTACCAATTCCAGTCTTGGGATACTCATGTTTCTTGGTGCCACCCTTGATTTTGCTACGAGTAGATTCTGCTCGATTGGGTTCCCATCGTTGTACGCAACAATGTAAATCGCGGCACAAACAGCAACCTTGCTTGCATCTGCGAAACCGTGTACTTCGAAATGACTCTGATGGACCGGTAACACGCAACGTGGGACGCTTATAGTTAACGTTTTTTCCAAACCGTTTGCCCATGCTTTCCATTTCTTCTGGATCTCATCTGGTACTTCTTCGTCCCAGTGTAGTTTGAGGAGACAAACTTCACTGAAAATGATCTTCGCTTTGATGGTGACAGGGGCACTCCATCCAAGAATATCGTAGATTCTGTTGATCGCTGAAATCATCTTCCTCTTCGTCAATGGCCCAACCACGTTAATACTGGATTGTAGACTGACAGCTAAAGTGTCCTCTTTCTTGTTCCACAGGATTCCGAGGATCTTGGTTTCGTTGCTCTGCCTATTTCCGACTGGGGTTTTTGCGTACGTTTCCTCTCCCTTGTTGCCTCTCTCTGCTGTGTCCAAGGATTCCACATTGCTGTGCCACTTTGTGCAGGGGAAAACTCGCTTCTGACAGGATTTTAGTGGCCTCTTCCTTGAAGATGGCAACTTCTTCTTCTGTGTCTCCTCCTCCTTGTATGTCGTCGACATATGTATCCTCGAGCAACGACTTGGTTGTGGTGGGATATTTGCTCATATTCAGTGACGTGTTTTCGAAGTGTAGCCCCCAAGATATAGGGGCTCGATGTGGCTGCAAATATCACTCGCGTGAAACGATAATCTGCTACACTTCGGTCTTGCAAGTTGTTATACCATAAAATGCGCTGTGCATCCTTGTCCTGTTCGTGTACCCTGACTTGCAAGAACGCTTTCTGAATATCCCCGGTAATACAGAACCTTCGCATTCGATTCCGCACCATGATATCGAACAAAAGTGGTTGGAGGGGTGGTCCAGTTTTCAGGCAGTCTTTGAGGGATGGACTCTGTGTGTTTTCTTTTGCCGAACAATCGTACACTATTCGCATTTTCGTCTCTACCTTGTCCCGAATGACCGCTTGATGTGGTACATAATGGACGACCTCCCCCGTTGGCTGGCTAGGCACTGGCTCGATAATCCCCTCTGCGATCTGATTGCGCATGATTTGGTCGTACTCTTGCAATCTTCCCATACGCTCTAGTTTCTTCGTAGTGCTGTGCAGCCGTGCTTTGGTTTGGTTCCGGTTTTCGGGAAGCGGGACGTGATCTTCTTTCCAAGGCAACTTGGTTTCGTAGTATCCTTCCCCGGTCTTGTTCAATTGCTGCACGAAATCCTTGTGAACCAGTGCGTTGTCCGAACTACTGTCCACAATTCCGAGAACATCCAGGGAACATAATTTCTCGAACTCATCTTGACTCGATTGAAGGAAGAACTGCTTTTCCGGATGACTCCCTGACGCCAACTGTCGGCCGTTGATCGTCCACCCGAGCATTGTGAACTCTGCTCCTGGATCTTGGTCTGGGTTGTTCCCCAAAACTAGAGGCTCTGTTGTCCGAATCCGTTGGTAATCCGCCGCTCCGAGAATTACGTGTACTGGCATCAAATCGCCCTTCGTTCCTTCCTCGCTGAATGGGAGTCTTCTGAGTCGAGTGTTTTTCTTCTTCAGGTTGCTTATGTTTGGATTTAGCAAGTAGGTCAACACATCTTTCTCGGCGTTAATGCAATTGACGTCAAACGAAAAGCCCTCTATTGCCACTGACTGGAGTGTGATGTTGTAAATCTCCACATCCTTTCGCATTGTTCCAAACATCTGTTCGATGCACCGTCTTTCCTTCCTCAAAGGCTTGAGTTTCTGCTTGGTGATTACATCCGTACATAGGTATGAGCCCCCTGCTCCTGTGTCAAACATCACTCGAACGGTTTGTGTTCCCACCTTTGCTAAGAGTGTTCCATGCAGTGTGTCAGTTTGTTCAAAGTTTGAGCTCAAACCCTTTTCTGTTTTTGAGCTCTGGATTGGATCGACTGTCGAGTCCTTCTTGTCACATAGAGATGTGTGGTGTTTTCCTTGGCATTTCTTAGATCTGCACTCTGATGCCATGTGTCCTACTCCCGTACAATTGAAGCACATTCTGTTTTGTCGTAGTATGGATCTCATTGCTGAAACATCTAACACTATTACAGTTGCTGCTCAAGTGGTCGTTCGAGTTGCAATAGACACAGGTGTTGCGTCGGTTTTTCCATTCATCTGTTTTCCCGAAAAGCAAACTCTCTTTTCTTCATGGTGTTTGCCTCCAAAAGTCATCCTTCTTTCCAGTGTTCAGCTTCTCATCTTCACTTCTCAAAGGGTTCCTCTCTACATATCGTCGCAAATTCTCAACTAACTCTTCTAAGCCCCATTCCTCCCATTTGTCATCTTTCTGTACAAGTACTTCGCGAACAGGACCAAGCTTATCCATTAATGTATAAACAGAGCTTTGGGCGGTGACCAGCTTCTTCATGGTGACCAGGGTTCGAACTATTCTGGCCAGCTTGTTGTAGAATTCATGGATACTACTCAGCTTATGAATACTTGTAATCGAAGGTAGTTCCTCCAGTTCTTTTATCAAAGACTTATGTACCTTGGTATCTTTACCATAAGACTGTTCAAGAATTCTTTTCGCCTCTTTATATCCATCCACCGTATGTGGTAGTCATAGGATATCTTCTCTTGGTTTTCCTTTAACCAGTTCTAATAAGTAATTGAATTTACTTATTTCTGCGATGTTTGATCCATCCACTTCTACGGTGAACTGATTCCAAAAGCGCAACCAGTCTTTGTAGTCACCGGCAAATGGAGTTATGGTGTACTTCTGGAGTTTGACTATTGGCGATGAGGACGAAGTGGGTTTCTCCTTTATCTGTTTCTCAAAGTCAAGTTTTCGTTTGTACCACTCCTCTTCTCTTTGTTGTTGTCTAACAGACGCCTCTTCGATCTCCTTCTGCTGCTGTAATTTGTGTTTCATCTGCTCTTCGTTCATTATTTGTTGAATATGTAACTCCTTTTTCAGTTTATCTTGAGTTTCCATCTCTGTAATCTTTTCTATCTGTTTCTTTAGCTGTGCGCGCGCCTCTTTGAACGGCTGAATAAATTCCTTATACTTCGCTGTCCACTGCTTGATATATTCAAAGTCATTTTCTAACTCCATCAAATAGTCTGCTGTCGCATCCTTTGCTTTTTCTAGTCGCTTAATCAAATCTCCGAGCTGTTCGTATCCAAACGCCGCGTCACCTGTGTCTTCGGTGGCGGCATCTTCCATTATCTCCTTGAGTCGAAGTTCTGCGAAGGCGAGCTGATGTTGAGCTTTTCCTCTGTCGCCATAGTTTATATTATTACTGTCAAAAGTTGCTTTCGTTCGTATAGTTTTAACAATTATCGTTCAGTTTCTTTAATATTAAACAATGCGTACACGACCCGAACCGTCAACAGATCCAAAATAATTTCTTGTTCAGGAATATTAAATGTGTAATCACTTCATGAAAACGTTTTTAATCAAGTATATATACCTGTAGTTTACTTGTCAGTTTCTTCCTCACCAATTTTCGCTGGGATTTAACTCGAAATCCTGCCGGGGTCGCCACTTCTAGTGTGGGGAATCTTCGGTCTCTCACTTGATCAGCCTCGCCGCTTTTACCAGACAACTCTCTTTGTAGTTTCGTAGATTTATTTACAATATTTACATCACACACAAAAGACTTCGACTATGTCAACAAAAATATAAATATATCAAGGTCAAGTGTCAAATTTCGGGTATTGTAGCACCTCTCGTAAGGCTTGTTGTGATTGGCTAATGGGGTTTGGGGGTTTTCCCCATTAACTAACATTTATTTTTGTATGTTATACTTATAGATTAAATGTACATAATAGTACAAGTAGACATAGTTGCTAAATACTAGTGAGTACTCGATCATTACGGTCAGGTATTGAATATTATTTAGCGATCATACTGACTATCCTACCGACCGTATACCGAACGTACCGACTGTATCTAACGTACCGACTGTATCTAACGTACCGACTGTATCTAACGTACCGACTGTATCTAACGTACCGACTGTATCTAACGTACCGACTGTATCTAACGTACCGACTGTATCTAACGTACCGACTGTATCTAACGTACCGACTGCATCTAACGTACCGAGCGTATCTAACGTACCAAGCGTACCGAGCGCATCTAACGTACCGAGCGTATCTAACGTACCGAGCGTATCTAACGTACCGAATCTAACGTACCGAGCGTATCTAACGTACCGAGCGTATCTAACGTACCGAGCGTATCTAACGTACCGAGCGTATCTAACGTACCGAGCGTATCTAACGTACCGAGCGTATCTAACGTACCGAGCGTATCTAACGTACCGAGCGTATCGAGCGTACCGAGCGTATCTAACGTACCGAGCGTATCTAACGTACCGAGCGTACCGAGCGTATCTAACGTACCGAGCGTACCGAGCGTATCTAACGTACCGAGCGTATCTAACGTACCGAGCGTACCGAGCGTATCTAACGTACCGAGCGTATCTAACGTACCGAGCGTATCTAACGTACCGAGCGTATCTAACGTACCGAGCGTATCTAACGTACCGAGCGTATCGAGCGTACCGAGCGTATCTAACGTACCGAGCGTATCTAACGTACCGAGCGTACCGAGCGTATCTAACGTACCGAGCGTACCGAGCGTATCTAACGTACCGAGCGTATCTAACGTACCGAGCGTACCGAGCGTATCTAACGTACCGAGCGTATCTAACGTACCGAGCGTACCGAGCGTATCTAACGTACCGAGCGTATCTAACGTACCGAGCGTATCTAACGTACCGAGCGTATCTAACGTACCGAGCGTATCTAACGTACCGAGCGTATCTAACGTACCAAGCGTACCGAGCGTATCTAACGTACCGAGCGTATCTAACGTACCGAGCGTACCGAGCGTATCTATACGTGCCAACCTCGTACCCAGGCTTTTCACCCGCCTCGCGCAGCGAGTCCGACGAGGTGAGCGAAAAGCCTGGGTACGAGGTGGCGTACCAAGCGTACCGAGCGTATCTAACGTACCGAGCGTACCGAGCGTATCTAACGTACCGAGCGTATCTAGCGTACCGAACGTACCGAGCGTACCGAGCGTACCGAGCGTACCGAACGTACCAAACGTACCGAACGTACCAAACGTACCGAGCGTACCGAACGTACCGAGCGTATCTAACGTACCGAGCGTACCGAGCGTATCTAACGTACCGAGCGTACCGAGCGTATCTAACGTACCGAGCGTATCTAACGTACCGAGCGTACCGAGCGTATCTAACGTACCGAGCGTATCTAACGTACCGAGCGTATCTAACGTACCGAGCGTATCTAACGTACCGAGCGTATCTAACGTACCGAGCGTATCTAACGTACCGAGCGTATCGAGCGTACCGAGCGTATCTAACGTACCGAGCGTATCTAACGTACCGAGCGTACCGAGCGTATCTAACGTACCGAGCGTACCGATCGTATCTAGCGTACCGAGCGTATCTAAACGTACCGAGCGTACCGAGCGTATCTAACGTACCGAGCGTATCTAACGTACCGAGCGTACCGAGCGTATCTATCGTACCGAGCGTATCTAACGTACCGAGCGTATCTAACGTACCGAGCGTACCGAGCGTATCTAACGTACCGAGCGTATCTAACGTACCGAGCGTATCTAACGTACCAAGCGTACCGAGCGTATCTAACGTACCGAGCGTATCTAACGTACCGAGCGTACCGAGCGTATCTATACGTGCCAACCTCGTACCCAGGCTTTTCACCCGCCTCGCGCAGCGAGTCCGACGAGGTGAGCGAAAAGCCTGGGTACGAGGTGGCGTACCAAGCGTACCGAGCGTATCTAACGTACCGAGCGTACCGAGCGTATCTAACGTACCGAGCGTATCTAGCGTACCGAACGTACCGAGCGTACCGAGCGTACCGAGCGTACCGAACGTACCAAACGTACCGAACGTACCAAACGTACCGAGCGTACCGAACGTACCGAGCGTATCTAACGTACCGAACGTACCGAGCGTACCGACTGTATCTAACGTACCGAGCGTACCGAGCGTACCGAACGTACCGAACGTACCGAACGTACCGAGCGTACCGAACGTACCGAGCGTATCTAACGTACCGAGCGTACCGAACGTACCGAGCGTACCGACTGTATCTAACGTACCGAACGTACCGAGCGTACCGAACGTACCGAGCGTACCAAACGTACCGACTGACTGCATTATCTAACGTACAAACCGTACCGAACGTACCGAGCGAGCGTACCGAGCGTATACCGAACGTATCTAACGTACAAACCGTACCGACTGTATCTAACGTACAAACCGTACCGACTGTATCTAACGTACAAACGTACCGTACCAACCGTATTTAACGTACCAACCGAAGGAAACTACCAGAAGTGTAGCACCTCACGTAAGGTCTCCTAGAGCGAAATGCGTACCGGGTTAGTTAACACAAAGGTTTGTTTACGTTTTTTGTTTGTAGAACGGTTGATTTACAGTACTTTTAAACTACTATTTACATGATAGTAAATACGTTGTACTAAATAGAAGATTACAGCAAGGATATCAGGCCAGCATAGATAGATAGATAACTTTATTTAAACACGCTTACAACGTCAACAAAAGCTGGTTTCTACGAAGGGCGTGTACAACAACAAAGACAAATAAAACAGTATAAAGTAACAACAGTAAAGAATGGTTCGACTAGCTAACAATTATTCTATCTAAGAGTTTGTTTCGCGCTAGTAGACAACTGCAAGTTGTTCCGAGTGGTCCAGGAATATTTGGTATGTTGCGCACAAGAGATTTTTCGGTTTGACTGTATAAACCTAAGTTAGATTATGTTTATAAAAGTGCCTGTGGCAGACTCTCATCTTTATTGCTTACACCGTGTAAAGGTATGTTTTATGAGTTGACATATACGTGTAAAGTATGTATTTATATAACACGAAATTATTGTATTATTGTAATATTGCTTATTGTGTGAAATAGACACCTAATTGCTGCCGACCCTCTCCTGTTTCGTGTGCAGACCTCTGCGCGGAACTATGATACATAAACTCGGCACAGTGGATGTCCTTCTGGATATGTCCTTCTGGATGTCTGCAGTTTGATGACGTTTTGTGACGTAGGTTTCAGTTTGAAATATGACCGCTCGACCGTCAGATTAGTCGTTCAATTCAGAAATATTGCAAACGTGAAGTTCGATTTGGCAAGTGTCGCTTGAATGGAAAATTTATAAGAACTCCTAGTTTATATTTATTTTCAACGAGTTTTAAGCTCAAAGCTAAACAACATAGCGAACTGAGTTTAATATAATTCTCACGAACAAACTGAAACAGCATTTTTGCGTCTACGTTGCTAAGCAACGTAACGTATTGTAAAAGGCTAGCGATGTATGTCGCCCGCAATTTTTCATCCCGCCCGCATGAGAGAGATGCCTGCGGAGGAGGCTATATTTTGAACGTGAATCGATTTTGTGAATTCTTTGAAGCGAGGACAGATTTTCTTGTCAACATAAGATTTGACACGAGATGTCATCTTTGATTTTTTTTGCCATGGCAATGTCTTATATTTTGGCATGACTGTCAGCTATCAAATCCGTTTCGTATAAAACCATGTCGGGTAATATCGTCATGTTCGCGCACCAATTGGTAAAACTTCATGTTATATTAAAATAGACACCCTAATCCAACCCTTAACCCTAACTCTAAGTCTAACCCCCGCCTTAACTGTTTTCCTAATCCTAACTAACCCTAACTCTAAGTCTAACCCCCGCCTTAACTGTTTTCCTAATCCTAACTCTAACCCCCGCCTTAAGTGTTTTCCTTAAAAAATAGCAAATTTTTACAATTTTTGTTTGAACAAATTAATAATTACCTTGAAATAAATCGAATAATAACTCCATGTCAGTCTGGTTTCAGAAAGGGTCATTCCACTTGTTATTCCTTATTAAAAACTACTAATGATTGGCTAATTAACATGGATAAAGGTCTTTTAAATGGAGTCGTTTTTCTAGATCTCAAAAAGGCTTTCGACACAGTCGACCATGATATACTCTTAACGAAGTTAAAATCATATGGTATAAAAAATACTGCCCTTCGTTGGTTTACTTCATATTTGAGTAATAGAAAACAGGTCTGTAAAATAGGGAGATCGGTTTCGAAAAGTGAAATAATTACAACGGGTGTACCTCAGGGGTCGAATCTTGGTCCATTGCTGTTTCTACTTTACATAAATGACCTCCCAAACTGTCTTGATACTGCCGCCTCAGCTCTTTTTGCTGATGATACAAATCTCACCGCAAGTGGTTCTACTTCTTACGATATTGAGTCAAAACTAGAAAAAGATTTGTGTAATGTTCACAACTGGCTATTAGCAAATAAATTAACCCTAAATGTGAACAAAACTGAGTACATGATAATTGGTTCAAGACAAAAATTATCTCAGGTTATTGACGACCCAGTTTTGACTATTGGCTCTGAAAGCATTGGGCGTGTCTCTTCCACTAAGACTCTAGGAGTCATTGTGGATGAATGCTTAACCTGGAAAGACCAGATTGACCAAGTGGTAAAGAAAGCATCTAAAGGAATTGGCTTGTTACGAAGATTCAAAAATTTGATCAACGGAAATACCTTAAAAATTATCTATGATGCTCTCGTCTTGCCACATTTTGATTATTGTGCCTTAGTATGGGAAAATTGTTCTAAATCACTGCAGAATAAATTACAAAAACTTCAAAACAAAGCGGCTAGAATCTTAACAGGTGATAGAGACACCATCTGAAGCAGTCAGAGCTAAATTGAATTGAGAAACATTACAATCAAGGAGAGATAACCAAATGTCTCTGTTGATGAATAACATAATTTATGGTAACTCAATCAATAACCTAGGAGACCTGTTTAAAATCTCTTGTAATACATCTCACAATTTGAGAAGTAACAATAGAGTACTTTGTCTAGAAAAACCGAATACTAATGCTTTAAAACGAAGTTTTAGTTACAAAGGTGCTGTGGTTTGGAATAACCTATGACAATTGATAATTGTAAATAACTCTATATGTAAATTTTATGTATAGTTTCTCTTCTTACTGTTTTAGAATAATTTTTAACGTTAGCTCTATTTCCTACTGTAATATACTTAATTCTAATTTTTAAAACACGGCCCTCTGAAAATCAACCATTTTCTTTTTATATTGACATTTTTTACATTAATTAATCGTAGGTTCTGGTTGAGAGGTTACCGTGTCAAAAGATTTGTAAATAAATAAATAAACAAATAAAACCCTAACCCCCCGCCTTCAATTGGTGCGCGAAACATAACGATATAACCCTTCAATTCAAGGAGTTGGATTCAATTGAAGGTATGCAAACTTAATATAAATAATGAATATATATTAGCATTTTTGGCTCCTTAGCTAGATTATTATATACATGACAAAATTACTGGATTCTGATTGGTTGAGAGGAGTGCAACGCCCGGAGGAGGTAGGGAGTGCAATAAAATCGTTTATTGCACTCGAGTACAAGTTTGACAATAAAATTCAAAATGGTGGCCTATTCTGCAATGGAAAGTTTTCACTTTTCCAACGACTTGTCACTTGTGATACACTAGGAGTTAAAAATTCCATGTAAATATTTTGAAATGAGTATGAAGCGTACGTGTCGTAATTTTGTCATGCATATAATGAGTAATCATATGATTTTGCTCGTGCAATTAAGGATTTACACTACTCGTGATATTTGAAAATTGTGCCAGACAGCACAATTTTCAAATATCACTCGTGGTGTAAAAATCCTTAATTGCACTCGCTATCATGCGATTACCTATACTTATATAATACCCGTCCACTTTCACGACTAGTGATTGTTAATCCTCGTTGAAATTTGATAAATTGCCCAAAATTCGCCTAATAGAAGATTAAAGTCACTGGAACCTCGTACCCAGACTCTTCTCTCCCTCGCGTTGTTGTCACAGGTTCAGGAGACAGGAATGGATTTTACATGACTGCTTTTTTCTATTTTCAGGTGTATATTCGTGCGAGTTCATCGATTCTCACAACTGATCAGCATTTCGACATTATGCTCGTTGAAAAACAAATACAACATTACAAAGGTTCACAGAACAATATAAAAGTTGGAATCAAGCAATAGTGTGGTTTGCTCAAATGTTGTGCTATAACATATTTGTTCCACTGTTATTGAGAATGGCAAATGTGTTGAAGAAAATCCAGGGCCTACAATATCATATATGATTTTGATCCATCTAAAAACTATATGTGTTGATTTTACTAGCCAAAGCGACATGAGAAAATTTATAAATGAATACAATTTGTCTACTGGAAATAGCCTTTATACTACATAAGCCATTTCATAAAAAAAGTTTTGTTATGACCGATGTTCCAGAAATTACTTCATTGCATGGTAAACTCTATCATTTACAATATAGACTATAGTGACTCGTTTGCTGGTGATTTGCTTGTGAGAAGTAGCGATGAACCTTTTTTCTTTGCAAAATGCTCTTGATAATCTCTGTTTGGATTCACAATTAAATTATCAACATTGTCATAACCTTGTGATTTACTTTCAAAAGTGCAGACTGCACATTCAACCAAAATCTGGATATTCAACCAAAATCTGGATATTCAACCAAAATCTGCATATTCAACTAAAATCTGCATATTCAACTAAAATCTGGATATTCAACCAAAATCTGGATATTCAACCAAAATCTGCATACTCAACCAAAATCTGCATACTCAACTAAAATCTGCATATTCAACTAAAATCAGGATATTCAACTAATATCTTGATATTCAACTAAAATCTGCATATTCAACTAAAATCTGCATATTCAACCAAAATCTTGATATTCACCCAAAATCTGGTTATTCAACCAAAATCTGGATATTCACCCAAAATCTGGTTATTCAACCAAAATCTTGATATTCACCCAAAATCTGGTTATTCAACCAAAATCTGCATATTCACCCAAAATCTGGTTATTCAACCAAAATCTGGATATTCAACCAAAATCTGGATATTCAACTAAAATCTGGATATTCAACCAAAATTTGGACATGCGTGATTTGTGATGTTACAAAATTTGTGATGTTACAAATTTAAACTTATTGCATCAAAACATCAAGGAATCTTTGCAATATTTAAATGGATATTGATAATAGATTTCCTTCAAAGTAATTAACTTATTCTACTAGAGTTAGGAATATTACCATATTTAACCATACCTGGGCTTATAGAAGTTTCTTGTACAATTTTAATATTAGTTTTAATATAATATTAATGCATCTTCCAGCAATACTTGACAAGGAAAAATAAATTGTAACATAATCAACTTCACACACCATTTTTTATTTGGGCAGATCAATTGTCAACTAAAAAAGCTGGAATATTACAAAAGTTCTATTAATTTATTCAATAGATATTGAACACAAGTGAGATGTTTATGAAAATAATGTACAGTACCGGTACAGTGATATAACAAATGTGTAAAATATTTTGGCCATTTACTGTTTTCGAACTGTTTAATAGGTACTATAATGTCTGCACTCTACCATGCATACAGCAAAATATTATTAAAGTTTATGATTGCTTAATAAAACATGTTTCTGTTATTTATGTTCTGTATTTCTTACACAAAATGCAAGTTGTCTAAAATACTACAATGCCTATCGGTAGTGTAGCACCATGCCCACATATACTGTATATATGCAGTCAATGTATCAGATAAACAATGGGCTATACCATTAATGGGTGTATAGTTTTACCACAAGAAATATGTTGGTTATTAGTCAGTTTCTAATGTTAATATATCTGCACAAGTGCACCAATTTATGTGTAAACATGGTGTAAAGTAATGATTTTCCTTTACCTGAAATCATTATAGCAATCACTTCCAACGATCAAATGTAAATACCCAATATTGTTTCCAGTTTTACTACTATACATCCGTGCCAAACGTAGATGCATGTACACATTGCATACCTATTTTTAGATTATAATATCATGTTTCAACAAAAGAATGAAGGGCATTGACAATTTAATAGACTTTACCATTATGATGTTTCATGGCATCATTTAAATATTACTCCAAGAATGGTTTGCCATTCTGGCTAAATTGATAGAGAATACTGGCAAAGCATTCTGATCATTGCCATGAAACGTCATGATGGGTAAAGCCTATCAAGATAAAGCTTGACTATCAATTATCAATGCCCTTCATTCTTTTGTTGAAACATATTATAATCTAAAAACGCTGTTTCAGTTTGTAATTATGCATGGCCTCGGTTCCCCTGTCCATCGTGCAGGCCTGTCCGAGAATTATATTAAACTCAGTTCGCTATGTTGTTTAGATAATTTGAACTTAAACTCGTTGAAAATAAATATAAATTAGCTGTGTCTATTTCACACAATAAGCAATAAGCACAATAATACAAGAATTTCGTGTTATATATACATACTTTACACGTATTTGTCAACTCATAAAACATACCTTTAGACCCACAGCCACATTTATAAACATAATTTAACTTTAGGTTTTGGTTTTATATATAGTTATACAGCCAAACCGAAAAATCTCTTGTGCGCAACATATTAAATATTCTACTAGCGCGAAGACTCCTTTTCGCTTGGGAATTATTATTGTAATGTTGAATTGACTGTAAATCAACCGTTCTACAAACAAAAAACGTAAACAAACCTTTGTGTTAACCAACTTCGTAGTAATTATTGCACAAATCGACTTGAAACCAAAGAGTCGCTGCGCCTTGGCCAAAAAGAACCTGGAACTAGGTAATATAGCATTCTGATTGGACCGGTACGCTCGCGCGGATTTAGCTCTCTCAGCCAATCAGAGGAGACCTTACGAGAGGTGCTACACTTCTGCAAATTTCACAGATCGTCTGACTTCGCCATGGCGACGGACTTGACTGACGTTCGCTAGATCTAAATATAGTCACGAATGTGAACCGTTTTCTACAAGAGCAGGATAGTAAAAAAAAAGACAATCTCGAGTTACTTCATTTGAACTTTAATTGTCTACAAATCTGTTTCGTATGGTAAGCGAAGCTTACCTACAGCGAAGCTTAATTACCACACTCGCGTCAGGTGAATATTGCAACTGATGTTAATACACGGGAAACTTGAGTTTAAACTTGAAATAATGAATAAAGAAACTTGAATAATGCACTAGACCCCTACAAATCGTGCGCTTTGTTAGGAACAGCGGCACCGAACTTATGGCCAGGAGGCCTCGCATTTTTTGGTTTGTTATTAGACCAAAGATGTATCATGAATTGGTATTTTATAGTCTTCAGAAGTCTCTTAAGGTGGCTCCCTACTGTTTCTTGGAAGGTGGCAAAAATGCAAATTTCAATCTCGAAAAGTGTCCATGGATATTTCGGAAAAGATTGAAACTAAAGCTATGCATAGAATAACTTTCAGGGCATCAAATACTATTAATGGCTAAAGTGTTTCATCTGTTGCTATGACAACAGTGACGTTTCAAAATGGCCGAAAATGAACATTTAATCTAATTTATTTCGCAAACTAGTCGGTGACCCCCGATTTGTTTTGCATTTAAACATTTCTTTTAGTTTAATTAATGAATAGGCAAATTAAAAAAAAATTCTGTGGATCCAATTATTTTACACAAAAAAAAATCATGTTTTTTTAGTTTTTTAAAAAATTGGATCCACAGAATTTTTTTTTAATTTGCCTATTCATTAATTAAACTAAAAGAAATGTTTAAATGCAAAAAAAATCGGGGTCACCGACTAGTTTGCGAAATAAATTAGATTAAATGTTCATTTTCGGCCATTTTGAAACGTCACTGTTGTCATAGCAACAGATGAAACACTTTAGCCATTAATAGTATTTGATGCCCTGAAAGTTATTCTATGCATAGCTTTAGTTTCAATCTTTTCCAAAATATCCATGGACACTTTTCGAGATTGAAATTTGCATTTTTGCCACCTTCCAAGAAACAGTAGGGAGCCACCTTAAATCTCCCCTCAAAATGCAGGAAAGCCATTTCTGGCAGACTCTAAAATTAAACATTTTCCAGGGCAGCAAGCTCCCGGAAACCCCATTCATGGCGGCGTCTTCGGCGCGACAACCTTAAGTCCCCCTAACCAAAAACATCTTCTTAAAAAACATCTTCTTAAAAAGTCTCTTAGTCAATCCAAGGTGAAAAGCCTGCGAGACTGAGTTCATGGTTTACTGTAAATCGTTCTAAAAAACTTTTAAAAATAATTTGGCGATTGTTTTGTTTTAGTTGCGTACACCGCTGACCACTCGTACTGTGGACAACTACCTCACCATGGAAACCAGTCGATCTCGAGCCCAAAGCCAGTCCGATTGCGTTCACACTTGTTCGAGTCCACTCCGGGGTCCCGCGGAGTCCTTTCTCGATCAGATCACCTCGAATAGGTGGACTCAAAGCCAGATCAAATCCAGTACAAATCTAGTCAAAATCCAGTCCGATTGCGTTCACTGTCGTTCGACGGATTCGATTTAGCCTGCGAGCAGGCTCTCTGCGGGTTGGGGGAGGGAGGTTTGGGGTCTGGGTCATTTCCTTAAAATCTGTCATCCTTCTTTTGCAAGACTTGCCAGCCGCATTTTACACAGTTGATCATCACATCCTCGTATCAAGACTAGCTGGCACATTTGGCTTCAGAGCGGTGATGTCCTAGAATGCTAGAATGGTTTCGTTCTTATCTTTCATGTCGCATTGCTATATAATTTGGATATCGGCAACAGGGTTTATCTTCTCAATTTCAACTATTGTTTTGGTTGTGTATTTGATTCCATCAAGTTTCATATCCAGTCTTTTGTTGCGTTTGTTCCGTATATTCAAGGATTACGGAACCAATTAAAAGAATCTTAGGTATACTCTTAGGTACGTCATGGTGGTGTAACTGCAGGTTTTCATCAGTTTTTTAGAAAATTATTAGGATTGTTATTCGCCTTTATTAAAGCGTCGAACACATGTCTTCAATCGAAACTAGATGGTATGCCTTGAGCTCTCAAAAATAAAGTTCTAGGAACGGACTTCTTATGGCATATGGGGTGGTGAGAACCAAATGAAAGATATTTGTCAGCGTGTGTTGCATGTTTTAGGTATACAGCAGTTGTTTCTAATTTTCCGTGGTCTCGTGTTCCGACGAATGAATCCAAAAATGGTAAACATTCATTCTTTTCACGTTCTACTGTGAATTGAATTGAAGGCTCTATTGAGTTGAAGTGGTTCAAAATAATTTCCACTTCATTCTTGAATACCGCGCCCACGTATCGTTTCCAAAACAAAGGCTTCACTGGCGCGGACGCTAATACTCTTTGTTCAATGTCTCCCATCACTAAATTAGCAATCACAGCAGAAACGGGTGAACCCATAGCTGTGCCAAAAATCTGTTGTAGTGTGCCGTCATACACAAAACTAGTTGTTTTTAGACAAAAGTCGCCAGGAGTTCTATTATAGATCCTCAACAGGCAACGATGTTATTTGATCTAATGTATCATCCTATTTTAGTCTAAAGTAACATCCTGTCTTTGTGAGAAAAAACTTTGTGAGCTGGTCCAGTTGTGCAAAAGATTAAAAAAAAATAAATTCGTGAATATTAAGCAATTGTCAATTTATTTAAGGTATACAAACAAATTTACAGTGCAACATTGGATAAAAAACTGGAACGGTAATGTAAATGTAACATCAGCGATACGTGCTATAAAACTTGCTTTGACGTAAGCACTTTTCTTATGCAGACTCTGGGTGACTGCATTGTCGACGTTGTTTAACCCGCTTAATCTGAGCTTCATCAGGTGCAACCTTTGTGAACTTATCAAACCCAATATTTGTGGAATTCCATTCGTCTTTTTCTTCTGTCTGTGACGTGAGCAACCACGTGGTGTGTATGATAACATTGAATGGGTCATCATGGTCAAGATCTAGTTGGCCAGACCAAGCACAAGTGGAATGGGCATTACGATACTTGTTTTGGTAGGACACAACCCATCCCAATGATCTACCGTCAGTGTCGTAACGGCCGACGAGATCATACTGCTTTTCAGCTTCTCCAACAGCAGAACAGTATTTTCCTTCGAAACCTCCATTCTCGACTTTGGTTATCACCATCACCGAACCAAGCTCATTGTACCATACGGATGATTCAGTAAGCTTATCTTTGATAAGAACTAAAAGAATAAATCATGAATTAAGTCAGCGTAAATAATGACAATCGATTGTGGTAACAAAATGGTAGCCTTTACTCAATATGGCATGCAGTAAGCAGCAAAGGTGTAGTCATTAAGAAGTGGTGAAGAATCGCATGAAAGATTTTAAGAAGGATCGTGCGTTTACAAGTGGAACAGTATAACATACGTATACATGTATACGCAAGCATGTTGTTTTTTATAGAAACCATCATGACGAAGGTCCTTCGCTCGAAAGTTAGACTATACTTACATGCTATTTCGGCAGTGCACCAACCTTTTTAGAAATTTGATTTGTATTTCTACACTGCCTATACGCAGCACAACACGTTTTATTACATGTCTGAAAAATTAGTACCCTTCTGGCAGTTCTGCGAATTTGCATCTTTTCATTCTCCGAATAATTGTATTCTCATTTGCATATACCGACTTCCTTCGCACGTGCAGGGCTTTAGAGTTTACCAAGAAAAATGGCACGTATAATCAAAGCTCATGCTACTAATTATATTCCATAAAGCTCACTCATACTGTGGATAAATGTACTAGTTTAATACTTGATATACATGCTCATCACGAGTTAATTCGATCTTCCCGGCTTAGATTTGACTGGAATTTTCCTGATCAAACAACAGATATCAACAAACATACAGACTACAGTATATATGTGCATTTGAGTGAATAAAACCATGTATCAAATGCCCAAAGGTTCCTAACAAAGGTGATTTCAAAGAATAATGTGAATCAGTTTGTTTAAACGTTAACAATTAGTGGACTATTTTTTTCTTATATAAATTACGAAGTAAAATTGCTCTTGGAACAAATATTTGTTTACTGATCTCAACGACAACTTTTTCAGTGAAGCCTTGGTGACGAACTGCAAAAGTTTACCTCGTGATTGTACATAGAGGTTTCACAAACAGCTGAATTAGGATTGATTAACCGCTATTAGCTGCAAAGGATCGACATGCAATTAGAATGATACTCCTATACATATTGCAAATCTGCTCTTATATAGATTTAAAACATACCTGTCGCACCGCTATTGGATTTTTCTTTCGAAAGGCTCATTTGAAAAAGGCGTTTGTAGACGTTTGTCACACGGAGTAGTTTTCGGGTTTGCTGAATAAACATATATACTATATAGTTGACGTACTGAGGTGTAATCAGTTCTTCCACTTTGGCTCCGGTCTTGGTTTTGATATGTGACCATATATAGTCATAGAGCCATCCGTGGTTTCCTGAACGTTGTTTCTTACGCACGCTGTAAGGAGAACGGAGTGACGTCAGTAACTAATGAGGATTTATTTTTATTGAATGATGATATATAGTTGTTGAATGTGAACCAAAATATTTCTGTTGAATGTGAATGCATATCGGGTGACTCAGGCCTCTATTGATTTTAGAGCAGAGACGGATGGGATATAGATCCAGCCTCTTATCCAGTCCTCCCCGAAGAACTAGAGGACTGGATAAAACGCTGTTGTTGATCTACCGCCATCAAATAATTTGTATTAAAGAGTCTAAAATTGACATTTTGGCTTTAACAGAATCTTGGTTAAATAACTGTGATGAATACTCGATAAGAGATATTACTCCGATTAACAATATACAAACATATTGACAAAGCAATTGCCATCAATTAATGCAAACCATGCTATTCAAGTCTTTTGAAGTCATGGACAGGGTTATGGCAACCTAAAAACCTCTCTGACTGATTATATCTGCTGATTGATATATATATATATATATATATATATATATATATATATATATATATATATATATATATATATAATATATATATATATAATATGTATATATATATATATATATATATATATATATATATATATATATATATATATATATATATATATTTATATATATATATATATATATATATATATATATATATATATATATATATATATATATATATATATATATATATATATATATATATATATATATATATATATATATATATAGGCTAATGCGATATTGAAAAATATCGATATCGTCCATCTCGGTGGCTTATATGGTATTTTGCGAAACGAAACAGATTTGCGAAATGAAACAACAATTTACAAAACGTGTCTTAAAGCTAGTTAGGCGGGGGGGGGGGGGGGGGGGGGGGGGGGGGTGTGACTTTAACAGTTTCACGTTGACGCTGATAATAACATAATATATAATTGTCAGGATCCAAATCATACGGGTGGAGTGCTCGATTACCGGGGTAGAGCAGGATAGCAAAAAAAAAGACAATCTCGAGTTACTTCATTTGAACTTTAATTCACTACAAATCTGTTTCGTATGGTAAGCGAAGCTTACCAGCGAAGCTTACCACACTCGCGTCAGGTGAATATTGCAACTTATGTTAATATACGGGAAACTTGAGTTTAAACTTGAAATAATGAATAAAGAAACTTGAATAATGCACTAGACCCCTACAAATCGTGCGCTTTGTTAGGAACAGCGGCACCGAACTTATGGCCAGGAGGCCTCGCATTTTTTGGTTTGTTATTAGACCAAAGATGTATCATGAATTGGTATTTTATAGCCTTCAGAAGTCTCTTAAATCTCCCCTCAAAATGCAGGGAAAGCCATTTCTGGCAGACTCTAAAATTAAACATTTTCCAGGGCAGCAAGCTCCCGGAAACCCCATTCATATCGCGTCTTCGGCGCGACAACCTTAAGACCCCCTAACCAAAAACATCTTACGCCTCTGAAGAAGCAAAAAAGTCTCTTCGTCAATCCAAGGTGAAAAGCCTGCCAGATTGAATTCATGGTTTACTGTAAAACGTTCTAAAAAAAACTTAAAAAAATAATTTGGCGATTGTTTTGTTTTTAGTTGCGTACACCGCTGACCACTCGTACTGTGGACAACTACCTCACCATGGAAACCAGTCGATCTCGAGCCCAAAGCCAGTCCGATTGCGTTCACACTTATCCACTCCGGGGTCCCGCGGAGTCCTTTCTCGATCAGACCACCTCGAATAGGTGCACTCAAAGCCAGATCAAATCCAGTACAAATCTAGTCAAAATCATCACCAGTCCGATTGCGTTCACTGTCGACGGATTCGATTTAGCCTGTGAGCAGGCTCTCTGCGGGTTGGGGGAGGGCTGGTTGGGGTCTGGGTTCTTTCCTTAAAATCTGTCAGACTTGCCGGCCGCATTTTACACAGTTGATCATCACATTCACATCCTCATATCAAGACTATATAGCTGGCAGATTTGGCTTCAGAGCGGTGATGCCAGCAAGCACATCAACGTTGTGAGAACGTTGCGCTTACGTCCGGAAAACGTTATATCGAACGTTCGCAGAACGTTTTTTTGTCGACTCCGCTATGCCTCGTCACAACGTTCACTGATAACGTTCGCTGATAACGTTCGCTGATAACATTCACACAACTTTTCACAATGAAGGAAAACCTATGAATTGAAAATCTTTCATCATAAAAGTATCTTCGTTATACAAGCGCAATTCTTAGCGACTCTTTCTTAAGACTTTAGCGATTCGATTTCTTAGCAATCATGGCCATGCGGGAAGCAATCACGGCCAAGCGGTGAATGTAATATATATTATTTACGTTCACCGCTTGGCCGTGATTGCTAAGAAATCGAATCGCTAAAAAACAATCGCTAAGAAAAAATCGCTACGAAACGAAGATACTTTCATGATGAAAGATTTTCAATTCATAGGTTTTCCATGTGTTGCCACGTGAGATCTTCAGATATATTTTCTGACCATATGTGCAACAATTGTTCCTTATACTTGGAAAAACTTAACATTATAAGACAAAATATCACACCGAAAGTCTTGTATGATTTAAATACATTCATAGCTATTTCCTATGTTCTGCTGCAGAACAACAAAAATAAGGAAACGGCGTTCTCTGATCAAAATATTTCACTGATTAGACGTTTACTTACCTTACAAAGGATTATATGGCTTTGAATAACCACGGATGGATAAAGCATTGAAGACCAAATAATCGACTAACTTGTAATTGAAACGTGTATCACACCTTTGGCTTCTGACTGAATAATGCGTTTGTGACAATTAACACAGAGCCTGCAGACACAACGTACTGTGAACGTTTTCAGAACGTTTTTTAGTAACCTACGGAATTCCAACAATGTTTGCTATCAAATAATGTCAACATTCAAATTCAAGCTGTTGTACTAAAAAGATATTTAATCTATAAAAACATTTTTGTGACTGATAACCTAACGTTGAGGAGACGTTATACGAATGTTTTTGCGGCACAACGTTCTTCTTTGTGTAATATAATACCCAACTTCCAGGAGACGTTATATGAACGTTCCAGCCGTACGTTAGATCCCAACGTTGCTACAACGTTCTTTCATGGTTTTTGACACCTCTATGTAATTTAATATAACTATACGTGTAAGGAAAACAATGTTGTGGGAAAGTTGTCAGAACGTTAGGTCCGACCTAACCAATCCACAACCTTTTACGAACGTTGTGATTACGACATTACGTTATCTTCTCAATTTCAACTATTGTTTTGGTTGTGTATTTGATTCCATCAAGTTTCATATCCAGTCTTTTGTTGCGTTTGTTCCGTATATTCAAGGATTACGGAACCAATTAAAAGAATCTTAGGTATACTCTTAGGTACGTCATGGTGGTGTAATTGCAGGTTTTAATCAGTTTTTTAGAAAATTATTAGGATTGTTATTCGCCTTTATTAAAGCGTCGAACACATGTCTTCAATCGAAACTAGATGGTATGCCTTGAGCTCTCAAAAATAAAGTTCTAGGAACGGACTTCTTATGGCATATGGGGTGGTGAGAACCAAATGAAAGATATTTGTCAGCGTGTGTTGGTTTTAGGTATACAGCAGTTGTTTCTAATTTTCCGTGGTCTGGTGTTCGTTTGACGAATGAATCCAAAAATGGTAAACATTCATTCTTTTCACGTTCTACTGTGAATTGAATTGAAGGCTCTATTGAGTTGAAGTGGTTCAAAAGAATTTCCACTTCATTCTTGAATACCGCGTCACGTATCGTTTCCAAAACAAAGGCTTCACTGGCGCGGACGCTAATATACTCTTTGTTCAATGTCTCCCATCACTAAATTAGCAATCACAGCAGAAACGGGTGAACCCATAGCTGTGCCAAAAAGCTGTTGTATAGTGTGCCGTCATACACAAAACTAGTTGTTTTTAGACAAACGTCGCCAGGAGTTCTATTATAGATCCTCAACAGGCAACGATGTTATTTGATCTAATGTATCATCCTATTTTAGTCTAAAGTAACATCCTGTCTTTGTGAGAAAAAACTTTGTGAGCTGGTCCAAAAAAATTCGTGAATATTAAGCAATTGTCAATTTATTTAAGGTATACAAACAAATTTACAGTGCAACATTGGATAAAAAACTGGAACGGTATGTAAATGTAACATCAGCGATATGTGCTATAAAACTTGCTTTGACGTAAGCACTTTTCTTATGCAGACTCTGGGTGACTGCATTGTCGGCGTTGTTTAACCCGCTTAATCTGAGCTTCTGCAGGTGCAACCTTTGTGAACTTATCAAACCCAATATTTGTGGAATTCCATTCGTCTTTTTCTTCTGTCTGTGACGTGAGCAACCATGTGGTGTGTATGATAACATTGAATGGGTCATCATGGTCAAGATCTAGTTGGCCAGACCAAGCACAAGTGGAATGGGCATTACGATACTTGTTTTGGTAGGACACAACCCATCCCAATGATCTACCGTCAGTGTCGTAACGGCCGACGAGATCATACTGCTTTTCAGGTTCTCCTGTAACAGCAGAATTGTATTTTCCTTCGAAACTTCCATTCTCGACTTTGGTTATCACCATCACCGAACCAAGCTCATTGTACCATACGGATGATTCAGTAAGCTTATCTTTGATAAGAACTAAAGAATAAATCATGAATTAAGTCAGCGTAAATAATGACAATCGATTGTGGTAACAAAATGGTAGCCTTTAGTCTTTACTCAATATGGCATGCAGTAAGCAGCAAAGGTGCAGTCATTAAGAAGTGGTGAAGAATCGCATGAAAGGTTTTAAGAAGGATCGTGCGTTTACAAGTGGAACAGTATAACATACGTATACATGTATACGCAAGCATGTTGTTTTTTATAGAAACCATCATGACGAAGGTCCTTCGCTCGAAAGTTAGACTATACTTACATGCTATTTCGGCAGTGCACCAACCTTTTTAGATATTTGATTTGTATTTCTACACTGCCTATACGCAGCACAACACGTTTTATTACATGTCTGAAAAATTAGTACCCTTCTGGCAGTTCTGCGAATTTGCATCTTTTCATTCTCCGAATAATTGTATTCTCATTTGCATATACCGACTTCCTTCGCACGTGCAGGGCTTTAGAGTTTACCAAGAAAAATGGCACGTAATCAAAGCTCATGCTACTAATTATATTCCATAAAGCTCACTCATACTGTGGATAAATGTACTAGTTTAATACTTGATATACATGCTCATCACGAGTTAATTCGATCTTCCCGGCTTAGATTTGACTGGAATTTTCCTGATCAAACAGCAGATATCAATGACAAACATACAGACTACAGTATATATGTGCATTTGAGTGAATAAAACCATGTATCAAATGCCCAAAGGTTCCTAACAAAGGTGATTTCAAAGAATAATGTGAATCAGTTTGTTTAAACGTTAACAATTAGTGGACTATTTTTTCTTATATAAATTACGAAGTAAAATTGCTCTTGGAACAAATATTTGTTTACTGATCTCAACGACAACTTTTTCAGTGAAGCCTTGGTGACGAACTGCAAAAGTTTACCTCGTGATTGTACATAGAGGTTTCACAAACAGCTGAATTAGGATTGATTAACCGCTATTAGCTGCAAAGGATCGACATGCAATTAGAATGATACTCCTATACATATTGCAAATCTACTCTTATATAGATTTAAAACATACCTGTCGCACCGCTATTGGATTTTTCTTTCGAAAGGCTCATTTGAAAAAGGCGTTTGTAGACGTTTGTCACACGGAGTAGTTTTCGGGTTTGCTGAATAAACATATACAGTATACTATATAGTTGACGTGCTGAGGCGGTGTAATCAGTTCTTCCCCTTATTTGGCTCCGGTCTTGGTTTTGATGTGACCATATATAGAGCCATCCGTGGTTTCCTGAACGTTGTTTCTTACGCACGCTGTAAGGAGAACGGAGTGACGTCAGTAACTAATGAGGATTTATTTTTATTGAATGATGATATATAGTTGTTGAATGTGAACCAAAATATTTCTGTTGAATGTGAATGCATATCGGGTGACTCAGGCCTCTATTGATTTTAGAGCAGAGACGGATGGGATATAGATCCAGCCTCTTATCCAGTCCTCCCCGAAGAACTAGAGGACTGGATAAGGCGTATACATTGACTCACCGCCATCAAATAATTTGTATTAGAGTCTAAAATTGACATTTTGGCTTTAACAGAATCTTGGTTAAATAACTGTGATGAATACTCGATAAGAAATATTACTCCGATTAACTATATACAAACATATTGACAAAGCAATTGCCATCAATTAATGCAAACCATGCTATTCAAGTCTTTTGAAGTCATGGACAGAGCATGGCAACCTAAAAGCCTCTCTGACTGATTATATCTGCTGACTGATTATATCTGCATGGTGACTTTAACAGTTTCATGTTGACGCTGATAATAACATAATATATAATTGTCAGGATCGAAATCATACGGGTGGAGTGCTCGATTACCGGGGTAGAGTGTGGGGAATCTTCGGTCTCTCACTTGATCAGCCTCGCCGCTTTTAAATTCCATGTGACACCAGACAACTCTCTTTGTAGTTTCGTAGATTTATTTACAATATTTACATCAACTCTTTCTTCGATTTAACTTCCACGCACACACACAAAAGACTTCGACTATATCAACAAAAACTATAAATATATCAAGGTCAAGTGTCAAATTTCACTAGATCGTCTGACTTCGCCATGGCGACGGACTTGACTGACGTTCGCTAGATCTAAATATAGTCACGAATGTGAACCGTTTTCTAACCCTCCCCCTATTTAAGTAATCCCCGACTTAAATATAACGTTTTTAACTTTCTTCATTTTCGTTGGCTATCACTCCCACCAAACGATTTGCTGCAGTAATCTTGGCACGTCGAGTAGGTCGTTTCGAACCTTCCTCTTCGACTGCTGCACCGTTTCGACGTTCGTTGTTCCCTGCTGGATCATGCGTCTCACTTCGGACCTCGGTTCCTTGTTCCTTTACGTCAGTTCCTGCAATCTCAAGATCACATATTAATTGAAGTGGTCGCCCGATGATGTACCCGTTGCCCGTTTTTATCTTGAAACCCCGCGCAATTCCGTCGTTTCCCACAATCGTGTCCACCATTTTGCTCGGTGTTTGGTCGCGTCCTTTTAGTATCACTACTGAGTTCCTTTTTGGAATCGTTTGTTTCTTTGCGATTAACCTTGTATCAAATCGTTCTTGTAAGGCATGAAGGTATTCATTAACCCAACGCTTGCGAACGTTCTGTCGACAAGTTTTGAGGTACCGTAGTCTTTTTGTCATCTCCTCTCGTTCGTCACCTATGTCTTCAACTTGGTCTTCCACGAACCACGTTGCCTGCCCCCGTGTAACATAATGGACGGTTGTTCATGAATGTTTCCACATCCATCAATGCTTCCTCGAGTTCTCCGAAGTTCAGTAGAGCTTTCCCTATTGCTTTCGAGAGGCTTGTCTTCATGATGCGAATCAGTCTTTCGAAGAACCCACCCCACCACGGTGATCGCGACATATTGAATCTCCACTCGATATCCTTCACCGCGAGGTAGTTGAACAGGTCGTCGTCTTTACGCAGCGTTGCCAACCATTTTTTAGTTGCTTTAAATGTCAAAGCATTGTCACTCACTATCAAACTCGGTGAACCTCTTCTCGCCACAAATTGCTTCAACACCTTCTTAAACTCATCAACTGTCATGTCCTTACAAAGGCTCAGATGGACTGCTCTTGTACTAGCACACGTGAAGAGCGCTACATAGGCTTTGCTTGTTTTTCTCTTCCCTGTTTTGTAAAGAATCCACCCCTGTTGCACTGAATGGCTCTGTGAACTCCGTCCGGAACTTTGGTAGGGCCACAGGGAGCCCAACTCTGACTCCTGTGATGTGTTTCTCTGTTTCTTTATTTTATTCTATATTATGGAAATTCTGATGTTTCATATTTAATATTGAAAGAAAGCGATGCTTATGATACTGCGGCGCTATGGCGGTAATTTGAAACTCGAAACAGCTGTCACTTGGTGCCACGTGAATACGCGTGACGATCACTGAAATCTGAGACGATACAACACTAACGTGCGGGATAACACGCTGTGCGGGAAAACACACGCGAGAGAACAAGCCCGTCTGTGTTCAACGTCTTCCATAGGTAGCTTGGACACCAGGCTACTTCGAGTCCTTTCTCGATCAGACCACCTCGAATAGGTGCACTCAAAGCCAGATCAAATCCAGTACAAATCTAGTCAAAATCATCACCAGTCCGATTGCGTTCACTGTCGACGGATTCGATTTAGCCTGTGAGCAGGCTCTCTGCGGGTTGGGGGACAGTGCCTGCTTGGACACAGTGAATCGTCTTCGGAAGCGGTCGGATGGCGACCAGACCCAGACCGTCGCTGAGATCGCTAAATACACTTTAATAGACCAATCAAAGAATTGCATAATTGCAAGGGTAAGACAAAGCACTTGTTTGTATATTTATATATTAAGCATTAGTTTAACGCGTTTGTATCGTCTTCATCTGCGAAGGCCATACTCTTTCTTTGTCGGAAATACAGTCAGATATCTCCTCATGAGCTGGGACGCTTAATCCGAGGCTTAATCAAGCATGCTCTCCCTTGGGTTACGAAAGTGAAGGCGACGATTCAAGTCGTTAGTCGACGGCTCAAATAAACGGACTCGCGTCACCCAAAGCAAGATCAAGGACATGGCTTTGCTTTTCATTTAGATTAACCTTACCGATTTAATACCTAGGAAGCGGAATAACAATTAATTAGGATTTTATATAATTACAAAAGTCTTTTGAGTAAAGCTTCGTTATACACATTGCTAGAACTTCCAACAAGATAACGATTTATATTCCAACTGAACACTACCAACAGTTTCTACCAATGTTTCTACCAATCTTCGCATTTATGAACAAAATGCCAGCGCACGAACGTCTACGAAGGGCGCTCCGAACACCGTTGGCGTTTCCGACGAGTAAACTGTCCAAGCTACACTGTAAATGAAAAAGGGCTGAAACGACCCTGAATTTCGTTTCAGCTCCTTTGGGGCCAAAGCCGTTTTGGCCCTACGCGCGAGCTGTTTTGGCATTTGAGAGCTCAATCGGCGTTGACAGGGCCATTTTAGCTATGCGGAAATGCCGAATCAGCCCCATCCCCAACCTCGTACCCAGGGTCTTATCTCCGCTCCCCGCCCCCCCCCCCGCACGTGCGGGGGGGGCGGGGAGCGGAGATAAGACCCTGGGTACGAGGTTGCCCCATCCCTTGCCATTTCAGCCCTGTCATTTGCTGAATTAGCCCGCCCGTTTTCCAATTCAGCCCCCCTGTCCAAAACGACTCTTCGTCTGGGTCTATTTTGGCCCAAGTTTTGGGGCCATCAATATGGGCCATTTCAGCTCTAATTTGCTTCATTTTGGCCCTATTCGGTAAATCGACTCTTGTATGTGTCGAATCGACCCTTGTGTCAAAACGACTCTTGCGACAAATCGACTCTTGCGTCAAATCGGCCCTTGTGTCAAAACGACTCTTGCGACAAATCGACTCTTGCGTCACGCCGTCAAATAAACGACTCTTGCGACAAATCGACTCTTGCGACAAATCGACTCTTGCGTCAAATCGGCTCTTGTGTCAAAACGACTCTTGCGTCAAATCGACTCGACTCTTGCCTCAAATCGATCCTTGTGTCAAAACGACTGTTGCGACAAATCGACTCTATCTTGTACGTGTCGAAACGACACTTGTTTCAAATTGACATCAAATCGACTCTTGTTTCAAATCCCGCATCTTATTTCACTAATCGACTCTTGTACGTGTCGGAAACGATATGTTCCAGCTGTGTGAAGTTGTATAATTATCATAATATATAATTATGATTTTAAAAATCTAAAACGCATTACAGTTTTACGTATTTGACAAATGGTGGTCTTATACAACATTATGGTATAAGTGAAAAATGAATGTATATAAATAGTGTTACTGTTTTATACCGCGCAACGAATGCATGCACAACGAATGCATGTACTTGGCTAGAAAACTGCAAGACGTAGTGCGCGCCCGCGATGAATCGCGCCTGGCATTATATCGAAGCATGCGCACTAGCTGTTGGCGCCAATTCTGAAGTGACGGTTTGGATTGGATTTCTTTGCAAGAGGGATATTTGAATCGAATACAGTTTAGAAGGCTAAACATTCACTCGTTTTACTACCAGATGTCAATATATACGTTCGAGAAACGCCTCGTAGTGGGGCAGTCTAATTCTAAATAATATTGTGTGGCAGATCTCTCTGGGATTCTTCTTTGTGTCGACGTATTTTTAGGTTCCTGATGCTATTTACTGACTCAGTGAAAACGAAGCAGTTTGACTTTTTTCGTTTCGAGTTTCAAATTACCGCGCGTGCAATTGTCGTCTCAGCTTTCAGTGATCGTCACGCGTATTCACGTGGCACCCGTGAGAGCTGTTTCGAGTTTCAAAATTACCGCGCGTGCAGCCGTGCACTATTCACATAAGCGCCGCGGTATCATAAGCATCGCTTTCTTTCAATATTAAATATAAAACATCAGAATTTCCATAATATAGAATAAAATAGAGAAACACATCACAGGCGTCAGAGTTGGGCTCCCTGTGGTAGGGCTGCTGTGGTTGGAGCATGTAACATTTTGGCTCGATACCTTTTACAGTGGTTGCATGTGTGTCGTACACTTTTAACCATTGATCTCAGCTTTGGGATCCAAAATCTTTCTCTGACCTTGCACATGGTGGCAGCAACTCCCCCATGTAAGGTTTGTAGATGGCAGTGCTCGATGATGCGCCTTGCTAACACAGTTTTTCTGGGGATAAATGTCGGATGGTATCCTTTGATCCTTCCGAAGCATTTAATCACTCCGTCCTTATCCTTCCCAAGCGTCATATCCGTTTCCATCTCGTTTGTTTCTTGGGTGATTTGGATCCACTTCTTCTCGGCTTCGGAAATCTTGGTCCTTGTGAGCGAACCATCTCTTCGGTTTCCACGACAACCGTCAATAAACCGCTTCAGATAAGCTGTTATTCGTAGAATTCTCCAATATTTAGAAGCATTCAAGAGTTCCTCAGCCCAGCATCTTCTAGTTTCGTTATTGGCTACGTCTCCTGCCAAGAGCATCGTTTCCTGACTTTTCGTTTCCCTTTTCTCAGACTGGACTTCGTTTGTTTCTGAAATCTCAGGTTGAAGTGGTTTACTCGATTCGTTTGAAAGCCAGCTTGGCCCCTTGAACCACAAAGACCCAAGTTTGTCGGGCACTGTCCCTCTCGTTCCAAGATCACTTGGATTCTCCGCTGATGGAACATATCTCCATATCGAATTCGTCAGCTCTCGGATCTTTTTAACTCGGTTTCGAACGAATGTTGACCATTCCCCGTGGTTTGCTAACCAGTACAGGACAGTAATGCTATCACCCCAGTTGTTGTAACTTGCGATCGGGTAGGACTTCAAGGCTTTGCTGACGTTGCTCTGGAGCTTCGCTAGAGTGTGTGCCGCTACCAATTCCAGTCTTGGGATACTCATGTTTCTTGGTGCCACCCTTGATTTTGCTACGAGTAGATTCTGCTCGATTGGGTTCCCATCGTTGTACGCAACAGCGGCACAAACAGCGACCTTGCTTGCATCTGCGAAACCGTGTACTTCGAAATGACTCTGATGGACCGGTAACACGCAACGTGGGACGCTTATAGTTAACGTTTTTTCCAAACCGTTTGCCCATGCTTTCCATTTCTTCTGGATCTCATCTGGTACTTCTTCGTCCCAGTGTAGTTTGAGGAGACAAACTTCACTGAAAATGATCTTCGCTTTGATGGTGACAGGGGCACTCCATCCAAGAATATCGTAGATTCTGTTGATCGCTGAAATCATCTTCCTCTTCGTCAATGGCCCAACCACGTTAATACTGGATTGTAGACTGACAGCTAAAGTGTCCTCTTTCTTGTTCCACAGGATTCCGAGGATCTTGGTTTCGTTGCTCTGCCTATTTCCGACTGGGGTTTTTGCGTACGTTTCCTCTCCCTTGTTGCCTCGCTGTGTCCAAGGATTCCACATTGCTGTGCCACTTGTGCAGGGGAAAACTCGCTTCTGACAGGATTTTAGTGGCCTCTTCCTTGAAGATGGCAACTTCTTCTTCTGTGTCTCCTCCTCCTTGTATGTCGTCGACATATGTATCCTCGAGCAACGACTTGGTTGTGGTGGGATATTTGCTCTCATATTCAGTGACGTGTTTTCGAAGTGTAGCCCCCAAGATATAGGGGCTCGATGTGGCTGCAAATATCACTCGCGTGAAACGATAATCTGCTACACTTCGGTCTTGCAAGTTGTTATACCATAAAATGCGCTGTGCATCCTTGTCCTGTTCGTGTACCCTGACTTGCAAGAACGCTTTCTGAATATCCCCGGTAATACAGAACCTTCGCATTCGATTCCGCACCATGATATCGAACAAAAGTGGTTGGAGGGGTGGTCCAGTTTTCAGGTAGTCTTTGAGGGATGGACTCTGTGTGTTTTCTTTTGCCGAACAATCGTACACTATTCGCATTTTCGTAGTCTCTACCTTGTCCCGAATGACCGCTTGATGTGGTACATAATGGACGACCTCCCCCGTTGGCTGGCTAGGCACTGGCTCGATAATCCCCTCTGCGATCTGATTGCGCATGATTTGGTCGTACTCTTGCAATCTTCCCATACGCTCTAGTTTCTTCGTAGTGCTGTGCAGCCGTGCTTTGGTTTGGTTCCGGTTTTCGGGAAGCGGGACGTGATCTTCTTTCCAAGGCAACTTGGTTTTGTAGTATCCTTCCCCGGTCTTGTTCAATTGCTGCACGAAATCCTTGTGAATCAGTGCGTTGTCCGAACTACTGTCCACAATTCCGAGAACATCCAGGGAACATAATTTCTCGAACTCATCTTGACTCGATTGAAGGAAGAACTGCTTTTCCGGATGACTCCCTGACGCCAACTGTCGGCCGTTGATCGTCCACCCGAGCATTGTGAACTCTGCTCCTGGATCTTGGTCTGGGTTGTTCCCCAAAACTAGAGGCTCTGTTGTCCGAATCCGTTGGTAATCCGCCGCTCCGAGAATTACGTGTACTGGCATCAAATCGCCCTTCGTTCCTTCCTCGCTGAATGGGAGTCTTCTGAGTCGAGTGTTTTTCTTCTTCAGGTTGCTTATGTTTGGATTTAGCAAGTAGGTCAACACATCTTTCTCGGCGTTAATGCAATTGACGTCAAACTAAAAGCCCTCTATTGCCACTGACTGGAGTGTGATGTTGTAAATCTCCACATCCTTTCGCATTGTTTCAAACATCTGTTCGATGCACCGTCTTTCCTTCCTCAAAGGCTTGAGTTTCTGCTTGGTATGAGCCCCCTGCTCCTGTGTCAAACATCACTCGAACGGTTTGTGTTCCCACCTTTGCTAAGAGTGTTCCATGCAGTGTGTCAGTTTGTTCAAAGTTTGAGCTCAAACCCTTTTCTGTTTTTGAGCTCTGGATTGGATCGACTGTCGAGTCCTCCTTGTCACATAGAGATGTGTGGTGTTTTCCTTGGCATTTCTTAGATCTGCACTCTGATGCCATGTGTCCCACTCCCGTACAATTGAAGCACATTCTGTTTTGTCGTAGTATGGATCTCATTGCTGAAACATCTAACACTATTACAGTTGCTGCTCAAGTGGTCGTTCGAGTTGCAATAGACACAGGTGTTGCGTCGGTTTTTCCATTCATCTGTTTTCCCGAAAAGCAAACTCTCTTTTCTTCATGGTGATTGCCTCCAAAAGTCATCCTTCTTTCCAGTGTTCAGCTTCTCATCTTCACTTCTCAAAGGGTTCCTCTCTACATATCGTCGCAAATTCTCAACTAACTCTTCTAAGCCCCATTCCTCCCATTTGTCATCTTTCTGTACAAGTACTTCGCGAACAGGACCAAGCTTATCCATTAATGTATAAACAGAGCTTTGGGCGGTGACCAGCTTCTTCATGGTGACCAGGGTTCGAACTATTCTGGCCAGCTTGTAGAATTCATGGATACTACTCAGCTTATGAATACTTGTAATCGAAGGTAGTTCCTCCAGTTCTTTTATCAAAGACTTATGTACCTTGGTATCTTTACCATAAGACTGTTCAAGAATTCTTTTCGCCTCTTTATATCCATCCACCGTATGTGGTAGTCCTAGGATATCTTCTCTTGGCTTTCCTTTAACCAGTTCTAATAAGTAATTGAATTTACTTATTTCTGCGATGTTTGATCCATCCACTTCTACGGTGAACTGATTCCAAAAGCGCAACCAGTCTTTGTAGTCACCGGCAAATGGAGTTATGGTGTACTTCTGCAGTTTGACTATTGGCGATGAGGACGAAGTGGGTTTCTCCTTTATCTGTTTCTCAAAGTCAAGTTTTCGTTTGTACCACTCCTCTTCTCTTTGTTGTTGTCTAACAGACGCCTCTTCGATCTCCTTCTGCTGCTGTAATTTGTGTTTCATCTGCTCTTCGTTCATTATTTGTTGAATATGTAACTCCTTTTTCAGTTTATCTTGAGTTTCCATCTCTGTAATCTTTTCTATCTGTTTCTTTAGCTGTGCGCGCGCCTCTTTGAACGGCTGAATAAATTCCTTATACTTCGCTGTCCACTGCTTGATATATTCAAAGTCATTTTCTAACTCCATCAAATGGTCTGCTGTCGCATCCTTTGCTTTTTCTAGTCGCTTAATCAAATCTCCGAGCTGTTCGTATCCAAACGCCGCGTCACCCGTGTCTTCGGTGGCGGCATCTTCCATTATCTCCTTGAGTCGAAGTTCTGCGAAGGCGAGCTGTTTGTTGAGCTTTTCCTCTGTCGCCATAGTTTATATTATTACTGTCAAAAGTTGCTTTCGTTCGTATAGTTTTAACAATTATCGTTCAGTTTCTTTAATATTAAACAATGCGTACACGACCCGAACCGTCAACAGATCCAAAATAATTTCTTGTTCAGGAATATTAAATGTGTAATCACTTCATGAAAACGTTTTAATCAAGTATATATACCTGTAGTTTACTTGTCAGTTTCTTCCTCACCAATTTTCGCTGGGATTTAGCTCGAAATCCTGCCGGGGTCGCCACTTCTAGTGTGGGGAATCTTCGGTCTCTCACTTGATCAGCGTCGCCGCTTTTACCAGATAACTCTCTTTGTGGTTTCGTAGATTTATTTACAATATTTACATCACACACAAAAGACTTCGACTATGTCAACAAAAATATAAATATATCAAGGTCAAGTGTCAAATTTCACTAGATCGTCTGACTTCGCCATGGCGACGGACTTGACTGACGTTCGCTAGATCTAAATATAAACTTCATTTGAACTTTAATTCACTACAAATCTGTTTCGTATGGTAAGCGAAGCTTACCTGCAGCGAAGCTTAATTACCACACTCGCGTCAGGTGTATATTGCAACTGATGTTAATACACGGGAAACTTGAGTTTAAACTTGAAATAATGAATAAAGAAACTTGAATAATGCACTAGACCCCTACAAATCGTGCGCTTTGTTAGGAACAGCGGCACCGAACTTATTTTTTGGTTTGTTATTAGACCAAAGATGTATCATGAATTGGTATTTTATAGCCTTCAGAAGTCTCTTAAATCTCCCCTCAAAATGCAGGGAAGCCATTTCTGGCAGACTCTAAAATTAAACATTTTCCAGGGCAGCAAGCTCCCGGAAACCCCATTCATGGCGGCGTCTTCGGCGCGACAACCTTAAGCCCCCCTAACCAAAAACATCTTCTTAAAAAACATCTTCTTAAAAAGTCTCTTAGTCAATCCAAGGTGAAAAGCCTGCGAGACTGAGTTCATGGTTTACTGTAAATCGTTCTAAAAAACTTTTAAAAATAATTTGGCGATTGTTTTGTTTTTAGTTGCGTACACCGCTGACCACTCGTACTGTGGACAACTACCTCACCATGGAAACCAATCGATCTCGAGCCCAAAGCCAGTCCGATTGCGTTCACACTTGTTCGAGTCCACTCCGGGGTCCCGCGGAGTCCTTTCTCGATCAGATCACCTCGAATAGGTGGACTCAAAGCCAGATCAAATCCAGTACAAATCTAGTCAAAATCCAGTCCGATTGCGTTCACTGTCGTTCGACGGATTCGATTTAGCCTGCGAGCAGGCTCTCTGCGGGTTGGGGGAGGGAGGTTTGGGGTCTGGGTCCTTTCCTTAAAATCTGTCATCCTTCTTTTGCAAGACTTACCAGCCGCATTTTACACAGTTGATCATCACATCCTCGTATCAAGACTAGCTGGCACATTTGGCTTCAGAGCGGTGATGTCCTAGAATGCTAGAATGGTTTCGTTCTTATCTTTCATGTCGCATTGCTATATAATTTGGATATCGGCAACAGGGTTTATCTTCTCAATTTCAACTATTGTTTTGGTTGTGTATTTGATTCCATCAAGTTTCATATCCAGTCTTTTGTTGCGTTTGTTCCGTATATTCAAGGATTACGGAACCAATTAAAAGAATCTTAGGTATACTCTTAGGTACGTCATGGTGGTGTAACTGCAGGTTTTAATAAGTTTTTTAGAAAATTATTAGGATTGTTATTCGCCTTTATTAAAGCGTCGAACACATGTCTTCAATCGAAACTAGATGGTATGCCTTGAGCTCTCAAAAATAAAGTTCTAGGAACGGACTTCTTATGGCATATGGGGTGGTGAGAACCAAATGAAAGATATTTGTCAGCGTGTGTTGCATGTTTTAGGCATACAGCAGTTGTTTCTAATTTTCCGTGGTCTCGTGTTCGTTTGACGAATGAATCCAAAAATGGTAAACATTCATTCTTTTCACGTTCTACTGTGAATTGAATTGAAGGCTCTATTGAGTTGAAGTGGTTCAAAATAATTTCCACTTCATTCTTGAATACCGCGTCCACGTATCGTTTCCAAAACAGGCTTCACTGGCGCGGACGCTAATACTCTTTGTTCAATGTCTCCCATCACCAAATTACCAATCACAGCAGAAACGGGTGAACCCATAGCTGTGCCAAAAACCTGTTGTAGTGTGCCGTCATACACAAAACTAGTTGTTTTTAGACAAAAGTCGCCAGGAGTTCTATTATAGATCCTCAACAGGCAACGATGTTATTTGATCTAATGTATCATCCTATTTTAGTCTAAAGTAACATCCTGTCTTTGTGAGAAAAAACTTTGTGAGCTGGTCCAGTTGTGCAACAGATTAAAAAAAAAAATTCGTGAATATTAAACAATTGTCAATTTATTTAAGGTATACAAACAAATTTACAGTGCAACATTGGATAAAAAACTGCAACGGTAATGTAAATGTAACATCAGCGATATACGTGCTATAAAACTTGCTTTGACGTGAGCACTTTTCTTATGCAGACTCTGGGTGACTGCATTGTCGACGTTGTTTAACCCGCTTAATCTGAGCTTCGTCAGGTGCAACCTTTGTGAACTTATCAAACCCAATATTTGTGGAATTCCATTCGTCTTTTTCTTCTGTCTGTGACGTGAGCAACCATGTGGTGTGTATGATAACATTGAATGGGTCATCGTGGTCAAGATCTAGTTGGCCAGACCAAGCACAAGTGGAATGGGCATTACGATACTTGTTTTGGTAGGACACAACCCATCCCAATGATCTACCGTCAGTGTCGTAACGGCCGACGAGATCATACTGCTTTTCAGCTTCTCCAACAGCAGAATTGTATTTTCCTTTGAAACCTCCATTCTCGACTTTGGTTATCACCATCACCGAACCAAGCTCATTGTACCATACGGATGATTCAGTAAGCTTATCTTTGATAAGAACTAAAAGAATAAATCATGAATTAAGTCAGCGTAAATAATGACAATCGATTGTGGTAAGAAGTGGTGAAGAATCGCATGAAAGGTTTTAAGAAGGATCGTGCGTTTACAAGTGGAACAGTATAACATACTGTACGTATAATGCATGTATACGCAAGCATGTTGTTTTTTATAGAAACCATCATGACGAAGGGCCTTCGCTCGAAAGTTAGACTACTTACATGCTATTTCGGCAGTGCACTAACCTTTTTAGATATTTGATTTGTATTTCTACACTGCCTAATACGCAGCACAACACGTTTTATTACATGTCTCAAAAATTAGTATACCCTTCTGGCAGTTCTGCGAATTTGCATCTTTTCATTCTCCGAATAATTGTATTCTCATTAGCATATATATGCCGACTTCCTTCGCACGTGCAGGGCTTTAGAGTTTACCAAGAAAGATGGCACGTAATCAAAGCTCATGCTACTAATTATATTCCATATACTGTGGATAAACGTGCTAGTTTAATACTTAATATACATGCTCATCTTTTCTTACGTTTGTTCCGTATATTCAAGTATTATACGGAACCAATTAAAAGAATCTTAGGTATAGTTTCATTGTTTCAAGGTAAAAGGTGCCGGTAACTGCAGGTTTTAATCAATTTTTTTGAAAATGATTAGGATAGTTATTCGCCTTTATTAAAGCGTCGAATACATGTTTTCGCTCACTTTCCTTCAATCGAAACTAGATGGTATGCCTTGAGCTCTCAAAAATAAAGTTCTAGGAACGGACTTCTTATGGCATATATGGGGTGGTGAGAACCAAATGAAAGATATTTGTCAGCGTGTGTTGGTTTTAGGTATACAGCAGCTGTTTCTAATTTTCCGTGGTCTCATGTTCGTTTGACGAATGAATCCAAAAATGGTAAACATTCATTCTTTTCACGTTCTTTATTTCTACTGTGAATTGAATTGAAGGCTCTATTGAGTTGAAGTGGTTCAAAAGAATTTCCAATTTTTGGATACCGCGTCCACGTATCGTTTCCAAAACAAAGACTTCAGTGGCGCGGACGCTAATGCTCTTTGTTCAATGTCTCCCATCACTAAATTAGCAATCACAGCAGAAACGGGTGAACCCATAGCTGTGCGAAAAAC
Organism: Chrysogorgia sp. JL179-B06; assembly: GCA_035772405.1. Lineage (NCBI taxonomy): Eukaryota > Metazoa > Cnidaria > Anthozoa > Scleralcyonacea > Chrysogorgiidae > Chrysogorgia > Chrysogorgia sp. JL179-B06. Next base: position 1,104,747 of record JAYKKM010000319.1, read on the forward strand.
CTGTTGTAGTGTACCGTCACACACAAAACTAGTGTATACATGCTCATCACGAGTTAATTCGATCTTCCCGGCTTATAGATTTGACTGGAATTTTCCTGATCAAACAGCAGATATCAATGACAAACATACAGACTACAGTATATATGTGCATTTGAGTGAATAAAACCATGTATCAAATGCCCAAAGGTTCCTAACAAAGGTGATTTCAAAGAATAATGTGAATCAGTTTGTTTAAACGTTAACAATTAGTGGACTATTTTTTCTTATATAAATTACGAAGTAAAATTGCTCTTGGAACAAATATTTGTTTACTGATCTCAACGACAACTTTTTCAGTGAAGCCTTGGTGACGAACTGCAAAAGTTTACCTCGTGATTGTACATAGAGGTTTCACAAACAGCTGAATTAGGATTGATTAACCGCTATTAGCTGCGAAGGATCGACATGCAATTAGAATGATACTCCTATACATATTGCAAATCTCCTATTATATAGATTTAAAACATACCTGTCGCACCGCTATTGGATTTTTCTTTCGAAAGGCTCATTTGAAAAAGGCGTTTGTAGACGTTTGTCACACGGAGTAGTTTTCGGGTTTGCTGAATAAACATATATACTATATAGTTGACGTACTGAGGTGTAATCAGTTCTTCCACTTTGGCTCCGGTCTTGGTTTTGATATGTGACCATATATAGAGCCATCCGTGGTTTCCTGAACGTTGTTTCTTACGCACGCTGTAAGGAGAACGGAGTGACGTCAGTAACTAATGAGGATTTATTTTTATTGAATGATGATATATAGTTGTTGAATGTGAACCAAAATATTTCTGTTGAATGTGAATGCATATCGGGTGACTCAGGCCTCTATTGATTTTAGAGCAGAGACGGATGGGATATAGATCCAGCCTCTTATCCAGTCCTCCCCGACGAACTAGAGGACTGGATAAGAGGTTTTAACGTTGACGCTGATAATAACATAATATATAATTGTCAGGATCCAAATCATACGGGTGGAGTGCTCGATTACCGGGGTAGAGCAGGATAGCAAAAAAAAGACAATCTCGAGTTACTTCATTTGAACTTTAATTCACTACAAATCTGTTTCGTATGGTAAGCGAAGCTTACCAGCGAAGCTTACCACACTCGCGTCAGGTGAATATTGCAACTGATGTTAATATACGGGAAACTTGAGTTTAAACTTGAAATAATGAATAAAGAAACTTGAATAATGCACTAGACCCCTACAAATCGTGCGCTTTGTTAGGAACAGCGGCACCGAACTTATGGCCAGGAGGCCTCGCATTTTTTGGTTTGTTATTAGACCAAAGATGTATCATGAATTGGTATTTTATAGCCTTCAGAAGTCTCTTAAATCTCCCCTCAAAATGCAGGAAAGCCATTTCTGGCAGACTCTAAAATTAAACATTTTCCAGGGCAGCAAGCTCCCGGAAACCCCATTCATATCGCGTCTTCGGCGCGACAACCTTAAGCCCCCCTAACCAAAAACATCTTACGCCTCTGAAGAAACAAAAAAGTCTCTTCGTCAATCCAAGGTGAAAAGCCTGCAAGACTGAATTCATGGTTTACTGTAAAACGTTCTAAAAAAAACTTTAAAAAATAATTTGGCGATTGTTTTGTTTTTAGTTGCGTACACCGCTGACCACTCGTACTGTGGACAACTACCTCACCATGGAAACCAGTCGATCTCGAGCCCAAAGCCAGTCCGATTGCGTTCACACTTATCCAATCCGCGGTCCCGCGGAGTCCTTTCTCGATCAGACCACCTCGAATAGGTGCACTCAAAGCCAGATCAAATCCAGTACAAATCTAGTCAAAATCATCACCAGTCCGATTGCGTTCACTGTCGACGGATTCGATTTAGCCTGTGAGCAGGCTCTCTGCGGGTTGGGGGAGGGCGGGTTGGGTCTGGGTTCTTTCCTTAAAATCTGTCATCCTTCTTTTGCAAGACTTGCCGGCCGCATTTTACACAGTTGATCATCACATTCACATCCTCATATCAAGACTATATAGCTGGCAGATTTGGCTTCAGAGCGGTGATGCCAGCAAGCACATCAACGTTGTGAGAACGTTGTGAGAACGTTGCGCTTACGTCCGGAAAACGTTATATCGAACGTTCGCAGAACGTTTTTTTGTCGACTCCGCTATGCCTCGTCACAACGTTCACTGATAACGTTCGCTGATAACGTTCGCTGATAACATTCACACAACTTTTCACAATGAAGGAAAACCTATGAATTGAAAATCTTTCATCATAAAAGTATCTTCGTTATACAAGCGCAATTCTTAGCGACTCTTTCTTAAGACTTTAGCGATTCGATTTCTTAGCAATCATGGCCATGCGGGAAGCAATCACGGCCAAGCGGTGAATGTAATATATATTATTTACGTTCACCGCTTGGCCGTGATTGCTAAGAAATCGAATCGCTAAAAAACAATCGCTAAGAAAAAATCGCTACGAAACGAAGATACTTTCATGATGAAAGATTTTCAATTCATAGGTTTTCCATGTGTTGCCACGTGAGATCTTCAGATATATTTTCTGACCATATGTGCAACAATTGTTCCTTATACTTGGAAAAACTTAACATTATAAGACAAAATATCACACCGAAAGTCTTGTATGATTTAAATACATTCATAGCTATTTCCTATGTTCTGCTGCAGAACAACAAAAATAAGGAAACGGCGTTCTCTGATCAAAATATTTCACTGATTAGACGTTTACTTACCTTACAAAGGATTATATGGCTTTGAATAACCACGGATGGATAAAGCATTGAAGACCAAATAATCGACTAACTTGTAATTGAAACGTGTATCCTGCACACCTTCGGCTTCTGACTGAATAATGCGTTTGTGACAATTAACACAGAGCCTGCAGACACAACGTACTGTGAACGTTTTCAGAACGTTTTTTAGTAACCTACGGAATTCCAACAATGTTTGCTATCAAATAATGTCAACATTCAAATTCAAGCTGTTGTACTAAAAAGATATTTAATCTATAAAAACATTTTTGTGACTGATAACCTAACGTTGAGGAGACGTTATACGAATGTTTTTGCGGCACAACGTTCTTTCATGGTTTGACACCTTTGTGTAATATAATACCCAACTTCCAGGAGACGTTATATGAACGTTCCAGCCGTACGTTAGATCCCAACGTTGCTACAACGTTCTTTCATGGTTTTTGACACCTCTATGTAATTTAATATAACTATACGTGTAAGGAAAACAATGTTGTGGGAAAGTTGTCAGAACGTTAGGTCCGACCTAACCAATCCACAACCTTTTACGAACGTTGTGATTACGACATTACGTTGTGTTATCTTCTCAATTTCAACTATTGTTTTGGTTGTGTATTTGATTCCATCAAGTTTCATATCCAGTCTTTTGTTGCGTTTGTTCCGTATATTCAAGGATTACGGAACCAATTAAAAGAATCTTAGGTATACTCTTAGCTACGTCATGGTGGTGTAATTGCAGGTTTTAATCAGTTTTTTAGAAAATTATTAGGATTGTTATTCGCCTTTATTAAAGCGTCGAATACATGTTTTCGCTCACTTTCCTTCAATCGAAACTAGATGGTATGCCTTGAGCTCTCAAAAATAAAGTTCTAGGAACGGACTTCTTATGGCATATGGGGTGGTGAGAACCAAATGAAAGATATTTGTCAGCGTGTGTTGCATGTTTTAGGTATACAGCAGTTGTTTCTAATTTTCCGTGGTCTGGTGTTCGTTTGACGAATGAATCCAAAAATGGTAAACATTCATTCTTTTCACGTTCTACTGTGAATTGAATTGAAGGCTCTATTGAGTTGAAGTGGTTCAAAAGAATTTCCACTTCATTCTTGAATACCGCGTCACGTACGTTTCCAAAACAAAGGCTTCACTGGCGCGGACGCTAATGCTCTTTGTTCAATGTCTCCCATCACTAAATTAGCAATCACAGCAGAAACGGGTGAATCCATAGCTGTGCCAAAAACCTGTTGTATAGTGTGCCGTCATACACAAAACTAGTTGTTTTTAGACAAAAGTCGCCAGGAGTTCTATTATAGATCCTCAACAGGCAACGATGTTATTTGATCTAATGCATGTATCATCCTATTTTAGTCTAAAGTAACATCCTGTCTTTGTGAGAAAAAACTTTGTGAGCTGGTCCAGTTGTGCAAAAGATTAAAAAAAAAAAAATTCGTGAATATTAAGCAATTGTCAATTTATTTAAGGTATACAAACAAATTTACAGTGCAACATTGGATAAAAAACTGGAACGGTAATGTAAATGTAACATCAGCGATACGTGCTATAAAACTTGCTTTGACGTAAGCACTTTTCTTATGCAGACTCTGGATGACTGCATTGTCGACGTTGTTTAACCCGCTTAATCTGAGCTTCATCAGGTGCAACCTTTGTGAACTTATCAAACCCAATATTTGTGGAATTCCATTCGTCTTTTTCTTCTGTCTGTGACGTGAGCAACCACGTGGTGTGTATGATAACATTGAATGGGTCATCATGGTCAAGATCTAGTTGGCCAGACCAAGCACAAGTGGAATGGGCATTACGATACTTGTTTTGGTAGGACACAACCCATCCCAATGATCTACCGTCAGTGTCGTAACGGCCGACGAGATCATACTGCTTTTCAGCTTCTCCAACAGCAGAACAGTATTTTCCTTCGAAACCTCCATTCTCGACTTTGGTTATCACCATCACCGAACCAAGCTCATTGTACCATACGGATGATTCAGTAAGCTTATCTTTGATAAGAACTAAAAGAATAAATCATGAATTAAGTCAGCGTAAATAATGACAATCGATTGTGGTAACAAAATGGTAGCCTTTACTCAATATGGCATGCAGTAAGCAGCAAAGGTGCAGTCATTAAGAAGTGGTGAAGAATCGCATGAAAGGTTTTAAGAAGGATCGTGCGTTTACAAGTGGAACAGTATAACATACGTATACATGTATACGCAAGCATGTTGTTCTTTATAGAAACCATCATGACGAAGGTCCTTCGCTCGAAAGTTAGACTATACTTACATGCTATTTCGGCAGTGCACCAACCTTTTTAGATATTTGATTTGTATTTCTACACTGCCTATACGCAGCACAACACGTTTTATTACATGTCTGAAAAATTAGTACCCTTCTGGCAGTTCTGCGAATTTGCATCTTTTCATTCTCCGAATAATTGTATTCTCATGCATTTGCATATACCGACTTCCTTCGCACGTGCAGGGCTTTAGAGTTTACCAAGAAAAATGGCACGTAATCAAAGCTCATGCTACTAATTATATTCCATAAAGCTCACTCATACTGTGGATAAATGTACTAGTTTAATACTTGATATACATGCTCATCACGAGTTAATTCGATCTTCCCGGCTTAGATTTGACTGGAATTTTCCTGATCAAACAGCAGATATCAATGACAAACATACAGACTACAGTATATATGTGCATTTGAGTGAATAAAACCATGTATCAAATGCCCAAAGGTTCCTAACAAAGGTGATTTCAAAGAATAATGTGAATCAGTTTGTTTAAACGTTAACAATTAGTGGACTATTTTTTCTTATATAAATTACGAAGTAAAATTGCTCTTGGAACAAATATTTGTTTACTGATCTCAACGACAACTTTTTCAGTGAAGCCTTGGTGACGAACTGCAAAAGTTTACCTCGTGATTGTACATAGAGGTTTCACAAACAGCTGAATTAGGATTGATTAACCGCTATTAGCTGCAAAGGATCGACATGCAATTAGAATGATACTCCTATACATATTGCAAATCTACTCTTATATAGATTTAAAACATACCTGTCGCACCGCTATTGGATTTTTCTTTCGAAAGGCTCATTTGAAAAAGGCGTTTGTAGACGTTTGTCACACGGAGTAGTTTTCGGGTTTGCTGAATAAACATATACAGTATACTATATAGTTGACGTGCTGAGGTGTAATCAGTTCTTCCCCTTATTTGGCTCCGGTCTTGGTTTTGATATGTGACCATATATAGAGCCATCCCGCGTGGTTTCCTGAACGTTGTTTCTTACGCACGCTGTAAGGAGAACGGAGTGACGTCAGTAACTAATGAGGATTTATTTTTATTGAATGATGATATATAGTTGTTGAATGTGAACCAAAATATTTCTGTTGAATGTGAATGCATATCGGGTGACTCAGGCCTCTATTGATTTTAGAGCAGAGACGGATGGGATATAGACCAGCCTCTTATCCAGTCCTCCCCGAAGAACTAGAGGACTGGATAAGAGGCGTATACATTGACTCACCGCCATCAAATAATTTGTATTAGAGTCTAAAATTGACATTTTGGCTTTAACAGAATCTTGGTTAAATAACTGTGATGAATACTCGATAAGAAATATTACTCCGATTAACTATATACAAACATATTGACAAAGCAATTGCCATCAATTAATGCAAACGATGCTATTCAAGTCTTTTGAAGTCATGGACAGAGTATGGCAACCTAAAAGCCTCTCTGACTGATTATATCTGCTGACTGATTATATCTGCATGGTGACTTTAACAGTTTCATGTTGACGCTGATAATAACATAATATATAATTGTCAGGATCGAAATCATACGGGTGGAGTGCTCGATTACCGGGGTAGAGTGTGGGGAATCTTCGGTCTCTCACTTGATCAGCCTCGCCGCTTTTAAATTCCATGTGACACCAGACAACTCTCTTTGTAGTTTCGTTGATTTATTTACAATATTTACATCAACTCTTTCTTCGATTTAATCTTCTCACGCACACACACAAAAGACTTCGACTATATCAACAAAAACTATAAATATATCAAGGTCAAGTGTCAAATTTCACTAGATCGTCTGACTTCGCCATGGCGACGGACTTGACTGACGTTCGCTAGATCTAAATATAGTCACGAATGTGAACCGTTTTCTACACCCTCCCCCTATTTAAGTAATCCCCGACTTAAATATAACGTTTTTAACTTTCTTCATTTTCGTTGGCTATCACTCCCACCAAACGATTTGCTGCAGTAATCTTGGCACGTCGAGTAGGTCGTTTCGAACCTTCCTCTTCGACTGCTGCACCGTTTCGACGTTCGTTGTTCCCTGCTGGATCATGCGTCTCACTTCGGACCTCGGTTCCTTGTTCCTTTACGTCAGTTCCTGCAATCTCAAGATCACATATTAATTGAAGTGGTCGCTCGATGATGTACCCGTTGCCCATTTTTATCTTGAAACCCCGCGCAATTCCGTCGTTTCCCACAATCGTGTCCACCATTTTGCTCGGTGTTTGGTCGCGTCCTTTAGTATCACTACTGAGTTCCTTTTTGGAATCGTTTGTTTCTTTGCGATTAACCTTGTATCAAATCGTTCTTGTAAGGCATGAAGGTATTCATTAACCCAACGCTTGCGAACGTTCTGTCGACAAGTTTTGAGGTACCGTAGTCTTTTTGTCATCTCCTCTCGTTCGTCACCTATGTCTTCAACTTGGTCTTCCACGAACCACGTTGCCTGCCCCCGTAGCAGAATGTTCGGTGTGTACTCCTCCCCCATGTAACATAATGGACGGTTGTTCATGAATGTTTCCACATCCATCAATGCTTCCTCGAGTTCTCCGAAGTTCAGTAGAGCTTTCCCTATTGCTTTCGAGAGGCTTGTCTTCATGATGCCAATCAGTCTTTCGAAGAACCCACCCCACCACGGTGATCGCGACATATTGAATCTCCACTCGATATCCTTCACCGCGAGGTAGTTGAACAGGTCGTCGTCTTTACGCAGCGTTGCCAACCATTTTTTAGTTGCTTTAAATGTCAAAGCATTGTCACTCACTATCAAACTCGGTGAACCTCTTCTCGCCACAAATTGCTTCAACACCTTCTTAAACTCATCAACTGTCATGTCCTTACAAAGGCTCAGATGGACTGCTCTTGTACTAGCACACGTGAAGAGCGCTACATAGGCTTTGCTTGTTTTTCTCTTCCCTGTTTTGTAGAGGAGCGGACCAGCGAAATCCACCCCTGTTTGTGAACTCCGTCCGGAACTTTGGTAGGGCCACAGGGAGCCCAACTCTGACTCCTGTGATGTGTTTCTCTGTTTCTATATTTTATTCTATATTATGGAAATTCTGATGTTTCATATTTAATATTGAAAGAAAGCGATGCTTATGATACTGCGGCGCTATGGCGGTAATTTGAAACTCGAAACAGCTGTCACTTGGTGCCACGTGAATACGCGTGACGATCACTGAAATCTGAGACGATACAACACTAATGAGCGGGAAAACACGCTGTGCGGGAAAACACAGGCGAGAGAACAAGAAGAGAAAGGAAAGGGATGAAACTCCGACCCGTCTGTGTTCAACGTCTTCCATAGGTAGCTTGGACACAGTGAATGGTCTTCGGAAGCGGTCGGATGGCGACCAGACCCAGACCGTCGCTGAGATCGCTAAATACACTTTAATAGACCAATCAAAGAATTGCATAATTGCAAGGGTAAGACAAAGCACTTGTTTGTATATTTATATATTAAGCATTAGTTTAACGCGTTTGTATCGTCTTCATCTGGGAAGGCCATACTCTTTCTTTGTCGGAAATACAGTCAGATATCTCCTCATGAGCTGGGACGCTTAATCCGAGGCTTAATCAAGCATGCTCTCCCTTGGGTTACGAAAGTGAAGGCGACGATTCAAGTCGTTAGTCGACGGCTCAAATAAACGGACTCGCGTCACCCAAAGCAAGATCAAGGACATGGCTTTGCTTTTCATTTAGATTAACCTTACCGATTTAATACCTAGGAAGCGGAATAACAATTAATTAGGATTTTATATAATTACAAAAGTCTTTTGAGTAAAGCTTCGTTATACACATTACTAGAACTTCCAACAAGATAACGATTTATATTCCAACTGAACGCTACCAACAGTTTCTACCAATGTTTCTACCAATCTTCGCATTTATGAACAAAATGCCAGCGCACGAACGTCTACGAAGGGCGCTCCGAACACCGTTGGCGTTTCCGACGAGTAAACTGTCCAAGCTACTTATGGAACACGTTTGAACATAAACAAGTCAGTGAAAATCTTGTGAAATATTTACTTATTTCGTGTCGGCTTTTCTAATACAAGTGTCATTGCTTGTTTATAACAATATAGCAAGCGCTCTAAAGAAAACTGCTTTCAAAACAAGTCTGGAACGCGTAGTAATTTCGCATATAGACTATCAAAGATTCAGAGTTTCATCCCTTTCCTCTCTTCTCCTCTTCTCCGCGCGTGTTTTATCACACAGCGGGGCACGAGTATTCAGGTGGCACCCAGTGACAGCTGTTTCGAGTTTCAAATTACCGCGCGTGCAATTGTCGTCTCAGCTTTCAGTGATCGTCACGCGTATTCACGTGGCACCCGTGAGAGCTGTTTCGAGTTTCAAAATTACCGCGCGTGCAGCCGTGCACTATTCACATAAGCGCCGCGGTATCATAAGCATCGCTTTCTTTCAATATTAAATATAAAACATCAGCATTTCCATAATATAGAATAAAATAGAGAAACACATCACAGGCGTCAGAGTTGGGCTCCCTGTGGTAGGGCTGCTGTGGTTGGAGCATGTTTTGGCTCGATACCTTTTACAGTGGTTGCATGTGTGTCGTACACTTTTAACCATTGATCTCAGCTTTGGGATCCAAAATCTTTCTCTGACCTTGCACATGGTGGCAGCAACTCCCCCATGTAAGGTTTGTAGATGGCAGTGCTCGATGATGCGCCTTGCTAACACAGTTTTTCTGGGGATAAATGTCGGATGGTATCCTTTGATCCTTCCGAAGCATTTAATCACTCCGTCCTTATCCTTCCCAAGCGTCATATCCGTTTCCATCTCGTTTGTTTCTTGGGTGATTTGGATCCACTTCTTCTCGGCTTCGGAAATCTCGGTCCTTGTGAGCGAACTATCTCTTCGGTTTCCACGACAACCGTCAATAAACCGCTTCAGATAAGCTGTTATTCGTAGAATTCTCCAATATTTAGAAGCATTCAAGAGTTCCTCAGCCCAGCCTCTTCTAGTTTCGTTATTGGCTACGTCTCCTGCCAAGAGCATCGTTTCCTGACTTTTCGTTTCCCTTTTCTCAGACTGGACTTCGTTTGTTTCTGAAATCTCAGGTTGAAGTGGTTTACTCGATTCGTTTGAAAGCCAGCTTGGCCCCTTGAACCACAAAGACCCAAGTTTGTCGGGCACTGTCCCTCTCGTTCCAAGATCACTTGGATTCTCCGCTGATGGAACATATCTCCATATCGAATTCGTCAGCTCTCGGATCTTTTTAACTCGGTTTCGAACGAATGTTGACCATTCCCCGTGGTTTGCTAACCAGTACAGGACAGTAATGCTATCACCCCAGTTGTTGTAACTTGCGATCGGGTAGGACTTCAAGGTTTTGCTGACGTTGCTCTGGAGCTTCGCTAGAGTGTGTGCCGCTACCAATTCCAGTCTTGGGATACTCATGTTTCTTGGTGCCACCCTTGATTTTGCTACGAGTAGATTCTGCTCGATTGGGTTCCCATCGTTGTACGCAACAATGTAAATCGCGGCACAAACAGCAACCTTGCTTGCATCTGCGAAACCGTGTACTTCGAAATGACTCTGATGGACCGGTAACACGCAACGTGGGACGCTTATAGTTAACGTTTTTTCCAAACCGTTTGCCCATGCTTTCCATTTCTTCTGGATCTCATCTGGTACTTCTTCGTCCCAGTGTAGTTTGAGGAGACAAACTTCACTGAAAATGATCTTCGCTTTGATGGTGACAGGGGCACTCCATCCAAGAATATCGTAGATTCTGTTGATCGCTGAAATCATCTTCCTCTTCGTCAATGGCCCAACCACGTTAATACTGGATTGTAGACTGACAGCTAAAGTGTCCTCTTTCTTGTTCCACAGGATTCCGAGGATCTTGGTTTCGTTGCTCTGCCTATTTCCGACTGGGGTTTTTGCGTACGTTTCCTCTCCCTTGTTGCCTCTCTCTGCTGTGTCCAAGGATTCCACATTGCTGTGCCACTTTGTGCAGGGGAAAACTCGCTTCTGACAGGATTTTAGTGGCCTCTTCCTTGAAGATGGCAACTTCTTCTTCTGTGTCTCCTCCTCCTTGTATGTCGTCGACATATGTATCCTCGAGCAACGACTTGGTTGTGGTGGGATATTTGCTCATATTCAGTGACGTGTTTTCGAAGTGTAGCCCCCAAGATATAGGGGCTCGATGTGGCTGCAAATATCACTCGCGTGAAACGATAATCTGCTACACTTCGGTCTTGCAAGTTGTTATACCATAAAATGCGCTGTGCATCCTTGTCCTGTTCGTGTACCCTGACTTGCAAGAACGCTTTCTGAATATCCCCGGTAATACAGAACCTTCGCATTCGATTCCGCACCATGATATCGAACAAAAGTGGTTGGAGGGGTGGTCCAGTTTTCAGGCAGTCTTTGAGGGATGGACTCTGTGTGTTTTCTTTTGCCGAACAATCGTACACTATTCGCATTTTCGTCTCTACCTTGTCCCGAATGACCGCTTTATGTGGTACATAATGGACGACCTCCCCCGTTGGCTGGCTAGGCACTGGCTCGATAATCCCCTCTGCGATCTGATTGCGCATGATTTGGTCGTACTCTTGCAATCTTCCCATACGCTCTAGTTTCTTCGTAGTGCTGTGCAGCCGTGCTTTGGTTTGGTTCCGGTTTTCGGGAAGCGGGACGTGATCTTCTTTCCAAGGCAACTTGGTTTCGTAGTATCCTTCCCCGGTCTTGTTCAATTGCTGCACGAAATCCTTGTGAACCAGTGCGTTGTCCGAACTACTGTCCACAATTCCGAGAACATCCAGGGAACATAATTTCTCGAACTCATCTTGACTCGATTGAAGGAAGAACTGCTTTTCCGGATGACTCCCTGACGCCAACTGTCGGCCGTTGATCGTCCACCCGAGCATTGTGAACTCTGCTCCTGGATCTTGGTCTGGGTTGTTCCCCAAAACTAGAGGCTCTGTTGTCCGAATCCGTTGGTAATCCGCCGCTCCGAGAATTACGTGTACTGGCATCAAATCGCCCTTCGTTCCTTCCTCGCTGAATGGGAGTCTTCTGAGTCGAGTGTTTTTCTTCTTCAGGTTACTTATGTTTGGATTTAGCAAGTAGGTCAACACATCTTTCTCGGCGTTAATGCAATTGACGTCAAACGAAAAGCCCTCTATTGCCACTGACTGGAGTGTGATGTTGTAAATCTCCACATCCTTTCGCATTGTTCCAAACATCTGTTCGATGCACCGTCTTTCCTTCCTCAAAGGCTTGAGTTTCTGCTTGGTGATTACATCCGTACATAGGTATGAGCCCCCTGCTCCTGTGTCAAACATCACTCGAACGGTTTGTGTTCCCACCTTTGCTAAGAGTGTTCCATGCAGTGTGTCAGTTTGTTCAAAGTTTGAGCTCAAACCCTTTTCTGTATTTGAGCTCTGGATTGGATCGACTGTCGAGTCCTTCTTGTCACATAGAGATGTGTGGTGTTTTCCTTGGCATTTCTTAGATCTGCACTCTGATGCCATGTGTCCTACTCCCGTACAATTGAAGCACATTCTGTTTTGTCGTAGTATGGATCTCATTGCTGAAACATCTAACACTATTACAGTTGCTGCTCAAGTGGTCGTTCGAGTTGCAATAGACACAGGTGTTGCGTCGGTTTTTCCATTCATCTGTTTTCCCGAAAAGCAAACTCTCTTTTCTTCATGGTGTTTGCCTCCAAAAGTCATCCTTCTTTCCAGTGTTCAGCTTCTCATCTTCACTTCTCAAAGGGTTCCTCTCTACATATCGTCGCAAATTCTCAACTAACTCTTCTAAGCCCCATTCCTCTCATTTGTCATCTTTCTGTACAAGTACTTCGCGAACAGGACCAAGCTTATCCATTAATGTATAAACAGAGCTTTGGGCGGTGACCAGCTTCTTCATGGTGATCAGGGTTCGAACTATTCTGGCCAGCTTGTTGTAGAATTCATGGATACTACTCAGCTTATGAATACTTGTAATCGAAGGTAGTTCCTCCAGTTCTTTTATCAAAGACTTATGTACCTTGGTATCTTTACCATAAGACTGTTCAAGAATTCTTTTCGCCTCTTTATATCCATCCACCGTATGTGGTAGTCATAGGATATCTTCTCTTGGTTTTCCTTTAACCAGTTCTAATAAGTAATTGAATTTACTTATTTCTGCGATGTTTGATCCATCCACTTCTACGGTGAACTGATTCCAAAAGCGCAACCAGTCTTTGTAGTCACCGGCAAATGGAGTTATGGTGTACTTCTGGAGTTTGACTATTGGCGATGAGGACGAAGTGGGTTTCTCCTTTATCTGTTTCTCAAAGTCAAGTTTTCGTTTGTACCACTCCTCTTCTCTTTGTTGTTGTCTAACAGACGCCTCTTCGATCTCCTTCTGCTGCTGTAATTTGTGTTTCATCTGCTCTTCGTTCATTATTTGTTGAATATGTAACTCCTTTTTCAGTTTATCTTGAGTTTCCATCTCTGTAATCTTTTCTATCTGTTTCTTTAGCTGTGCGCGCGCCTCTTTGAACGGCTGAATAAATTCCTTATACTTCGCTGTCCACTGCTTGATATATTCAAAGTCATTTTCTAACTCCATCAAATAGTCTGCTGTCGCATCCTTTGCTTTTTCTAGTCGCTTAATCAAATCTCCGAGCTGTTCGTATCCAAACGCCGCGTCACCTGTGTCTTCGGTGGCGGCATCTTCCATTATCTCCTTGAGTCGAAGTTCTGCGAAGGCGAGCTGATGTTGAGCTTTTCCTCTGTCGCCATAGTTTATATTATTACTGTCAAAAGTTGCTTTCGTTCGTATAGTTTTAACAATTATCGTTCAGTTTCTTTAATATTAAACAATGCGTACACGACCCGAACCGTCAACAGATCCAAAATAATTTCTTGTTCAGGAATATTAAATGTGTAATCACTTCATGAAAACGTTTTAATCAAGTATATATACCTGTAGTTTACTTGTCAGTTTCTTCCTCACCAATTTTCGCTGGGATTTAACTCGAAATCCTGCCGGGGTCGCCACTTCTAGTGTGGGGAATCTTCGGTCTCTCACTTGATCAGCCTCGCCGCTTTTACCAGACAACTCTCTTTGTAGTTTCGTAGATTTATTTACAATATTTACATCACACACAAAAGACTTCGACTATGTCAACAAAAATATAAATATATCAAGGTCAAGTGTCAAATTTCGGGTATTGTAGCACCTCTCGTAAGGCTTGTTGTGATTGGCTAATGGGGTTTGGGGGTTTTCCCCATTAACTAACATTTATTTTTGTATGTATACTTATAGATTAAATGTACATAATAGTACAAGTAGACATAGTTGCTAAATACTAGTGAGTACTCGATCATTACGGTCAGGTATTGAATATTATTTAGCGATCATACTGACTATCCTACCGACCGTATACCGAACGTACCGACTGTATCTAACGTACCGACTGTATCTAACGTACCGACTGTATCTAACGTACCGACTGTATCTAACGTACCGACTGTATCTAACGTACCGACTGTATCTAACGTACCGACTGTATCTAACGTACCGACTGTATCTAACGTACCGACTGCATCTAACGTACCGAGCGTATCTAACGTACCAAGCGTACCGAGCGCATCTAACGTACCGAGCGTATCTAACGTACCGAGCGTATCTAACGTACCGAATCTAACGTACCGAGCGTATCTAACGTACCGAGCGTATCTAACGTACCGAGCGTATCTAACGTACCGAGCGTATCTAACGTACCGAGCGTATCTAACGTACCGAGCGTATCTAACGTACCGAGCGTATCTAACGTACCGAGCGTATCGAGCGTACCGAGCGTATCTAACGTACCGAGCGTATCTAACGTACCGAGCGTACCGAGCGTATCTAACGTACCGAGCGTACCGAGCGTATCTAACGTACCAAGCGTATCTAACGTACCGAGCGTACCGAGCGTATCTAACGTACCGAGCGTATCTAACGTACCGAGCGTATCTAACGTACCGAGCGTATCTAACGTACCGAGCGTATCTAACGTACCGAGCGTATCTAACGTATCGAGCGTACCGAGCGTATCTAACGTACCGAGCGTATCTAACGTACCGAGCGTACCGAGCGTATCTAACGTACCGAGCGTACCGAGCGTATCTAACGTACCGAGCGTATCTAACGTACCGAGCGTACCGAGCGTATCTAACGTACCGAGCGTATCTAACGTACCGAGCGTACCGAGCGTATCTAACGTACCGAGCGTATCTAACGTACCGAGCGTATCTAACGTACCGAGCGTACCGAGCGTATCTAACGTACCGAGCGTATCTAACGTACCGAGCGTATCTAACGTACCAAGCGTACCGAGCGTATCTAACGTACCGAGCGTATCTAACGTACCGAGCGTACCGAGCGTATCTATACGTGCCAACCTCGTACCCAGGCTTTTCACCCGCCTCGCGCAGCGAGTCCGACGAGGTGAGCGAAAAGCCTGGGTACGAGGTGGCGTACCAAGCGTACCGAGCGTATCTAACGTACCGAGCGTATCTAACGTACCGAGCGTATCTAGCGTACCGAACGTACCGAGCGTACCGAGCGTACCGAGCGTACCGAACGTACCAAACGTACCAAACGTACCGAGCGTACCGAACGTACCGAGCGTATCTAACGTACCGAGCGTACCGAGCGTATCTAACGTACCGAGCGTACCGAGCGTATCTAACGTACCGAGCGTATCTAACGTACCGAGCGTACCGAGCGTATCTAACGTACCGAGCGTATCTAACGTACCGAGCGTATCTAACGTACCGAGCGTATCTAACGTACCGAGCGTATCTAACGTACCGAGCGTATCTAACGTACCGAGCGTATCGAGCGTACCGAGCGTATCTAACGTACCGAGCGTATCTAACGTACCGAGCGTACCGAGCGTATCTATCGTACCGAGCGTACCGAGCGTATCTAACGTACCGAGCGTATCTAACGTACCGAGCGTACCGAGCGTATCTAACGTACCGAGCGTATCTAACGTACCGAGCGTACCGAGCGTATCTAACGTACCGAGCGTATCTAACGTACCGAGCGTATCTAACGTACCGAGCGTACCGAGCGTATCTAACGTACCGAGCGTATCTAACGTACCGAGCGTATCTAACGTACCAAGCGTACCGAGCGTATCTAACGTACCGAGCGTATCTAACGTACCGAGCGTACCGAGCGTATCTATACGTGCCAACCTCGTACCCAGGCTTTTCACCCGCCTCGCGCAGCGAGTCCGACGAGGTGAGCGAAAAG
The DNA here is from genome assembly GCA_035772405.1 of Chrysogorgia sp. JL179-B06. NCBI lineage: Eukaryota > Metazoa > Cnidaria > Anthozoa > Scleralcyonacea > Chrysogorgiidae > Chrysogorgia > Chrysogorgia sp. JL179-B06. The sequence goes on from JAYKKM010000319.1 coordinate 1,121,104, forward strand.
CCTGGGTACGAGGTGGCGTACCAAGCGTACCGAGCGTATCTAACGTACCGAGCGTACCGAGCGTATCTAACGTACCGAGCGTATCTAGCGTACCGAACGTACCGAGCGTACCGAGCGTACCGAGCGTACCGAACGTACCAAACGTACCGAACGTACCAAACGTACCGAGCGTACCGAACGTACCGAGCGTATCTAACGTACCGAACGTACCGAGCGTACCGACTGTATCTAACGTACCGAGCGTACCGAGCGTACCGAACGTACCGAACGTACCGAACGTACCGAGCGTACCGAACGTACCGAGCGTATCTAACGTACCGAGCGTACCGAACGTACCGAGCGTACCGACTGTATCTAACGTACCGAACGTACCGAGCGTACCGAACGTACCGAGCGTACCAAACGTACCGACTGACTGCATTATCTAACGTACAAACCGTACCGAACGTACCGAGCGAGCGTACCGAGCGTATACCGAACGTATCTAACGTACAAACCGTACCGACTGTATCTAACGTACAAACCGTACCGACTGTATCTAACGTACAAACGTACCGTACCAACCGTATTTAACGTACCAACCGAAGGAAACTACCAGAAGTGTAGCACCTCACGTAAGGTCTCCTAGAGCGAAATGCGTACCGGGTTAGTTAACACAAAGGTTTGTTTACGTTTTTTGTTTGTAGAACGGTTGATTTACAGTACTTTTAAACTACTATTTACATGATAGTAAATACGTTGTACTAAATAGAAGATTACAGCAAGGATATCAGGCCAGCATAGATAGATAGATAACTTTATTTAAACACGCTTACAACGTCAACAAAAGCTGGTTTCTACGAAGGGCGTGTACAACAACAAAGACAAATAAAACAGTATAAAGTAACAACAGTAAAGAATGGTTCGACTAGCTAACAATTATTCTATCTAAGAGTTTGTTTCGCGCTAGTAGACAACTGCAAGTTGTTCCGAGTGGTCCAGGAATATTTGGTATGTTGCGCACAAGAGATTTTTCGGTTTGACTGTATAAACCTAAGTTAGATTATGTTTATAAAAGTGCCTGTGGCAGACTCTCATCTTTATTGCTTACACCGTGTAAAGGTATGTTTTATGAGTTGACATATACGTGTAAAGTATGTATTTATATAACACGAAATTATTGTATTATTGTAATATTGCTTATTGTGTGAAATAGACACCTAATTGCTGCCGACCCTCTCCTGTTTCGTGTGCAGACCTCTGCGCGGAACTATGATACATAAACTCGGCACAGTGGATGTCCTTCTGGATATGTCCTTCTGGATGTCTGCAGTTTGATGACGTTTTGTGACGTAGGTTTCAGTTTGAAATATGACCGCTCGACCGTCAGATTAGTCGTTCAATTCAGAAATATTGCAAACGTGAAGTTCGATTTGGCAAGTGTCGCTTGAATGGAAAATTTATAAGAACTCCTAGTTTATATTTATTTTCAACGAGTTTTAAGCTCAAAGCTAAACAACATAGCGAACTGAGTTTAATATAATTCTCACGAACAAACTGAAACAGCATTTTTGCGTCTACGTTGCTAAGCAACGTAACGTATTGTAAAAGGCTAGCGATGTATGTCGCCCGCAATTTTTCATCCCGCCCGCATGAGAGAGATGCCTGCGGAGGAGGCTATATTTTGAACGTGAATCGATTTTGTGAATTCTTTGAAGCGAGGACAGATTTTCTTGTCAACATAAGATTTGACACGAGATGTCATCTTTGATTTTTTTTGCCATGGCAATGTCTTATATTTTGGCATGACTGTCAGCTATCAAATCCGTTTCGTATAAAACCATGTCGGGTAATATCGTCATGTTCGCGCACCAGTTGGTAAAACTTCATGTTATATTAAAATAGACACCCTAATCCAACCCTTAACCCTAACTCTAAGTCTAACCCCCGCCTTAACTGTTTTCCTAATCCTAACTAACCCTAACTCTAAGTCTAACCCCCGCCTTAACTGTTTTCCTAATCCTAACTCTAACCCCCGCCTTAAGTGTTTTCCTTAAAAAATAGCAAATTTTTACAATTTTTGTTTGAACAAATTAATAATTACCTTGAAATAAATCGAATAATAACTCCATGTCAGTCTGGTTTCAGAAAGGGTCATTCCACTTGTTATTCCTTATTAAAAACTACTAATGATTGGCTAATTAACATGGATAAAGGTCTTTTAAATGGAGTCGTTTTTCTAGATCTCAAAAAGGCTTTCGACACAGTCGACCATGATATACTCTTAACGAAGTTAAAATCATATGGTATAAAAAATACTGCCCTTCGTTGGTTTACTTCATATTTGAGTAATAGAAAACAGGTCTGTAAAATAGGGAGATCGGTTTCGAAAAGTGAAATAATTACAACGGGTGTACCTCAGGGGTCGAATCTTGGTCCATTGCTGTTTCTACTTTACATAAATGACCTCCCAAACTGTCTTGATACTGCCGCCTCAGCTCTTTTTGCTGATGATACAAATCTCACCGCAAGTGGTTCTACTTCTTACGATATTGAGTCAAAACTAGAAAAAGATTTGTGTAATGTTCACAACTGGCTATTAGCAAATAAATTAACCCTAAATGTGAACAAAACTGAGTACATGATAATTGGTTCAAGACAAAAATTATCTCAGGTTATTGACGACCCAGTTTTGACTATTGGCTCTGAAAGCATTGGGCGTGTCTCTTCCACTAAGACTCTAGGAGTCATTGTGGATGAATGCTTAACCTGGAAAGACCAGATTGACCAAGTGGTAAAGAAAGCATCTAAAGGAATTGGCTTGTTACGAAGATTCAAAAATTTGATCAATGGAAATACCTTAAAAATTATCTATGATGCTCTCGTCTTGCCACATTTTGATTATTGTGCCTTAGTATGGGAAAATTGTTCTAAATCACTGCAGAATAAATTACAAAAACTTCAAAACAAAGCGGCTAGAATCTTTAACAGGTGATAGAGACACCATCTGAAGCAGTCAGAGCTAAATTGAATTGAGAAACATTACAATCAAGGAGAGATAACCAAATGTCTCTGTTGATGAATAACATAATTTATGGTAACTCAATCAATAACCTAGGAGACCTGTTTAAAATCTCTTGTAATACATCTCACAATTTGAGAAGTAACAATAGAGTACTTTGTCTAGAAAAACCGAATACTAATGCTTTAAAACGAAGTTTTAGTTACAAAGGTGCTGTGGTTTGGAATAACCTATGACAATTGATAATTGTAAATAACTCTATATGTAAATTTTTATGTATAGTTTCTCTTCTTACTGTTTTAGAATAATTTTTAACGTTAGCTCTATTTCCTACTGTAATATACTTAATTCTAATTTTTAAAACACGGCCCTCTGAAAATCAACCATTTTCTTTTTATATTGACATTTTTTACATTAATTAATCGTAGGTTCTGGTTGAGAGGTTACCGTGTCAAAAGATTTGTAAATAAATAAATAAACAAATAAAACCCTAACCCCCCGCCTTCAATTGGTGCGCGAAACATAACGATATAACCCTTCAATTCAAAAGAAAAACTTAATAAATATGAATATATATTAGCATTTTTGGCTCCTTAGCTAGATTATTATATACATGACAAAATTACTGGATTCTGATTGGTTGAGAGGAGTGCAACGCCCGGAGGAGGTAGGGAGTGCAATAAAATCGTTTATTGCACTCGAGTACAAGTTTGACAATAAAATTCAAAATGGTGGCCTATTCTGCAATGGAAAGTTTTCACTTTTCCAACGACTTGTCACTTGTGATACACTAGGAGTTAAAAATTCCATGTAAATATTTTGAAATGAGTATGAAGCGTACGTGTCGTAATTTTGTCATGCATATAATGAGTAATCATATGATTTTGCTCGTGCAATTAAGGATTTACACTACTCGTGATATTTGAAAATTGTGCCAGACAGCACAATTTTCAAATATCACTCGTGGTGTAAAAATCCTTAATTGCACTCGCTATCATGCGATTACCTATACTTATATAATACCCGTCCACTTTCACGACTAGTGATTGTTAATCCTCGTTGAAATTTGATAAATTGCCCAAAATTCGCCTAATAGAAGATTAAAGTCACTGGAACCTCGTACCCAGACTCTTCTCTCCCTCGCGTTGTTGTCACAGGTTCAGGAGACAGGAATGGATTTTACATGACTGCTTTTTTCTATTTTCAGGTGTATATTCGTGCGAGTTCATCGATTCTCACAACTGATCAGCATTTCGACATTATGCTCGTTGAAAACAAATACAACATTACAAAGGTTCACAGAACAATATAAAAGTTGGAATCAAGCAATAGTGTGGTTTGCTCAAATGTTGTGCTATAACATATTTGTTCCACTGTTATTGAGAATGGCAAATGTGTTGAAGAAAATCCAGGGCCTACAATATCATATATGATTTTGATCCATCTAAAAACTATATGTGTTGATTTTACTAGCCAAAGCGACATGAGAAAATTTATAAATGAATACAATTTGTCTACTGGAAATAGCCTTTATACTACATAAGCCATTTCATAAAAAAAGTTTTGTTATGACCGATGTTCCAGAAATTACTTCATTGCATGGTAAACTCTATCATTTACAATATAGACTATAGTGACTCGTTTGCTGGTGATTTGCTTGTGAGAAGTAGCGATGAACCTTTTTTCTTTGCAAAATGCTCTTGATAATCTCTGTTTGGATTCACAATTAAATTATCAACATTGTCATAACCTTGTGATTTACTTTCAAAAGTGCAGACTGCACATTCAACCAAAATCTGGATATTCAACCAAAATCTGGATATTCAACCAAAATCTGGATATTCAACCAAAATCTGCATATTCAACTAAAATCTGCATATTCAACTAAAATCTGGATATTCAACCAAAATCTGGATATTCAACCAAAATCTGCATACTCAACCAAAATCTGCATACTCAACTAAAATCTGCATATTCAACTAAAATCAGGATATTCAACTAATATCTTGATATTCAACTAAAATCTGCATATTCAACTAAAATCTGCATATTCAACCAAAATCTTGATATTCACCCAAAATCTGGTTATTCAACCAAAATCTGGATATTCACCCAAAATCTGGTTATTCAACCAAAATCTTGATATTCACCCAAAATCTGGTTATTCAACCAAAATCTGCATATTCACCCAAAATCTGGTTATTCAACCAAAATCTGGATATTCAACCAAAATCTGGATATTCAACTAAAATCTGGATATTCAACCAAAATTTGGACATGCGTGATTTGTGATGTTACAAAATTTGTGATGTTACAAATTTAAACTTATTGCATCAAAACATCAAGGAATCTTTGCAATATTTAAATGGATATTGATAATAGATTTCCTTCAAAGTAATTAACTTATTCTACTAGAGTTAGGAATATTACCATATTTAACCATACCTGGGCTTATAGAAGTTTCTTGTACAATTTTTAATATTAGTTTTAATATAATATTAATGCATCTTCCAGCAATACTTGACAAGGAAAAATAAATTGTAACATAATCAACTTCACACACCATTTTTTATTTGGGCAGATCAATTGTCAACTAAAAAAGCTGGAATATTACAAAAGTTCTATTAATTTATTCAATAGATATTGAACACAAGTGAGATGTTTATGAAAATAATGTACAGTACCGGTACAGTGATATAACAAATGTGTAAAATATTTTGGCCATTTACTGTTTTCGAACTGTTTAATAGGTACTATAATGTCTGCACTCTACCATGCATACAGCAAAATATTATTAAAGTTTATGATTGCTTAATAAAACATGTTTCTGTTATTTATGTTCTGTATTTCTTACACAAAATGCAAGTTGTCTAAAATACTACAATGCCTATCGGTAGTGTAGCACCATGCCCACATATACTGTATATATGCAGTCAATGTATCAGATAAACAATGGGCTATACCATTAATGGGTGTATAGTTTTACCACAAGAAATATGTTGGTTATTAGTCAGTTTCTAATGTTAATATATCTGCACAAGTGCACCAATTTATGTGTAAACATGGTGTAAAGTAATGATTTTCCTTTACCTGAAATCATTATAGCAATCACTTCCAACGATCAAATGTAAATACCCAATATTGTTTCCAGTTTTACTACTATACATCCGTGCCAAACGTAGATGCATGTACACATTGCATACCTATTTTTAGATTATAATATCATGTTTCAACAAAAGAATGAAGGGCATTGACAATTTAATAGACTTTACCATTATGATGTTTCATGGCATCATTTAAATATTACTCCAAGAATGGTTTGCCATTCTGGCTAAATTGATAGAGAATACTGGCAAAGCATTCTGATCATTGCCATGAAACGTCATGATGGGTAAAGCCTATCAAGATAAAGCTTGACTATCAATTATCAATGCCCTTCATTCTTTTGTTGAAACATATTATAATCTAAAAACGCTGTTTCAGTTTGTAATTATGCATGGCCTCGGTTCCCCTGTCCATCGTGCAGGCCTGTCCGAGAATTATATTAAACTCAGTTCGCTATGTTGTTTAGATAATTTGAACTTAAACTCGTTGAAAATAAATATAAATTAGCTGTGTCTATTTCACACAATAAGCAATAAGCACAATAATACAAGAATTTCGTGTTATATATACATACTTTACACGTATTTGTCAACTCATAAAACATACCTTTAGACCCACAGCCACATTTATAAACATAATTTAACTTTAGGTTTTGGTTTTATATATAGTTATACAGCCAAACCGAAAAATCTCTTGTGCGCAACATATTAAATATTCTACTAGCGCGAAGACTCCTTTTCGCTTGGGAATTATTATTGTAATGTTGAATTGACTGTAAATCAACCGTTCTACAAACAAAAAACGTAAACAAACCTTTGTGTTAACCAACTTCGTAGTAATTATTGCACAAATCGACTTGAAACCAAAGAGTCGCATTGATAATCTCGCATCCAAGATGGCGAGTATTTATGAGCTCTCTAGAAAATTTGTATTTTTCACCTTTTTACTTGTCTTATGTGGTAACCGCAAACATCCGTTTAGTCCTGTTCAATCTAACAAGGATTTCGCTGATTCTGTGAAACTTAGTATTGGCTTGGATATATCTACTGCTGTTAAAGCGTACTCGAAGCGAGATGTGGTGACCGCCATTAAATCAAAGTCAACCGTATCAACGACCATTCAGTGTCTTCGGGTAATTACTCTCACTCGGCAGCTTCTTGTGGTTAACTTGATTCTACTATGCAACGATATTTCTACTAATCCTGGCCCTGTAGTAAATGGACAGATATGCTCTTCTTGCCTAAAAAGTATTAAACGAAATCAACCACGCTTACAGTGTTCGTTATGTCGCATGAGTTTTTCATCTATATTGTTTAGATGAGAACTACGAACTGTCCAAGACATGCCGTTTATGTTCTACCCTGCCGAATGAATTGATCGATCCCTGCTCATACAGTGATGCTGGTTTCTCCCCTAAGCTTGCCGAAATCATAAAGCAACGTGGTTTGAGAATCATCCATCAAAATATTCGAAGCGTTATTCAAAAGATCGATGAACTGCGAAATATGGTAGTAAATGAGTTAAAATCAGAGATCCATATAATAGCCTTAACTGAAACATGGGTTAGTGAACAGATCTCGGATGGTGAAATTGAAATACCGGGCTACAATATGTTCAGAAAGGACAGAGATGGGAAAGGCGGCGGGGTACTCGTATTTGTGAAAAGTGATTTATCTGTAGTGAGAAGAAGTGATCTAGAGGATACAAGCGTGGAAGGTTTATGGCTTGAAATTATATTGCCTAAGTCGCGTGGGATTTTGCTTGGAACGTTTTATAGACCTCCCAACTCTTCGCGGTTTTACGATAAAGATTTTATGCCTAAGTTGGATAATATGTTGGACATTGCAGGGGTTCAAGATCAAGAAATGATTGTCTTAGGAGATTTTAACTGCAACTTTAATGTCAAGAAGGACAATATAGCAGAATGTAAACAGTTAAAATTAACTTTTAAAACGCACCACTTAACACAGCTCATTAAAGAGCCCACCAGAGTCACCATTGAATCAAGTACGCTGTTGGATTTAATAGCCTCAAATAACCCCCGGAATATTAGTAGATCAGGCGTCATCTCTCTGGGTTTGAGCGATCATGACTTGACTTATTGTGTCAGAAAATTGAATTGGAGAAGAGGACCAGCGCAATTAAAAACTTTTCGTAATTATGCAAAGTACAACCCAGACGAATTCTGTAAAGATTTAAAAGATGCTGACTGGGGTACTCAATTGAATTCCCATGAGAACGGAGAAGTTAATGATGTTGAACTTATGTGGGAGAAATTCAAAACCACATTTGTCATGGTTGCTGATCGCCATGCTCCGAGTATTACTAAACGTGTTCGTGGTATTGATAATTGTCAATGGATGACTGGCGAAATAAAATTTGATATTCGTCAACGCGAGTATCATCTCAAGAAGGCAAGAAAGTCAAAATGCAACGATCACTGGGCAAGTTATCGTTACTACAGAAATGGCGTGACCAGCAAAATTCGAAAGGCCAAAGCAACTTACAGCAGAAAACTTATTGAAGAAAATAAGCATGATCAGAAAGCATTTTGGAAAACTGTTAAAAAGATTCTGCCTGGTGAAACAAAGAACATTTCATCAGGTATTATGATTGACGATACATTTTCCACTGATAAATACAAAATTGCAAACGCTTTCAATAAATACTTTACTGGTGTTGTAGCTAAACTGAAAGGAACACTTGGGCCTATGTTAACACATGTGATCAACATGTCAGCCTCCTTCCCATCGCTGAAGCGTTTTCCTCATTTAAAATTTGATAAAGTGTCTGAACTTTTCATTTTCTCTCAACTTCGATCTCTTAAGAGTGGGAAAGCTGTGGGTTTGGATAATATCTCGCCTCGTCTCTTTAAAGATGCTGCGGACATCATCACTAATCCATTAACTCAGATTGTCAACGCATCTTTGAGTCAGGCCACGCTACCAGCGGACTGGAAAGCAGCGAGAGTAATACCCTTGTACAAGGCCGGCAAGGCAAATCAAGTAGGTAACTACCGCCCCATTTCCATCTTACCTGTGATCTCCAAGCTGATCGAGAGAGCGGTTCAAGTACAGCTCGTCAAGCACTTAAGTGAGCATAATATTTTGAGCCCTTTTCAGTGTGGATTTAGAAAGGCACACTCCACTGAAACTGCTGCTATCTCACTAACAGATACAATCAAGCGTAATATTGATCAAGGAATGTTAACCGGAGCTGTTTTTATCGATCTGAGTAAAGCGTTCGATACGGTTGATCATATTCTTCTCCTACAAAAACTACGCTACTATGGTATTGAAAATTTAGAACTTGAGTGGTTCGAAGATTATCTGTCAAACCGGAAGCAGGTCGTTGGCTACCAAAATGTTATGTCTGATTTTCAGTCAGTCACATCTGGCGTACCGCAGGGTTCTATTCTTGGACCTTTGCTGTTCATATTACTAGTAAACGATTTGCCCTCTACGGTAGCTCACTGTAATTTGTTAATGTATGCTGACGACACGGTTCTTTACTACTCAGCTAAGGATGTTAACGTCATTGAGAAAAAAATGAATGAGGATCTTGGTTTAATTGGAAACTGGCTTAGAAAAAACTCCTTGTTTATTAACAAAGAAAAAACTGAATGCTTACTGTTTGGAACTCCAGGAAAATTATCGAATATTGAAAGCTTTCACGTTAGTATAAATGATTATGTTATCAAGCGTGTGTCGAAATTTAAGTATCTCGGTATATATCTTGACGAATGTCTTAGTTGGAAAGATCACATAAAGTCTATTGTGTCGAAGGCTGGTAAAAGGATAGGGATGTTACGACGATTGAGATATAATTTAACCACTCACAGTGCAAATGTTGTATACACCTCGTTTATTCGTCCGGTTTTGGAATATGGTGATACCGTGTGGACTTGTTGTGGGAAAGGAAATGCTCAAGAGTTAGAAAGATTACAAAATCGTGCTGCGAGGACTGTAACCAAATGTAGCAATAGCGATTTAGCTCTGTCCAATCTAAAGTGGGCTAATCTCGAATGTAGACGCGAACGTCATGTTTTTAAACTTGTTAACAAGTCTTTGAGAGGCCAGTGTCCTCAGTTCTTAAAAAATTATTTTACTTTTAATAAAGACATTGTGCGGCGAGTAACTAGGCAGAGTAACTTGTTACACTTGCCAAAAGTCAGAACAGAAACTGCAAAGCGTTCTTTTTATTATTATGGATGCATTGTTTATAATAAACTTAGTTCTTCCAATTAGGACAATTACAGTGGAACTTTTAACGTTTAGTTTTTTAACTTGTTAAATAGCTTAGTAGTGTATATGTATATACTTTTAAATTTTAGGGCTCCCATTGATAACAGTAATTTTTATTACTGATGGGGCTACCCTATGGAAATAAAAGATTTCATTCATTCAAAAGAACCTGGAACTAGGTAATATAGCATTCTGATTGGACCGGTACGCTCGCGCGGATTTAGCTCTCTCAGCCAATCAGAGGAGACCTTACGAGAGGTGCTACACTTCTGCAAATTTCACAGATCGTCTGACTTCGCCATGGCGACGGACTTGACTGACGTTCGCTAGATCTAAATATAGTCACGAATGTGAACCGTTTTCTACAAGAGCAGGATAGTAAAAAAAAAGACAATCTCGAGTTACTTCATTTGAACTTTAATTGTCTACAAATCTGTTTCGTATGGTAAGCGAAGCTTACCTACAGCGAAGCTTAATTACCACACTCGCGTCAGGTGAATATTGCAACTGATGTTAATACACGGGAAACTTGAGTTTAAACTTGAAATAATGAATAAAGAAACTTGAATAATGCACTAGACCCCTACAAATCGTGCGCTTTGTTAGGAACAGCGGCACCGAACTTATGGCCAGGAGGCCTCGCATTTTTTGGTTTGTTATTAGACCAAAGATGTATCATGAATTGGTATTTTATAGTCTTCAGAAGTCTCTTAAGGTGGCTCCCTACTGTTTCTTGGAAGGTGGCAAAAATGCAAATTTCAATCTCGAAAAGTGTCCATGGATATTTCGGAAAAGATTGAAACTAAAGCTATGCATAGAATAACTTTCAGGGCATCAAATACTATTAATGGCTAAAGTGTTTCATCTGTTGTTATGACAACAGTGACGTTTCAAAATGGCCGAAAATGAACATTTAATCTAATTTATTTCGCAAACTAGTCGGTGACCCCCGATTTGTTTTGCATTTAAACATTTCTTTTAGTTTAATTAATGAATAGGCAAATTAAAAAAAAATTCTGTGGATCCAATTATTTTACACAAAAAAAATCATGTTTTTTTAGTTTTTTAAAAAATTGGATCCACAGAATTTTTTTTTAATTTGCCTATTCATTAATTAAACTAAAAGAAATGTTTAAATGCAAAAAAAATCGGGGTCACCGACTAGTTTGCGAAATAAATTAGATTAAATGTTCATTTTCGGCCATTTTGAAACGTCACTGTTGTCATAGCAACAGATGAAACACTTTAGCCATTAATAGTATTTGATGCCCTGAAAGTTATTCTATGCATAGCTTTAGTTTCAATCTTTTCCAAAATATCCATGGACACTTTTCGAGATTGAAATTTGCATTTTTGCCACCTTCCAAGAAACAGTAGGGAGCCACCTTAAATCTCCCAAAATGCAGGAAAGCCATTTCTGGCAGACTCTAAAATTAAACATTTTCCAGGGCAGCAAGCTCCCGGAAACCCCATTCATGGCGGCGTCTTCGGCGCGACAACCTTAAGTCCCCCTAACCAAAAACATCTTCTTAAAAAACATCTTCTTAAAAAGTCTCTTAGTCAATCCAAGGTGAAAAGCCTGCGAGACTGAGTTCATGGTTTACTGTAAATCGTTCTAAAAAACTTTTAAAAATAATTTGGCGATTGTTTTGTTTTAGTTGCGTACACCGCTGACCACTCGTACTGTGGACAACTACCTCACCATGGAAACCAGTCGATCTCGAGCCCAAAGCCAGTCCGATTGCGTTCACACTTGTTCGAGTCCACTCCGGGGTCCCGCGGAGTCCTTTCTCGATCAGATCACCTCGAATAGGTGGACTCAAAGCCAGATCAAATCCAGTACAAATCTAGTCAAAATCCAGTCCGATTGCGTTCACTGTCGTTCGACGGATTCGATTTAGCCTGCGAGCAGGCTCTCTGCGGGTTGGGGGAGGGAGGTTTGGGGGTCTGGGTCATTTCCTTAAAATCTGTCATCCTTCTTTTGCAAGACTTGCCAGCCGCATTTTACACAGTTGATCATCACATCCTCGTATCAAGACTAGCTGGCACATTTGGCTTCAGAGCGGTGATGTCCTAGAATGCTAGAATGGTTTCGTTCTTATCTTTCATGTCGCATTGCTATATAATTTGGATATCGGAACAGGGTTTATCTTCTCAATTTCAACTATTGTTTTGGTTGTATTGATTCCATCAAAGTTTCATATCCAGTCTTTTGTTGCGTTTGTTCCGTATATTCAAGGATTACGGAACCAATTAAAAGAATCTTAGGTATACTCTTAGGTACGTCATGGTGGTGTAACTGCAGGTTTTCATCAGTTTTTTAGAAAATTATTAGGATTGTTATTCGCCTTTATTAAAGCGTCGAACACATGTCTTCAATCGAAACTAGATGGTATGCCTTGAGCTCTCAAAAATAAAGTTCTAGGAACGGACTTCTTATGGCATATGGGGTGGTGAGAACCAAATGAAAGATATTTGTCAGCGTGTGTTGCATGTTTTAGGTATACAGCAGTTGTTTCTAATTTTCCGTGGTCTCGTGTTCCGACGAATGAATCCAAAAATGGTAAACATTCATTCTTTTCACGTTCTACTGTGAATTGAATTGAAGGCTCTATTGAGTTGAAGTGGTTCAAAATAATTTCCACTTCATTCTTGAATACCGCGCCCACGTATCGTTTCCAAAACAAAGGCTTCACTGGCGCGGACGCTAATACTCTTTGTTCAATGTCTCCCATCACTAAATTAGCAATCACAGCAGAAACGGGTGAACCCATAGCTGTGCCAAAAACCTGTTGTAGTGTGCCGTCATACACAAAACTAGTTGTTTTTAGACAAAAGTCGCCAGGAGTTCTATTATAGATCCTCAACAGGCAACGATGTTATTTGATCTAATGTATCATCCTATTTTAGTCTAAAGTAACATCCTGTCTTTGTGAGAAAAAACTTTGTGAGCTGGTCCAGTTGTGCAACAGATTAAAAAAAAAAAAATTCGTGAATATTAAGCAATTGTCAATTTATTTAAGGTATACAAACAAATTTACAGTGCAACATTGGATAAAAAACTGGAACGGTAATGTAAATGTAACATCAGCGATACGTGCTATAAAACTTGCTTTGACGTAAGCACTTTTCTTATGCAGACTCTGGGTGACTGCATTGTCGACGTTGTTTAACCCGCTTAATCTGAGCTTCATCAGGTGCAACCTTTGTGAACTTATCAAACCCAATATTTGTGGAATTCCATTCGTCTTTTTCTTCTGTCTGTGACGTGAGCAACCACGTGGTGTGTATGATAACATTGAATGGGTCATCATGGTCAAGATCTAGTTGGCCAGACCAAGCACAAGTGGAATGGGCATTACGATACTTGTTTTGGTAGGACACAACCCATCCCAATGATCTACCGTCAGTGTCGTAACGGCCGACGAGATCATACTGCTTTTCAGCTTCTCCAACAGCAGAACAGTATTTTCCTTCGAAACCTCCATTCTCGACTTTGGTTATCACCATCACCGAACCAAGCTCATTGTACCATACGGATGATTCAGTAAGCTTATCTTTGATAAGAACTAAAAGAATAAATCATGAATTAAGTCAGCGTAAATAATGACAATCGATTGTGGTAACAAAATGGTAGCCTTTACTCAATATGGCATGCAGTAAGCAGCAAAGGTGTAGTCATTAAGAAGTGGTGAAGAATCGCATGAAAGATTTTAAGAAGGATCGTGCGTTTACAAGTGGAACAGTATAACATACGTATACATGTATACGCAAGCATGTTGTTTTTTATAGAAACCATCATGACGAAGGTCCTTCGCTCGAAAGTTAGACTATACTTACATGCTATTTCGGCAGTGCACCAACCTTTTTAGAAATTTGATTTGTATTTCTACACTGCCTATACGCAGCACAACACGTTTTATTACATGTCTGAAAAATTAGTACCCTTCTGGCAGTTCTGCGAATTTGCATCTTTTCATTCTCCGAATAATTGTATTCTCATTTGCATATACCGACTTCCTTCGCACGTGCAGGGCTTTAGAGTTTACCAAGAAAAATGGCACGTATAATCAAAGCTCATGCTACTAATTATATTCCATAAAGCTCACTCATACTGTGGATAAATGTACTAGTTTAATACTTGATATACATGCTCATCACGAGTTAATTCGATCTTCCCGGCTTAGATTTGACTGGAATTTTCCTGATCAAACAACAGATATCAACAAACATACAGACTACAGTATATATGTGCATTTGAGTGAATAAAACCATGTATCAAATGCCCAAAGGTTCCTAACAAAGGTGATTTCAAAGAATAATGTGAATCAGTTTGTTTAAACGTTAACAATTAGTGGACTATTTTTTCTTATATAAATTACGAAGTAAAATTGCTCTTGGAACAAATATTTGTTTACTGATCTCAACGACAACTTTTTCAGTGAAGCCTTGGTGACGAACTGCAAAAGTTTACCTCGTGATTGTACATAGAGGTTTCACAAACAGCTGAATTAGGATTGATTAACCGCTATTAGCTGCAAAGGATCGACATGCAATTAGAATGATACTCCTATACATATTGCAAATCTGCTCTTATATAGATTTAAAACATACCTGTCGCACCGCTATTGGATTTTTCTTTCGAAAGGCTCATTTGAAAAAGGCGTTTGTAGACGTTTGTCACACGGAGTAGTTTTCGGTTTGCTGAATAAACATATATACTATATAGTTGACGTACTGAGGTGTAATCAGTTCTTCCACTTTGGCTCCGGTCTTGGTTTTGATATGTGACCATATATAGTCATAGAGCCATCCGTGGTTTCCTGAACGTTGTTTCTTACGCACGCTGTAAGGAGAACGGAGTGACGTCAGTAACTAATGAGGATTTATTTTTATTGAATGATGATATATAGTTGTTGAATGTGAACCAAAATATTTCTGTTGAATGTGAATGCATATCGGGTGACTCAGGCCTCTATTGATTTTAGAGCAGAGACGGATGGGATATAGATCCAGCCTCTTATCCAGTCCTCCCCGAAGAACTAGAGGACTGGATAAAACGCTGTTGTTGATCTACCGCCATCAAATAATTTGTATTAAAGAGTCTAAAATTGACATTTTGGCTTTAACAGAATCTTGGTTAAATAACTGTGATGAATACTCGATAAGAGATATTACTCCGATTAACAATATACAAACATATTGACAAAGCAATTGCCATCAATTAATGCAAACCATGCTATTCAAGTCTTTTGAAGTCATGGACAGGGTATGGCAACCTAAAAACCTCTCTGACTGATTATATCTGCTGATTGATATATATATATATATATATATATATATATATATATATATATATATATATATATATATATATATATATAATATATATATATATAATATGTATATATATATATATATATATATATATATATATATATATATATATATATATATATATATATATATATATATATATATATATATATATATATATATATATATATATATATATATATATATATATATATATATATATATATATATATATATATATATATATATATATATATATATATATATAGGCTAATGCGATATTGAAAAATATCGATATCGTCCATCTCGGTGGCTTATATGGTATTTTGCGAAACGAAACAGATTTGCGAAATGAAACAACAATTTACAAAACGTGTCTTAAAGCTAGTTAGGCGGGGGGGGGGGGGGGGTGTGACTTTAACAGTTTCACGTTGACGCTGATAATAACATAATATATAATTGTCAGGATCCAAATCATACGGGTGGAGTGCTCGATTACCGGGGTAGAGCAGGATAGCAAAAAAAAGACAATCTCGAGTTACTTCATTTGAACTTTAATTCACTACAAATCTGTTTCGTATGGTAAGCGAAGCTTACCAGCGAAGCTTACCACACTCGCGTCAGGTGAATATTGCAACTTATGTTAATATACGGGAAACTTGAGTTTAAACTTGAAATAATGAATAAAGAAACTTGAATAATGCACTAGACCCCTACAAATCGTGCGCTTTGTTAGGAACAGCGGCACCGAACTTATGGCCAGGAGGCCTCGCATTTTTTGGTTTGTTATTAGACCAAAGATGTATCATGAATTGGTATTTTATAGCCTTCAGAAGTCTCTTAAATCTCCCCTCAAAATGCAGGAAAGCCATTTCTGGCAGACTCTAAAATTAAACATTTTCCAGGGCAGCAAGCTCCCGGAAACCCCATTCATATCGCGTCTTCGGCGCGACAACCTTAAGACCCCCTAACCAAAAACATCTTACGCCTCTGAAGAAGCAAAAAAGTCTCTTCGTCAATCCAAGGTGAAAAGCCTGCCAGATTGAATTCATGGTTTACTGTAAAACGTTCTAAAAAAAACTTAAAAAAATAATTTGGCGATTGTTTTGTTTTTAGTTGCGTACACCGCTGACCACTCGTACTGTGGACAACTACCTCACCATGGAAACCAGTCGATCTCGAGCCCAAAGCCAGTCCGATTGCGTTCACACTTATCCACTCCGGGGTCCCGCGGAGTCCTTTCTCGATCAGACCACCTCGAATAGGTGCACTCAAAGCCAGATCAAATCCAGTACAAATCTAGTCAAAATCATCACCAGTCCGATTGCGTTCACTGTCGACGGATTCGATTTAGCCTGTGAGCAGGCTCTCTGCGGGTTGGGGGAGGGCTGGTTGGGGTCTGGGTTCTTTCCTTAAAATCTGTCAGACTTGCCGGCCGCATTTTACACAGTTGATCATCACATTCACATCCTCATATCAAGACTATATAGCTGGCAGATTTGGCTTCAGAGCGGTGATGCCAGCAAGCACATCAACGTTGTGAGAACGTTGCGCTTACGTCCGGAAAACGTTATATCGAACGTTCGCAGAACGTTTTTTTGTCGACTCCGCTATGCCTCGTCACAACGTTCACTGATAACGTTCGCTGATAAACGTTCGCTGATAACATTCACACAACTTTTCACAATGAAGGAAAACCTATGAATTGAAAATCTTTCATCATAAAAGTATCTTAGCGATTTCTTAGCAATCATGGCCATGCGGGAAGCAATCACGGCCAAGCGGTGAATGTAATATATATTATTTACGTTCACCGCTTGGCCGTGATTGCTAAGAAATCGAATCGCTAAAAAACAATCGCTAAGAAAAAATCGCTACGAAACGAAGATACTTTCATGATGAAAGATTTTCAATTCATAGGTTTTCCATGTGTTGCCACGTGAGATCTTCAGATATATTTTCTGACCATATGTGCAACAATTGTTCCTTATACTTGGAAAAACTTAACATTATAAGACAAAATATCACACCGAAAGTCTTGTATGATTTAAATACATTCATAGCTATTTCCTATGTTCTGCTGCAGAACAACAAAAATAAGGAAACGGCGTTCTCTGATCAAAATATTTCACTGATTAGACGTTTACTTACCTTACAAAGGATTATATGGCTTTGAATAACCACGGATGGATAAAGCATTGAAGACCAAATAATCGACTAACTTGTAATTGAAACGTGTATCACACCTTTGGCTTCTGACTGAATAATGCGTTTGTGACAATTAACACAGAGCCTGCAGACACAACGTACTGTGAACGTTTTCAGAACGTTTTTTAGTAACCTACGGAATTCCAACAATGTTTGCTATCAAATAATGTCAACATTCAAATTCAAGCTGTTGTACTAAAAAGATATTTAATCTATAAAAACATTTTTGTGACTGATAACCTAACGTTGAGGAGACGTTATACGAATGTTTTTGCGGCACAACGTTCTTCTTTGTGTAATATAATACCCAACTTCCAGGAGACGTTATATGAACGTTCCAGCCGTACGTTAGATCCCAACGTTGCTACAACGTTCTTTCATGGTTTTTGACACCTCTATGTAATTTAATATAACTATACGTGTAAGGAAAACAATGTTGTGGGAAAGTTGTCAGAACGTTAGGTCCGACCTAACCAATCCACAACCTTTTACGAACGTTGTGATTACGACATTACGTTATCTTCTCAATTTCAACTATTGTTTTGGTTGTGTATTTGATTCCATCAAGTTTCATATCCAGTCTTTTGTTGCGTTTGTTCCGTATATTCAAGGATTACGGAACCAATTAAAAGAATCTTAGGTATACTCTTAGGTACGTCATGGTGGTGTAATTGCAGGTTTTAATCAGTTTTTATAAAATTATTAGGATTGTTATTCGCCTTTATTAAAGCGTCGAATACATGTTCTCGCTCACTTTCCTTCAATCGAAACTAGATGGTATGCCTTGAGCTCTCAAAAATAAAGTTCTAGGAACGGACTTCTTATGGCATATGGGGTGGTGAGAACCAAATGAAAGATATTTGTCAGCGTGTGTTGGTTTTAGGTATACAGCAGTTGTTTCTAATTTTCCGTGGTCTGGTGTTCGTTTGACGAATGAATCCAAAAATGGTAAACATTCATTCTTTTCACGTTCTACTGTGAATTGAATTGAAGGCTCTATTGAGTTGAAGTGGTTCAAAAGAATTTCCACTTCATTCTTGAATACCGCGTCACGTATCGTTTCCAAAACAAAGGCTTCACTGGCGCGGACGCTAATATACTCTTTGTTCAATGTCTCCCATCACTAAATTAGCAATCACAGCAGAAACGGGTGAACCCATAGCTGTGCCAAAAAGCTGTTTGTATAGTGTGCCGTCATACACAAAACTAGTTGTTTTTAGACAAACGTCGCCAGGAGTTCTATTATAGATCCTCAACAGGCAACGATGTTATTTTGATCTAATGTATCATCCTATTTTAGTCTAAAGTAACATCCTGTCTTTGTGAGAAAAAACTTTGTGAGCTGGTCCAAAAAAATTCGTGAATATTAAGCAATTGTCAATTTATTTAAGGTATACAAACAAATTTACAGTGCAACATTGGATAAAAAACTGGAACGGTATGTAAATGTAACATCAGCGATATGTGCTATAAAACTTGCTTTGACGTAAGCACTTTTCTTATGCAGACTCTGGGTGACTGCATTGTCGGCGTTGTTTAACCCGCTTAATCTGAGCTTCTGCAGGTGCAACCTTTGTGAACTTATCAAACCCAATATTTGTGGAATTCCATTCGTCTTTTTCTTCTGTCTGTGACGTGAGCAACCATGTGGTGTGTATGATAACATTGAATGGGTCATCATGGTCAAGATCTAGTTGGCCAGACCAAGCACAAGTGGAATGGGCATTACGATACTTGTTTTGGTAGGACACAACCCATCCCAATGATCTACCGTCAGTGTCGTAACGGCCGACGAGATCATACTGCTTTTCAGGTTCTCCTGTAACAGCAGAATTGTATTTTCCTTCGAAACTTCCATTCTCGACTTTGGTTATCACCATCACCGAACCAAGCTCATTGTACCATACGGATGATTCAGTAAGCTTATCTTTGATAAGAACTAAAGAATAAATCATGAATTAAGTCAGCGTAAATAATGACAATCGATTGTGGTAACAAAATGGTAGCCTTTAGTCTTTACTCAATATGGCATGCAGTAAGCAGCAAAGGTGCAGTCATTAAGAAGTGGTGAAGAATCGCATGAAAGGTTTTAAGAAGGATCGTGCGTTTACAAGTGGAACAGTATAACATACGTATACATGTATACGCAAGCATGTTGTTTTTTATAGAAACCATCATGACGAAGGTCCTTCGCTCGAAAGTTAGACTATACTTACATGCTATTTCGGCAGTGCACCAACCTTTTTAGATATTTGATTTGTATTTCTACACTGCCTATACGCAGCACAACACGTTTTATTACATGTCTGAAAAATTAGTACCCTTCTGGCAGTTCTGCGAATTTGCATCTTTTCATTCTCCGAATAATTGTATTCTCATTTGCATATACCGACTTCCTTCGCACGTGCAGGGCTTTAGAGTTTACCAAGAAAAATGGCACGTAATCAAAGCTCATGCTACTAATTATATTCCATAAAGCTCACTCATACTGTGGATAAATGTACTAGTTTAATACTTGATATACATGCTCATCACGAGTTAATTCGATCTTCCCGGCTTAGATTTGACTGGAATTTTCCTGATCAAACAGCAGATATCAATGACAAACATACAGACTACAGTATATATGTGCATTTGAGTGAATAAAACCATGTATCAAATGCCCAAAGGTTCCTAACAAAGGTGATTTCAAAGAATAATGTGAATCAGTTTGTTTAAACGTTAACAATTAGTGGACTATTTTTTCTTATATAAATTACGAAGTAAAATTGCTCTTGGAACAAATATTTGTTTACTGATCTCAACGACAACTTTTTCAGTGAAGCCTTGGTGACGAACTGCAAAAGTTTACCTCGTGATTGTACATAGAGGTTTCACAAACAGCTGAATTAGGATTGATTAACCGCTATTAGCTGCAAAGGATCGACATGCAATTAGAATGATACTCCTATACATATTGCAAATCTACTCTTATATAGATTTAAAACATACCTGTCGCACCGCTATTGGATTTTTCTTTCGAAAGGCTCATTTGAAAAAGGCGTTTGTAGACGTTTGTCACACGGAGTAGTTTTCGGGTTTGCTGAATAAACATATACAGTATACTATATAGTTGACGTGCTGAGGTGTAATCAGTTCTTCCCCTTATTTGGCTCCGGTCTTGGTTTTGATATGTGACCATATATAGAGCCATCCGTGGTTTCCTGAACGTTGTTTCTTACGCACGCTGTAAGGAGAACGGAGTGACGTCAGTAACTAATGAGGATTTATTTTTATTGAATGATGATATATAGTTGTTGAATGTGAACCAAAATATTTCTGTTGAATGTGAATGCATATCGGGTGACTCAGGCCTCTATTGATTTTAGAGCAGAGACGGATGGGATATAGACCAGCCTCTTATCCAGTCCTCCCCGAAGAACTAGAGGACTGGATAAGAGGCGTATACATTGACTCACCGCCATCAAATAATTTGTATTAGAGTCTAAAATTGACATTTTGGCTTTAAACAGAATCTTGGTTAAATAACTGTGATGAATACTCGATAAGAAATATTACTCCGATTAACTATATACAAACATATTGACAAAGCAATTGCCATCAATTAATGCAAACCATGCTATTCAAGTCTTTTGAAGTCATGGACAGAGCATGGCAACCTAAAAGCCTCTCTGACTGATTATATCTGCTGACTGATTATATCTGCATGGTGACTTTAACAGTTTCATGTTGACGCTGATAATAACATAATATATAATTGTCAGGATCGAAATCATACGGGTGGAGTGCTCGATTACCGGGGTAGAGTGTGGGGAATCTTCGGTCTCTCACTTGATCAGCCTCGCCGCTTTTAAATTCCATGTGACACCAGACAACTCTCTTTGTAGTTTCGTAGATTTATTTACAATATTTACATCAACTCTTTCTTCGATTTAACTTCCACGCACACACACAAAAGACTTCGACTATATCAACAAAAACTATAAATATATCAAGGTCAAGTGTCAAATTTCACTAGATCGTCTGACTTCGCCATGGCGACGGACTTGACTGACGTTCGCTAGATCTAAATATAGTCACGAATGTGAACCGTTTTCTAACCCTCCCCCTATTTAAGTAATCCCCGACTTAAATATAACGTTTTTAACTTTCTTCATTTTCGTTGGCTATCACTCCCACCAAACGATTTGCTGCAGTAATCTTGGCACGTCGAGTAGGTCGTTTCGAACCTTCCTCTTCGACTGCTGCACCGTTTCGACGTTCGTTGTTCCCTGCTGGATCATGCGTCTCACTTCGGACCTCGGTTCCTTGTTCCTTTACGTCAGTTCCTGCAATCTCAAGATCACATATTAATTGAAGTGGTCGCCCGATGATGTACCCGTTGCCCATTTTTATCTTGAAACCCCGCGCAATTCCGTCGTTTCCCACAATCGTGTCCACCATTTTGCTCGGTGTTTGGTCGCGTCCTTTAGTATCACTACTGAGTTCCTTTTTGGAATCGTTTGTTTCTTTGCGATTAACCTTGTATCAAATCGTTCTTGTAAGGCATGAAGGTATTCATTAACCCAACGCTTGCGAACGTTCTGTCGACAAGTTTTGAGGTACCGTAGTCTTTTTGTCATCTCCTCTCGTTCGTCACCTATGTCTTCAACTTGGTCTTCCACGAACCACGTTGCCTGCCCCCGTAGCAGAATGTTCGGTGTGTACTCCTCCCCCATGTAACATAATGGACGGTTGTTCATGAATGTTTCCACATCCATCAATGCTTCCTCGAGTTTTCCGAAGTTCAGTAGAGCTTTCCCTATTGCTTTCGAGAGGCTTGTCTTCATGATGCCAATCAGTCTTTCGAAGAACCCACCCCACCACGGTGATCGCGACATATTGAATCTCCACTCGATATCCTTCACCGCGAGGTAGTTGAACAGGTCGTCGTCTTTACGCAGCGTTGCCAACCATTTTTTAGTTGCTTTAAATGTCAAAGCATTGTCACTCACTATCAAACTCGGTGAACCTCTTCTCGCCACAAATTGCTTCAACACCTTCTTAAACTCATCAACTGTCATGTCCTTACAAAGGCTCAGATGGACTGCTCTTGTACTAGCACACGTGAAGAGCGCTACATAGGCTTTGCTTGTTTTTCTCTTCCCTGTTTTGTAAAGGAGCGGACCAGCGAAATCCACCCCTGTTTGTGAACTCCGTCCGGAACTTTGGTAGGGCCACAGGGAGCCCAACTCTGACTCCTGTGATGTGTTTCTCTGTTTCTTTATTTTATTCTATATTATGGAAATTCTGATGTTTCATATTTAATATTGAAAGAAAGCGATGCTTATGATACTGCGGCGCTATGGCGGTAATTTGAAACTCGAAACAGCTGTCACTTGGTGCCACGTGAATACGCGTGACGATCACTGAAATCTGAGACGATACAACACTAATGAGCGGGATAACACGCTGTGCGGGAAAACACAGGCGAGAGAACAAGAAGAGAAAGGAAAGGGATGAAACTCCGACCCGTCTGTGTTCAACGTCTTCCATAGGTAGCTTGGACACAGTGAATGGTCTTCGGAAGCGGTCGGATGGCGACCAGACCCAGACCGTCGCTGAGATCGCTAAATACACTTTAATAGACCAATCAAAGAATTGCATAATTGCAAGGGTAAGACAAAGCACTTGTTTGTATATTTATATATTAAGCATTAGTTTAACGCGTTTGTATCGTCTTCATCTGCGAAGGCCATACTCTTTCTTTGTCGGAAATACAGTCAGATATCTCCTCATGAGCTGGGACGCTTAATCCGAGGCTTAATCAAGCATGCTCTCCCTTGGGTTACGAAAGTGAAGGCGACGATTCAAGTCGTTAGTCGACGGCTCAAATAAACGGACTCGCGTCACCCAAAGCAAGATCAAGGACATGGCTTTGCTTTTCATTTAGATTAACCTTACCGATTTAATACCTAGGAAGCGGAATAACAATTAATTAGGATTTTATATAATTACAAAAGTCTTTTGAGTAAAGCTTCGTTATACACATTACTAGAACTTCCAACAAGATAACGATTTATATTCCAACTGAACGCTACCAACAGTTTCTACCAATGTTTCTACCAATCTTCGCATTTATGAACAAAATGCCAGCGCACGAACGTCTACGAAGGGCGCTCCGAACACCGTTGGCGTTTCCGACGAGTAAACTGTCCAAGCTACTTATGGAACACGTTGAACATAAACAAGTCAGTGAAAATCTTGTGAAATATTTACTTATTTCGTGTCGGCTTTTCTAATACAAGTGTCATTGCTTGTTTATAACAATATAGCAAGCGCTCTAAAGAAAACTGCTTTCAAAACAAGTC
Organism: Chrysogorgia sp. JL179-B06; assembly: GCA_035772405.1. Lineage (NCBI taxonomy): Eukaryota > Metazoa > Cnidaria > Anthozoa > Scleralcyonacea > Chrysogorgiidae > Chrysogorgia > Chrysogorgia sp. JL179-B06. The sequence goes on from JAYKKM010000319.1 coordinate 1,145,328, forward strand.
TGGAACGCGTAGTAATTTCGCATATAGACTATCAAAGATTCAGAGTTTCATCCCTTTCCTCTCTTCTCCTCTTCTCCGCGCGTGTTTTATCACACAGCGGGGCACGAGTATTCAGGTGGCACCCAGTGACAGCTGTTTCGAGTTTCAAAATTACCGCGCGTGCAGCCGTGCACTATTCACATAAGCGCCGCGGTATCATAAGCATCGCTTTCTTTCAATATTAAATATAAAACATCAGAATTTCCATAATATAGAATAAAATAGAGAAACACATCACAGGCGTCAGAGTTGGGCTCCCTGTGGTAGGGCTGCTGTGGTTGGAGCATGTAACATTTTGGCTCGATACCTTTTACAGTGGTTGCATGTGTGTCGTACACTTTTAACCATTGATCTCAGCTTTGGGATCCAAAATCTTTCTCTGACCTTGCACATGGTGGCAGCAACTCCCCCATGTAAGGTTTGTAGATGGCAGTGCTCGATGATGCGCCTTGCTAACACTGTTTTTCTGGGGATAAATGTCGGATGGTATCCTTTGATCCTTCCGAAGCATTTAATCACTCCGTCCTTATCCTTCCCAAGCGTCATATCCGTTTCCATCTCGTTTGTTTCTTGGGTGATTTGGATCCACTTCTTCTCGGCTTCGGAAATCTCGGTCCTTGTGAGCGAACTATCTCTTCGGTTTCCACGACAACCGTCAATAAACCGCTTCAGATAAGCTGTTATTCGTAGAATTCTCCAATATTTAGAAGCATTCAAGAGTTCCTCAGCCCAGCCTCTTCTAGTTTCGTTATTGGCTACGTCTCCTGCCAAGAGCATCGTTTCCTGACTTTTCGTTTCCCTTTTCTCAGACTGGACTTCGTTTGTTTCTGAAATCTCAGGTTGAAGTGGTTTACTCGATTCGTTTGAAAGCCAGCTTGGCCCCTTGAACCACAAAGACCCAAGTTTGTCGGGCACTGTCCCTCTCGTTCCAAGATCACTTGGATTCTCCGCTGATGGAACATATCTCCATATCGAATTCGTCAGCTCTCGGATCTTTTTAACTCGGTTTCGAACGAATGTTGACCATTCCCCGTGGTTTGCTAACCAGTACAGGACAGTAATGCTATCACCCCAGTTGTTGTAACTTGCGATCGGGTAGGACTTCAAGGCTTTGCTGACGTTGCTCTGGAGCTTCGCTAGAGTGTGTGCCGCTACCAATTCCAGTCTTGGGATACTCATGTTTCTTGGTGCCACCCTTGATTTTGCTACGAGTAGATTCTGCTCGATTGGGTTCCCATCGTTGTACGCAACAATGTAAATCGCGGCACAAACAGCAACCTTGCTTGCATCTGCGAAACCGTGTACTTCGAAATGACTCTGATGGACCGGTAACACGCAACGTGGGACGCTTATAGTTAACGTTTTTTCCAAACCGTTTGCCCATGCTTTCCATTTCTTCTGGATCTCATCTGGTACTTCTTCGTCCCAGTGTAGTTTGAGGAGACAAACTTCACTGAAAATGATCTTCGCTTTGATGGTGACAGGGGCACTCCATCCAAGAATATCGTAGATTCTGTTGATCGCTGAAATCATCTTCCTCTTCGTCAATGGCCCAACCACGTTAATACTGGATTGTAGACTGACAGCTAAAGTGTCCTCTTTCTTGTTCCACAGGATTCCGAGGATCTTGGTTTCGTTGCTCTGCCTATTTCCGACTGAGGTTTTTGCGTACGTTTCCTCTCCCTTGTTGCCTCGCTGTGTCCAAGGATTCCACATTGCTGTGCCACTTTGTGCAGGGGAAAACTCGCTTCTGACAGGATTTTAGTGGCCTCTTCCTTGAAGATGGCAACTTCTTCTTCTGTGTCTCCTCCTCCTTGTATGTCGTCGACATATGTATCCTCGAGCAACGACTTGGTTGTGGTGGGATATTTGCTCATATTCAGTGACGTGTTTTCGAAGTGTAGCCCCCAAGATATAGGGGCTCGATGTGGCTGCAAATATCACTCGCGTGAAACGATAATCTGCTACACTTCGGTCTTGCAAGTTGTTATACCATAAAATGCGCTGTGCATCCTTGTCCTGTTCGTGTACCCTGACTTGCAAGAACGCTTTCTGAATATCCCCGGTAATACAGAACCTTCGCATTCGATTCCGCACCATGATATCGAACAAAAGTGGTTGGAGGGGTGGTCCAGTTTTCAGGCAGTCTTTGAGGGATGGACTCTGTGTGTTTTCTTTTGCCGAACAATCGTACACTATTCGCATTTTCGTCTCTACCTTGTCCCGAATGACCGCTTGATATGGTACATAATGGACGACCTCCCCCGTTGGCTGGCTAGGCACTGGCTCGATAATCCCCTCTGCGATCTGATTGCGCATGATTTGGTCGTACTCTTGCAATCTTCCCATACGCTCTAGTTTCTTCGTAGTGCTTCATGTGCAGCCGTGCTTTGGTTTGGTTCCGGTTTTCGGGAAGCGGGACGTGATCTTCTTTCCAAGGCAACTTGGTTTCGTAGTATCCTTCCCCGGTCTTGTTCAATTGCTGCACGAAATCCTTGTGAACCAGTGCGTTGTCCGAACTACTGTCCACAATTCCGAGAACATCCAGGGAACATAATTTCTCGAACTCATCTTGACTCGATTGAAGGAAGAACTGCTTTTCCGGATGACTCCCTGACGCCAACTGTCGGCCGTTGATCGTCCACCCGAGCATTGTGAACTCTGCTCCTGGATCTTGGTCTGGGTTGTTCCCCAAAACTAGAGGCTCTGTTGTCCGAATCCGTTGGTAATCCGCCGCTCCGAGAATTACGTGTACTGGCATCAAATCGCCCTTCGTTCCTTCCTCGCTGAATGGGAGTCTTCTGAGTCGAGTGTTTTTCTTCTTCAGGTTGCTTATGTTTGGATTTAGCAAGTAGGTCAACACATCTTTCTCGGCGTTAATGCAATTGACGTCAAACGAAAAGCCCTCTATTGCCACTGACTGGAGTGTGATGTTGTAAATCTCCACATCCTTTCGCATTGTTCCAAACATCTGTTCGATGCACCGTCTTTCCTTCCTCAAAGGCTTGAGTTTCTGCTTGGTGATATCCTGTGTCAAACATCACTCGAACGGTTTGTGTTCCCACCTTTGCTAAGAGTGTTCCATGCAGTGTGTCAGTTTGTTCAAAGTTTGAGCTCAAACCCTTTTCTGTTTTTGAGCTCTGGATTGGATCGACTGTCGAGTCCTTCTTGTCACATAGAGATGTGTGGTGTTTTCCTTGGCATTTCTTAGATCTGCACTCTGATGCCATGTGTCCTACTCCCGTACAATTGAAGCACATTCTGTTTTGTCGTAGTATGGATCTCATTGCTGAAACATCTAACACTATTACAGTTGCTGCTCAAGTGGTCGTTCGAGTTGCAATAGACACAGGTGTTGCGTCGGTTTTTCCATTCATCTGTTTTCCCGAAAAGCAAACTCTCTTTTCTTCATGGTGTTTGCCTCCAAAAGTCATCCTTCTTTCCAGTGTTCAGCTTCTCATCTTCACTTCTCAAAGGGTTCCTCTCTACATATCGTCGCAAATTCTCAACTAACTCTTCTAAGCCCCATTCCTCCCATTTGTCATCTTTCTGTACAAGTACTTCGCGAACAGGACCAAGCTTATCCATTAATGTATAAACAGAGCTTTGGGCGGTGACCAGCTTCTTCATGGTGACCAGGGTTCGAACTATTCTGGCCAGCTTGTTGTAGAATTCATGGATACTACTCAGCTTATGAATACTTGTAATCGAAGGTAGTTCCTCCAGTTCTTTTATCAAAGACTTATGTACCTTGGTATCTTTACCATAAGACTGTTCAAGAATTCTTTTCGCCTCTTTATATCCATCCACCGTATGTGGTAGTCATAGGATATCTTCTCTTGGTTTTCCTTTAACCAGTTCTAATAAGTAATTGAATTTACTTATTTCTGCGATGTTTGATCCATCCACTTCTACGGTGAACTGATTCCAAAAGCGCAACCAGTCTTTGTAGTCACCGGCAAATGGAGTTATGGTGTACTTCTGGAGTTTGACTATTGGCGATGAGGACGAAGTGGGTTTCTCCTTTATCTGTTTCTCAAAGTCAAGTTTTCGTTTGTACCACTCCTCTTCTCTTTGTTGTTGTCTAACAGACGCCTCTTCGATCTCCTTCTGCTGCTGTAATTTGTGTTTCATCTGCTCTTCGTTCATTATTTGTTGAATATGTAACTCCTTTTTCAGTTTATCTTGAGTTTCCATCTCTGTAATCTTTTCTATCTGTTTCTTTAGCTGTGCGCGCGCCTCTTTGAACGGCTGAATAAATTCCTTATACTTCGCTGTCCACTGCTTGATATATTCAAAGTCATTTTCTAACTCCATCAAATAGTCTGCTGTCGCATCCTTTGCTTTTTCTAGTCGCTTAATCAAATCCTCCGAGCTGTTCGTATCCAAACGCCGCGTCACCTGTGTCCTTCGGTGGCGGCATCTTCCATTATCTCCTTGAGTCGAAGTTCTGCGAAGGCGAGCTGATGTTGAGCTTTTCCTCTGTCGCCATAGTTTATATTATTACTGTCAAAAGTTGCTTTCGTTCGTATAGTTTTAACAATTATCGTTCAGTTTTTTTTAATATTAAACAATGCGTACACGACCCGAACCGTCAACAGATCCAAAATAATTTCTTGTTCAGGAATATTAAATGTGTAATCACTTCATGAAAACGTTTTAATCAAGTATATATACCTGTAGTTTACTTGTCAGTTTCTTCCTCACCAATTTTCGCTGGGATTTAACTCGAAATCCTGCCGGGGTCGCCACTTCTAGTGTGGGGAATCTTCGGTCTCTCACTTGATCAGCCTCGCCGCTTTTACCAGACAACTCTCTTTGTAGTTTCGTAGATTTATTTACAATATTTACATCACACACAAAAGACTTCGACTATGTCAACAAAAATATAAATATATCAAGGTCAAGTGTCAAATTTCACAGATCGTCTGACTTCGCCATGGCGACGGACTTGACTGACGTTCGCTAGATCTAAATATAGTCACGAATGTGAACCGTTTTCTACAAGAGCAGGATAGTAAAAAAAAAGACAATCTCGAGTTACTTCATTTGAACTTTAATTCACTACAAATCTGTTTCGTATGGTAAGCGAAGCTTACCTACAGCGAAGCTTAATTACCACACTCGCGTCAGGTGAATATTGCAACTGATGTTAATACACGGGAAACTTAAGTTTAAACTTGAAATAATGAATAAAGTAACTTGAATAATGCACTAGACCCCTACAAATCGTGCGCCTTGTTAGGAACAGCGGCACCGAACTTATGGCCAGGAGGCCTCGCATTTTTTGGTTTGTTATTAGACCAAAGATGTATCATGAATTGGTATTTTATAGCCTTCAGAAGTCTCTTAAATCTCCCCTCAAAATGCAGGAAAGCCATTTCTGGCAGACTCTAAAATTAAACATTTTCCAGGGCAGCAAGCTCCCGGAAACCCCATTCATGGCGGCGTCTTCGGCGCGACAACCTTAAGTCCCCCTAACCAAAAACATCTTCTTAAAAAACATCTTCTTAAAAAGTCTCTTAGTCAATCCAAGGTGAAAAGCCTGCGAGACTGAGTTCATGGTTTACTGTAAATCGTTCTAAAAAACTTTTAAAAATAATTTGGCGATTGTTTTGTTTTAGTTGCGTACACCGCTGACCACTCGTACTGTGGACAACTACCTCACCATGGAAACCAGTCGATCTCGAGCCCAAAGCCAGTCCGATTGCGTTCACACTTGTTCGAGTCCACTCCGGGGTCCCGCGGAGTCCTTTCTCGATCAGATCACCTCGAATAGGTGGACTCAAAGCCAGATCAAATCCAGTACAAATCTAGTCAAAATCCAGTCCGATTGCGTTCACTGTCGTTTAGCCTGCGAGTGGTAGTTAACCCTAAATTAGCAAAATCACTTTTTTTGCTCTAGTTTAAAAACAATTTAACCAATCATTATGAAAATTGGCATGAAGCAAGTACTACATATTATACAGGTTTTGAACCAACTTACGTTTCCTTGCACATTATGGTTGGCATGGTAACCACAAATAACTACGTCGCAAACAAGAGCTTGCGGAAGTGATATCTCATGAAGAAAAATAGGCAGCAACTTCAAACTTGGTGAAATTGCTTCTTATGGCAAGGAGTGTACAACAAGTACACAGATTTTCATTTCATCAAATACTTTTGCACGAAACCCGAAAAAACACTGTTTCGATGATAACCAAAGAAATATCACAAATTAGAAAAAATCTGTTTACTTATTGTATAAAGCACTATGAGATACACTTGCAGTCCAAAAATGAAGGCAATCCATCAAATTCCCATCTAGTTAGGCTTTCCGCCAATTCAATATATCAAATATAGGTCGTTTTGAGAAAATCAAGATCAAACATAAGTAAATGTTTTGAACTAATATATTGCTAGTTGAAGTATAAAAAAGGGACAAAAAGTTGCACCAGGTACCCAAAAGGTTTCAGTATAAATATGTTCCATCCTATTTGCCATGCACATTAAAACATTCACAAAATGTGAAAGTACCTTGCAAAGTAACAATTACCTTGAAATTGTAAAAATCATGCGTTTTGTTACTTGCCCACTACCTCCAATATTGGCATAACAAACTGAATTTTTGGTTCATTTTTAGAATCTTTGGCAGTTCTTTTTCTTTTTTTCTTCTTGGGAATAACAGCATCAGGCTGTGAACTCAGGCTAAAGCCCCCAGCTTGATAGGCATTCTTGTCCCCTTTCGACTTCCGTAGCGCACGAAGGTTTCTCCTCTGATTTTTGTACTTGGACGTTGACTTTTTTGTCGCAGATTGTACTCTCACTTTATCTTGCATCACTGGGGGAGGTAAGTTCATTCCACCACAGAACTGCGATAACCCAGCATGCCCGATATGGTGTGAAGCTAGCACTGATCTGCGATTTATTTCATTAGAACCACCACCCTTGCCTCCCAAACGATTACTTGTTGTCAATGGGGTTTCCACCTTGCATTCTGAACATCTTAAAAACAAGGACTCAGCCAAGCCTTCTCTTTCACGATTATTTTGATATAGTTGAAGTTTTGAAGAAGGTTTGTGGCAAGAACTACATATTGCTGCAGTTGATATGCAGTCACTCAATAGATCAGCATCTTGCAACTTGAATCCTGTTGCAATTTCGACATCAGAAGCTGAACTCAATCCAATTTTTTTCTTTCTTTGACGGGTAAATATTTCTTTACTGCTCTCCAAATCATTAAACGAAGTGTTCAGCAGCTTTTTTGCCGATATATTGTCACAATCCACAGTAGAATTAGCAACTGATGGGTTGCTGACAGCAGGCGAACTGCAAGGATTGTCATCAATGGCGGCCATTTCACTACCGAAATTCTCAGTGTTTGTTTGTATTCTTTTCCCAAAAAAACCCGTTCTTTTCTTTCTTTTTACTGATGCAAACTTTCTTCTATCACTCTTCCCCATTTCAAACACATAAAACCACTTAAAAACGCTTCGAAATACACCAGATTGATAAAGATTATTCACTGCCAATATGGCTTCTTAGAGAGCTTCCCAAACATAAACACAGCAAAGCATCAAGGCTAACCTGCGATCAGGCTGATTCGGATTTAAGTAGGGGGGGCCTATAGCCAGGTTATTGAAGGGGTTCGGGACAAAAAAGCTAATTTTGGGGGCGAGAAAGCCCATAGCAACCAAAACAAACAACATTACCATAATACGTTGCTATGGAGAACTTTCAAAATAAATCAATATTTTGGCGAAATTCGTTGGAATAACAGGAAAATAAGTTCATGGGGTGAAAATACAATAAATATTGAAGTACATACAGCAAAAATAATGTTTTGAAAAATTTCAAACAGTTAACAGAATTTTAGGGTTAACTACCACCAATCTGTCATCCTTCTTTTGGGCAAGACTTGCCAGCCGCATTTTACACAGTTGATCATCACATCCTCGTATCAAGACTAGCTGGCACATTTGGCTTCAGAGCGGTGATGTCCTAGAATGCTAGAATGGTTTCGTTCTTATCTTTCATGTCGCATTGCTATATAATTTGGATATCGGCAACAGGGTTTATCTTCTCAATTTCAACTATTGTTTTGGTTGTGTATTTGATTCCATCAAGTTTCATATCCAGTCTTTTGTTGCGTTTGTTCCGTATATTCAAGGATTACGGAACCAATTAAAAGAATCTTAGGTATACTCTTAGGTACGTCATGGTGGTGTAACTGCAGGTTTTAATCAGTTTTTTAGAAAATTATTAGGATTGTTATTCGCCTTTATTAAAGCGTCGAACACATGTCTTCAATCGAAACTAGATGGTATGCCTTGAGCTCTCAAAAATAAAGTTCTAGGAACGGACTTCTTATGGCATATGGGGTGGTGAGAACCAAATGAAAGATATTTGTCAGCGTGTGTTGCATGTTTTAGGTATACAGCAGTTGTTTCTAATTTTCCGTGGTCTCGTGTTCGTTTGACGAATGAATCCAAAAATGGTAAACATTCATTCTTTTCACGTTCTACTGTGAATTGAATTGAAGGCTCTATTGAGTTGAAGTGGTTCAAAATAATTTCCACTTCATTCTTGAATACCGCGCCCACGTATCGTTTCCAAAACAAAGGCTTCACTGGCGCGGACGCTAATACTCTTTGTTCAATGTCTCCCATCACCAAATTAGCAATCACAGCAGAAACGGGTGAACCCATAGCTGTGCCAAAAACCTGTTGTAGTGTGCCGTCATACACAAAACTAGTTGTTTTTAGACAAAAGTCGCCAGGAGTTCTATTATAGATCCTCAACAGGCAACGATGTTATTTGATCTAATGTATCATCCTATTTTAGTCTAAAGTAACATCCTGTCTTTGTGAGAAAAAACTTTGTGAGCTGGTCCAGTTGTGCAACAGATTAAAAAAAAAAAATTCGTGAATATTAAACAATTGTCAATTTATTTAAGGTATACAAACAAATTTACAGTGCAACATTGGATAAAAAACTGGAACGGTAATGTAAATGTAACATCAGCGATATACGTGCTATAAAACTTGCTTTGACGTGAGCACTTTTCTTATGCAGACTCTGGGTGACTGCATTGTCGACGTTGTTTAACCCGCTTAATCTGAGCTTCGTCAGGTGCAACCTTTGTGAACTTATCAAACCCAATATTTGTGGAATTCCATTCGTCTTTTTCTTCTGTTTGTGACGTGAGCAACCATGTGGTGTGTATGATAACATTGAATGGGTCATCGTGGTCAAGATCTAGTTGGCCAGACCAAGCACAAGTGGAATGGGCATTACGATACTTGTTTTGGTAGGACACAACCCATCCCAATGATCTACCGTCAGTGTCGTAACGGCCGACGAGATCATACTGCTTTTCAGCTTCTCCAACAGCAGAATTGTATTTTCCTTTGAAACCTCCATTCTCGACTTTGGTTATCACCATCACCGAACCAAGCTCATTGTACCATACGGATGATTCAGTAAGCTTATCTTTGATAAGAACTAAAAGAATAAATCATGAATTAAGTCAGCGTAAATAATGACAATCGATTTGTGGTAAGATGTGGTGAAGAATCGCATGAAAGGTTTTAAGAAGGATCGTGCGTTTACAAGTGGAACAGTATAACATACTGTACGTATAATGCATGTATACGCAAGCATGTTGTTTTTTATAGAAACCATCATGACGAAGGGCCTTCGCTCGAAAGTTAGACTACTTACATGCTATTTCGGCAGTGCACTAACCTTTTTAGATATTTGATTTGTATTTCTACACTGCCTAATACGCAGCACAACACGTTTTATTACATGTCTCAAAAATTAGTATACCCTTCTGGCAGTTCTGCGAATTTGCATCTTTTTCATTCTCCGAATAATTGTATTCTCATTAGCATATATATGCCGACTTCCTTCGCACGTGCAGGGCTTTAGAGTTTACCAAGAAAGATGGCACGTAATCAAAGCTCCTGCTACTAATTATATTCCATATACTGTGGATAAACGTGCTAGTTTAATACTTAATATACATGCTCATCTTTTCTTACGTTTGTTCCGTATATTCAAGTATTATACGGAACCAATTAAAAGAATCTTAGGTATAGTTTCATTGTTTCAAGGTAAAAGGTGCCGGTAACTGCAGGTTTTAATCAATTTTTTTGAAAATGATTAGGATAGTTATTCGCCTTTATTAAAGCGTCGAATACATGTTTTCGCTCACTTTCCTTCAATCGAAACTAGATGGTATGCCTTGAGCTCTCAAAAATAAAGTTCTAGGAACGGACTTCTTATGGCATATATGGGGTGGTGAGAACCAAATGAAAGATATTTGTCAGCGTGTGTTGGTTTTAGGTATACAGCAGTTGTTTCTAATTTTCCGTGGTCTGGTGTTCGTTTGACGAATGAATCCAAAAATGGTAAACATTCATTCTTTTCACGTTCTACTGTGAATTGAATTGAAGGCTCTATTGAGTTGAAGTGGTTCAAAAGAATTTCCACTTCATTCTTGAATACCGCGTCACGTATCGTTTCCAAAACAAAGGCTTCACTGGCGCGGACGCTAATGCTCTTTGTTCAATGTCTCCCATCACTAAATTAGCAATCACAGCAGAAACGGGTGAACCCATAGCTGTGCCAAAAACCTGTTGTATAGTGTGCCGTCATACACAAAACTAGTTGTTTTTAGACAAAAGTCGCCAGGAGTTCTATTATAGATCCTCAACAGGCAACGATGTTATTTGATCTAATGTATCATCCTATTTTAGTCTAAAGTAATATCCTGTCTTTGTGAGAAAAAACTTTGTGAGCTGGTCCAGTTGTGCAAAAGATTAAAAAAAAAAAATTCGTGAATATTAAGCAATTGTCAATTTATTTAAGGTATACAAACAAATTTACAGTGCAACATTGGATAAAAAACTGGAACGGTAATGTAAATGTAACATCAGCGATACGTGCTATAAAACTTGCTTTGACGTAAGCACTTTTCTTATGCAGACTCTGGGTGACTGCATTGTCGACGTTGTTTAACCCGCTTAATCTGAGCTTCATCAGGTGCAACCTTTGTGAACTTATCAAACCCAATATTTGTGGAATTCCATTCGTCTTTTTCTTCTGTCTGTGACGTGAGCAACCATGTGGTGTGTATGATAACATTGAATGGGTCATCATGGTCAAGATCTAGTTGGCCAGACCAAGCACAAGTGGAATGGGCATTACGATACTTGTTTTGGTAGGACACAACCCATCCCAATGATCTACCGTCAGTGTCGTAACGGCCGACGAGATCATACTGCTTTTCAGCTTCTCCAACAGCAGAACAGTATTTTCCTTCGAAACCTCCATTCTCGACTTTGGTTATCACCATCACCGAACCAAGCTCATTGTACCATACGGATGATTCAGTAAGCTTATCTTTGATAAGAACTAAAAGAATAAATCATGAATTAAGTCAGCGTAAATAATGACAATCGATTGTGGTAACAAAATGGTAGCCTTTACTCAATATGGCATGCAGTAAGCAGCAAAGGTGCAGTCATTAAGAAGTGGTGAAGAATCGCATGAAAGGTTTTAAGAAGGATCGTGCGTTTACAAGTGGAACAGTATAACATACGTATACATGTATACGCAAGCATGTTGTTCTTTATAGAAACCATCATGACGAAGGTCCTTCGCTCGAAAGTTAGACTATACTTACATGCTATTTCGGCAGTGCACCAACCTTTTTAGATATTTGATTTGTATTTCTACACTGCCTATACGCAGCACAACACTTTTTATTACATGTCTGAAAAATTAGTACCCTCCTGGCAGTTCTGCGAATTTGCATCTTTTCATTCTCCGAATAATTGTATTCTCATTTGCATATACCGACTTCCTTCGCACGTGCAGGGCTTTAGAGTTTACCAAGAAAAATGGCACGTAATCAAAGCTCATGCTACTAATTATATTCCATAAAGCTCACTCATACTGTGGATAAATGTACTAGTTTAATACTTGATATACATGCTCATCACGAGTTAATTCGATCTTCCCGGCTTAGATTTGACTGGAATTTTCCTGATCAAACAACAGATATCAACAAACATACAGACTACAGTATATATGTGCATTTGAGTGAATAAAACCATGTATCAAATGCCCAAAGGTTCCTAACAAAGGTGATTTCAAAGAATAATGTGAATCAGTTTGTTTAAACGTTAACAATTAGTGGACTATTTTTTCTTATATAAATTACGAAGTAAAATTGCTCTTGGAACAAATATTTGTTTACTGATCTCAACGACAACTTTTTCAGTGAAGCCTTGGTGACGAACTGCAAAAGTTTACCTCGTGATTGTACATAGAGGTTTCACAAACAGCTGAATTAGGATTGATTAACCGCTATTAGCTGCAAAGGATCGACATGCAATTAGAATGATACTCCTATACATATTGCAAATCTGCTCTTATATAGATTTAAAACATACCTGTCGCACCGCTATTGGATTTTTCTTTCGAAAGGCTCATTTGAAAAAGGCGTTTGTAGACGTTTGTCACACGGAGTAGTTTTCGGGTTTGCTGAATAAACATATATACTATATAGTTGACGTACTGAGGTGTAATCAGTTCTTCCACTTTGGCTCCGGTCTTGGTTTTGATATGTGACCATATATAGAGCCATCCGTGGTTTCCTGAACGTTGTTTCTTACGCACGCTGTAAGGAGAATGGAGTGACGTCAGTAACTAATGAGGATTTATTTTTATTGAATGATGATATATAGTTGTTGAATGTGAACCAAAATATTTCTGTTGAATGTGAATGCATATCGGGTGACTCAGGCCTCTATTGATTTTAGAGCAGAGACGGATGGGATATAGATCCAGCCTCTTATCCAGTCCTCCCCGAAGAACTAGAGGACTGGATAAGAGGCGTATACATTGACTCACTGTTCGAAGTAAACGCTGTTGTTGATCTACCGCCATCAAATAATTTGTATTAAAGAGTCTAAAATTGACATTTTGGCTTTAACAGAATCTTGGTTAAATAACTGTGATGAATACTCGATAAGAGATATTACTCCGATTAACAATATACAAACATATTGACAAAGCAATTGCCATCAATTAATGCAAACCATGCTATTCAAGTCTTTTGAAGTCATGGACAGGGTATGGCAACCTAAAAACCTCTCTGACTGATTATATCTGCTGATTGATATATATATATATATATATATATATATATATATATATATATATAATATATATATATATAATATGTATATATATATATATATATATATATATATATATACATATATATATATATATATATATATATATATATATATATATATATATATATATATATATATATATATATATATATATATATATATATATATATATATATATATATATATATATATATATATATGGTAATGCAGAAATCCGGAAAAATGCCCCCTGAAAGGCCAATGCCTTAGGGAATCAATCATCTACCAGGCGACAGTGATAACACGCGAAAGTGACCCCAAAGAGACCTACATCGGCCTGACAAAGAATACGTTCAAAGAAAGATTTAATGGACACAAAACGACATTCAAAAACAGGAACAAACGCAACAACACAGAGCTCAGCAAGTATATTTGGAGTCTGAAAGATCAACAGAAAGAATACAAAATAGAATGGGACATCCTGCGCGAGGCAAAAAGCATACAGCAACAAGACAAAAAGGTGCCAACTATGCAATCTCGAAAAAGTCTACATCATTTACAGACCAGAATTAGGAACCCTAAATAAACGGAACGAATTAGCCTCCGCGTGTAGACACAAAGCACCATTCCTTTTTAAGAATTTTAAAATATAAACTATGAACAATATTGCATTTTTAAGCCGAACCTTGTATGAACATCATAATTAGCATTTTATAATTAGCATTTTTATAATTATAATTAGCATTTTAATACATTAGGGATATTATGTGAATAATCAAAACACTACAAACTTTCTGAAGACGGAGGAACACCTCCAGAAACTTAAAGTAAAATGTTTGTATGAACGTGTAGTCTATTTTATTATTAGTATATATATATATATATATATATATTGAAAAATATCGATATCGTCCATCTCGGTGGCTTATATGGTATTTTGCGAAACGAAACAGATTTGCGAAACGAAACAACAATTTACAAAACGTGTCTTAAAGCTAGTTAGGCGGGGGGGGGGGGGGGGGGGGCGGTGGTGACTTTAACAGTTTCACGTTGACGCTGATAATAACATAATATATAATTGTCAGGATCGAAATCATACGGGTGGAGTGCTCGATTACCGGGGTAGAGCAGGATAGCAAAAAAAAGACAATCTCGAGTTACTTCATTTGAACTTTAATTCACTACAAATCTGTTTCGTATGGTAAGCGAAGCTTACCACACTCGCGTCAGGTGAATATTGCAACTGATGTTAATATACGGGAAACTTGAGTTTAAACTTGAAATAATGAATAAAGAAACTTGAATAATGCACTAGACCCCTACAAATCGTGCGCTTTGTTAGGAACAGCGGCACCGAACTTATGGCCAGGAGGCCTCGCATTTTTTGGTTTGTTATTAGACCAAAGATGTATCATGAATTGGTATTTTATAGCCTTCAGAAGTCTCTTAAATCTCCCCTCAAAATGCAGGAAAGCCATTTCTGGCAGACTCTAAAATTAAACATTTTCCAGGGCAGCAAGCTCCCGGAAACCCCATTCATATCGCGTCTTCGGCGCGACAACCTTAAGCCCCCCTAACCAAAAACATCTTACGCCTCTGAAGAAGCAAAAAAGTCTCTTCGTCAATCCAAGGTGAGAAGCCTGCGACACTGAATTCATGGTTTACTGTAAAACGTTCTAAAAAAAACTTTAAAAAATAATTTGGCGATTGTTTTGTTTTTAGTTGCGTACACCGCTGACCACTCGTACTGTGGACAACTACCTCACCATGGAAACCAGTCGATCTCGAGCCCAAAGCCAGTCCGATTGCGTTCCCGCGGTCCCGCGGAGTCCTTTCTCGATCAGACCACCTCGAATAGGTGCACTCAAAGCCAGATCAAATCCAGTACAAATCTAGTCAAAATCATCACCAGTCCGATTGCGTTCACTGTCGACGGATTCGATTTAGCCTGTGAGCAGGCTCTCTGCGGGTTGGGGGAGGGCTGGTTGGGGTCTGGGTTCTTTCCTTAAAATCTGTCATCCCTTCTTTTGCAAGACTTGCCGGCCGCATTTTACACAGTTGATCATCACATTCACATCCTCATATCAAGACTATATAGCTGGCAGATTTGGCTTCAGAGCGGTGATGCCAGCAAGCACATCAACGTTGTGAGAACGTTGTGAGAACGTTGCGCTTACGTCCGGAAAACGTTATATCGAACGTTCGCACAACGTTTTTTTGTCGACTCCGCTATGCCTCGTCACAACGTTCACTGATAACGTTCGCTGATAACAATGAAGGAAAACCTATGAATTGAAAATCTTTCATCATAAAAGTATCTTCGTTATACAAGCGCAATTCTTAGCGACTCTTTCTTAAGACTTTAGCGATTCGATTTCTTAGCAATCATGGCCATGCGGGAAGCAATCACAGCCAAGCGGTGAATGTAATATATATTATTTACGTAATTACGTTCACCGCTTGGCCGTGATTGCTAAGAAATCGAATCGCTAAAAAACAATCGCTAAGAAAAAATCGCTACGAAACGAAGATACTTTCATGATGAAAGATTTTCAATTCATAGGTTTTCCATGTGTTGCCACGTGAGATCTTCAGATATATTTTCTGACCATATGTGCAACAATTCTTCCTTATACTTGGAAAAACTTAACATTATAAGACAAAATATCACACCGAAAGTCTTGTATGATTTAAATACATTCATTGCTATTTCCTATGTTCTGCTGCAGAACAACAAAAATAAGGAAACGGCGTTCTCTGATCAAAATATTTCACTGATTAGACGTTTACTTACCTTACAAAGGATTATATGGCTTTGAATAACCACGGATGGATAAAGCATTGAAGACCAAATAATCGACTAACTTGTAATTGAAACGTGTATCACACCTTCGGCTTCTGACTGAATAATGCGTTTGTGACCACAGAGCCTGCAGACACAACGTACTGTGAACGTTTTCAGAACGTTTTTTAGTAACCTACGGAATTCCAACAATGTTTGCTATCAAATAATGTCAACATTTCAAATTCAAGCTGTTGTACTAAAAAGATATTTAATCTATAAAAACATTTTTGTGACTGATAACCTAACGTTGAGGAGACGTTATACGAATGTTTTTGCGGCACAACGTTTCTTTCATGGTTTATGACACCTTTGTGTAATATAATACCCAACTTCCAGGAGACGTTATATGAACGTTCCAGCCGTACCGTTAGATCCCAACGTTCAAACGTTGCTACAACGTTCTTTCATGGTTTTTGACACCTCTATGTAATTTAATATAACTACGTGTAAGGAAAACAATGTTGTGGGAAAGTTGTCAGAACGTTAGGTCCGACCTAACCAATCCACAACCTTTTACGAACGTTGTGATTACGACATTACGTTGTGTTATCTTCTCAATTTCAACTATTGTTTTGGTTGTGTATTTGATTCCATCAAGTTTCATATCCAGTCTTTTGTTGCGTTTGTTCCGTATATTCAAGGATTACGGAACCAATTAAAAGAATCTTAGGTATACTCTTAGGTACGTCATGGTGGTGTAATTGCAGGTTTTAATCAGTTTTTTAGAAAATTATTAGGATTGTTATTCGCCTTTATTAAAGCGTCGAATACATGTTTTCGCTCACTTTCCTTCAATCGAAACTAGATGGTATGCCTTGAGCTCTCAAAAATAAAGTTCTAGGAACGGACTTCTTATGGCATATGGGGTGGTGAGAACCAAATGAAAGATATTTGTCAGCGTGTGTTGGTTTTAGGTATACAGCAGTTGTTTCTAATTTTCCGTGGTCTGGTGTTCGTTTGACGAATGAATCCAAAAATGGTAAACATTCATTCTTTTCACGTTCTACTGTGAATTGAATTGAAGGCTCTATTGAGTTGAAGTGGTTCAAAAGAATTTCCACTTCATTCTTGAATACCGCGTCACGTATCGTTTCCAAAACAAAGGCTTCACTGGCGCGGACGCTAATGCTCTTTGTTCAATGTCTCCCATCACTAAATTAGCAATCACAGCAGAAACGGGTGAACCCATAGCTGTGCCAAAAACCTGTTGTATAGTGTGCCGTCATACACAAAACTAGTTGTTTTTAGACAAAAGTCGCCAGGAGTTCTATTATAGATCCTCAACAGGCAACGATGTTATTTGATCTAATGTATCATCCTATTTTAGTCTAAAGTAACATCCTGTCTTTGTGAGAAAAAACCTTGTGAGCTGGTCCAGTTGTGCAAAAGATTTAAAAAAAAAAAATTCGTGAATATTAAGCAATTGTCAATTTATTTAAGGTATACAAACAAATTTACAGTGCAACATTGGATAAAAAACTGGAACGGTAATGTAAATGTAACATCAGCGATACGTGCTATAAAACTTGCTTTGACGTAAGCACTTTTCTTATGCAGACTCTGGGTGACTGCATTGTCGACGTTGTTTAACCCGCTTAATCTGAGCTTCATCAGGTGCAACCTTTGTGAACTTATCAAACCCAATATTTGTGGAATTCCATTCGTCTTTTTCTTCTGTCTGTGACGTGAGCAACCACGTGGTGTGTATGATAACATTGGATGGGTCATCATGGTCAAGATCTAGTTGGCCAGACCAAGCACAAGTGGAATGGGCATTACGATACTTGTTTTGGTAGGACACAACCCATCCCAATGATCTACCGTCAGTGTCGTAACGGCCGACGAGATCATACTGCTTTTTCAGCTTTTCCAACAGCAGAATAGTATTTTCCTTCGAAACCTCCATTCTCGACTTTGGTTATCACCATCACCGAACGAAGCTCATTGTACCATACGGATGATTCAGTAAGCTTATCTTTGATAAGAACTAAAAGAATAAATCATGAATTAAGTCAGCGTAAATAATGACAATCGATTGTGGTAACAAAATGGTAGCCTTTACTCAATATGGCATGCAGTAAGCAGCAAAGGTGCAGTCATTAAGAAGTGGTGAAGAATCGCATGAAAGGTTTTAAGAAGGATCGTGCGTTTACAAGTGGAACAGTATAACATACGTATACATGTATACGCAAGCATGTTGTTTTTTATAGAAACCATCATGACGAAGGTCCTTCGCTCGAAAGTTAGACTATACTTACATGCTATTTCGGCAGTGCACCAACCTTTTTAGAAATTTGATTTGTATTTCTACACTGCCTATACGCAGCACAACACGTTTTATTACATGTCTGAAAAATTAGTACCCTCCTGGCAGTTCTGCGAATTTGCATCTTTTCATTCTCCGAATAATTGTATTCTCATTTGCATATACCGACTTCCTTCGCACGTGCAGGGCTTTAGAGTTTACCAAGAAAAATGGCACGTAATCAAAGCTCATGCTACTAATTATATTCCATAAAGCTCACTCATACTGTGGATAAATGTACTAGTTTAATACTTGATATACATGCTCATCACGAGTTAATTCGATCTTCCCGGCTTAGATTTGACTGGAATTTTCCTGATCAAACAACAGATATCAACAAACATACAGACTACAGTATATATGTGCATTTGAGTGAATAAAACCATGTATCAAATGCCCAAAGGTTCCTAACAAAGGTGATTTCAAAGAATAATGTGAATCAGTTTGTTTAAACGTTAACAATTAGTGGACTATTTTTTCTTATATAAATTACGAAGTAAAATTGCTCTTGGAACAAATATTTGTTTACTGATCTCAACGACAACTTTTTCAGTGAAGCCTTGGTGACGAACTGCAA
Organism: Chrysogorgia sp. JL179-B06; assembly: GCA_035772405.1. Lineage (NCBI taxonomy): Eukaryota > Metazoa > Cnidaria > Anthozoa > Scleralcyonacea > Chrysogorgiidae > Chrysogorgia > Chrysogorgia sp. JL179-B06. Next base: position 1,164,266 of record JAYKKM010000319.1, read on the forward strand.
AAGTTTACCTCGTGATTGTACATAGAGGTTTCACAAACAGCTGAATTAGGATTGATTAACCGCTATTAGCTGCAAAGGATCGACATGCAATTAGAATGATACTCCTATACATATTGCAAATCTGCTCTTATATAGATTTAAAAACATACCTGTCGCACCGCTATTGGATTTTTCTTTCGAAAGGCTCATTTGAAAAAGGCGTTTGTAGACGTTTGTCACACGGAGTAGTTTTCGGGTTTGCTGAATAAACATATATACTATATAGTTGACGTACTGAGGTGTAATCAGTTCCGGTCTTGGTTTTGATATGTGACCATATATAGAGCCATCCGTGGTTTCCTGAACGTTGTTTCTTACGCACGCTGTAAGGAGAATGGAGTGACGTCAGTAACTAATGAGGATTTATTTTTATTGAATGATGATATATAGTTGTTGAATGTGAACCAAAATATTTCTGTTGAATGTGAATGCATATCGGGTGACTCAGGCCTCTATTGATTTTAGAGCAGAGACGGATGGGATATAGATCCAGCCTCTTATCCAGTCCTCCCCGAAGAACTAGAGGACTGGATAAGAGGCGTATACATTGACTCACTGTTCGAAGTAAACGCTGTTGTTGATCTACCGCCATCAAATAATTTGTATTAAAGAGTCTAAAATTGACATTTTGGCTTTAACAGAATCTTGGTTAAATAACTGTGATGAATACTCGATAAGAGATATTACTCCGATTAACAATATACAAACATATTGACAAAGCAATTGCCATCAATTAATGCAAACCATGCTATTCAAGTCTTTTGAAGTCATGGACAGGGTATGGCAACCTAAAAACCTCTCTGACTGATTATATCTGCTGATTGATATATATATATATATATATATATATAGATTTTCGCTTACCTCAAAACTGGTCTGCTACAACTTGTTTCATCTGTAAAAGAATCTTCAGGCAGAAGATTCTTCATTCTTTTACAGATGAAACAAGTTGTAGCAGACCAGTTTTGAGGTAAGCGAAAATCTATTATTTGCTCTAACTATATGTTGTTGAGCACTCTTTGCATTTCGTAGACCAAAACCCACACGTATATATATATATATATATATATATATATATATATATATATATAATATGTATATATATATATATATATATATATATATATATATATACATATATATATATATATATATATATATATATATATATATATATATATATATATATATATATATATATATATATATATTATATATATATATATATATATATATATATTGAAAAATATCGATATCGTCCATCTCGGTGGCTTATATGGTATTTTGCGAAACGAAACAGATTTGCGAAACGAAACAACAATTTACAAAACGTGTCTTAAAGCTAGTTAGGCGGGGGGGGGGGGGGGGGGGGGGGGGGGGGGGGGGCGGTGGTGACTTTAACAGTTTCACGTTGACGCTGATAATAACATAATATATAATTGTCAGGATCGAAATCATACGGGTGGAGTGCTCGATTACCGGGGTAGAGCAGGATAGCAAAAAAAAGACAATCTCGAGTTACTTCATTTGAACTTTAATTCACTACAAATCTGTTTCGTATGGTAAGCGAAGCTTACCACACTCGCGTCAGGTGAATATTGCAACTGATGTTAATATACGGGAAACTTGAGTTTAAACTTGAAATAATGAATAAAGAAACTTGAATAATGCACTAGACCCCTACAAATCGTGCGCTTTGTTAGGAACAGCGGCACCGAACTTATGGCCAGGAGGCCTCGCATTTTTTGGTTTGTTATTAGACCAAAGATGTATCATGAATTGGTATTTTATAGCCTTCAGAAGTCTCTTAAATCTCCCCTCAAAATGCAGGAAAGCCATTTCTGGCAGACTCTAAAATTAAACATTTTCCAGGGCAGCAAGCTCCCGGAAACCCCATTCATATCGCGTCTTCGGCGCGACAACCTTAAGCCCCCCTAACCAAAAACATCTTACGCCTCTGAAGAAGCAAAAAAGTCTCTTCGTCAATCCAAGGTGAGAAGCCTGCGACACTGAATTCATGGTTTACTGTAAAACGTTCTAAAAAAAACTTTAAAAAATAATTTGGCGATTGTTTTGTTTTTAGTTGCGTACACCGCTGACCACTCGTACTGTGGACAACTACCTCACCATGGAAACCAGTCGATCTCGAGCCCAAAGCCAGTCCGATTGCGTTCCCGCGGAGTCCTTTCTCGATCAGACCACCTCGAATAGGTGCACTCAAAGCCAGATCAAATCCAGTACAAATCTAGTCAAAATCATCACCAGTCCGATTGCGTTCACTGTCGACGGATTCGATTTAGCCTGTGAGCAGGCTCTCTGCGGGTTGGGGGAGGGCTGGTTGGGGTCTGGGTTCTTTCCTTAAAATCTGTCATCCTTCTTTTGCAAGACTTGCCGGCCGCATTTTACACAGTTGATCATCACATTCACATCCTCATATCAAGACTATATAGCTGGCAGATTTGGCTTCAGAGCGGTGATGCCAGCAAGCACATCAACGTTGTGAGAACGTTGTGAGAACGTTGCGCTTACGTCCGGAAAACGTTATATCGAACGTTCGCACAACGTTTTTTTGTCGACTCCGCTATGCCTCGTCACAACGTTCACTGATAACGTTCGCTGATAACAATGAAGGAAAACCTATGAATTGAAAATCTTTCATCATAAAAGTATCTTCGTTATACAAGCGCAATTCTTAGCGACTCTTTCTTAAGACTTTAGCGATTCGATTTCTTAGCAATCATGGCCATGCGGGAAGCAATCACAGCCAAGCGGTGAATGTAATATATATTATTTACGTAATTACGTTCACCGCTTGGCCGTGATTGCTAAGAAATCGAATCGCTTAAAAAACAATCTCTAAGAAAAAATCGCTACGAAACGAAGATACTTTCATGATGAAAGATTTTCAATTCATAGGTTTTCCATGTGTTGCCACGTGAGATCTTCAGATATATTTTCTGACCATATGTGCAACAATTGTTCCTTATACTTGGAAAAACTTAACATTATAAGACAAAATATCACACCGAAAGTCTTGTATGATTTAAATACATTCATTGCTATTTCCTATGTTCTGCTGCAGAACAACAAAAATAAGGAAACGGCGTTCTCTGATCAAAATATTTCACTGATTAGACGTTTACTTACCTTACAAAGGATTATATGGCTTTGAATAACCACGGATGGATAAAGCATTGAAGACCAAATAATCGACTAACTTGTAATTGAAACGTGTATCACACCTTCGGCTTCTGACTGAATAATGCGTTTGTGACCACAGAGCCTGCAGACACAACGTACTGTGAACGTTTTCAGAACGTTTTTTGGTAACCTACGGAATTCCAACAATGTTTGCTATCAAATAATGTCAACATTCAAATTCAAGCTGTTGTACTAAAAAGATATTTAATCTATAAAAACATTTTTGTGACTGATAACCTAACGTTGAGGAGACGTTATACGAATGTTTTTGCGGCACAACGTTCTTTCATGGTTTATGACACCTTTGTGTAATATAATACCCAACTTCCAGGAGACGTTATATGAACGTTCCAGCCGTACGTTAGATCCCAACGTTCAACGTTGCTACAACGTTCTTTCATGGTTTTTGACACCTCTATGTAATTTAATATAACTACGTGTAAGGAAAACAATGTTGTGGGAAAGTTGTCAGAACGTTAGGTCCGACCTAACCAATCCACAACCTTTTACGAACGTTGTGATTACGACATTACGTTGTGTTATCTTCTCAATTTCAACTATTGTTTTGGTTGTGTATTTGATTCCATCAAGTTTCATATCCAGTCTTTTGTTGCGTTTGTTCCGTATATTCAAGGATTACGGAACCAATTAAAAGAATCTTAGGTATACTCTTAGGTACGTCATGGTGGTGTAATTGCAGGTTTTAATCAGTTTTTTAGAAAATTATTAGGATTGTTATTCGCCTTTTATTAAAGCGTCGAATACATGTTTTCGCTCACTTTCCTTCAATCGAAACTAGATGGTATGCCTTGAGCTCTCAAAAATAAAGTTCTAGGAACGGACTTCTTATGGCATATGGGGTGGTGAGAACCAAATGAAAGATATTTGTCAGCGTGTGTTGGTTTTAGGTATACAGCAGTTGTTTCTAATTTTCCGTGGTCTGGTGTTCGTTTGACGAATGAATCCAAAAATGGTAAACATTCATTCTTTTCACGTTCTACTGTGAATTGAATTGAAGGCTCTATTGAGTTGAAGTGGTTCAAAAGAATTTCCACTTCATTCTTGAATACCGCGTCACGTATCGTTTCCAAAACAAAGGCTTCACTGGCGCGGACGCTAATGCTCTTTGTTCAATGTCTCCCATCACTAAATTAGCAATCACAGCAGAAACGGGTGAACCCATAGCTGTGCCAAAAACCTGTTGTATAGTGTGCCGTCATACACAAAACTAGTTGTTTTTAGACAAAAGTCGCCAGGAGTTCTATTATAGATCCTCAACAGGCAACGATGTTATTTGATCTAATGTATCATCCTATTTTAGTCTAAAGTAACATCCTGTCTTTGTGAGAAAAAACCTTGTGAGCTGGTCCAGTTGTGCAAAAGATTTAAAAAAAAAAAATTCGTGAATATTAAGCAATTGTCAATTTATTTAAGGTATACAAACAAATTTACAGTGCAACATTGGATAAAAAACTGGAACGGTAATGTAAATGTAACATCAGCGATACGTGCTATAAAACTTGCTTTGACGTAAGCACTTTTCTTATGCAGACTCTGGGTGACTGCATTGTCGACGTTGTTTAACCCGCTTAATCTGAGCTTCATCAGGTGCAACCTTTGTGAACTTATCAAACCCAATATTTGTGGAATTCCATTCGTCTTTTTCTTCTGTCTGTGACGTGAGCAACCACGTGGTGTGTATGATAACATTGGATGGGTCATCATGGTCAAGATCTAGTTGGCCAGACCAAGCACAAGTGGAATGGGCATTACGATACTTGTTTTGGTAGGACACAACCCATCCCAATGATCTACCGTCAGTGTCGTAACGGCCGACGAGATCATACTGCTTTTCAGCTTTTCCAACAGCAGAATAGTATTTTCCTTCGAAACCTCCATTCTCGACTTTGGTTATCACCATCACCGAACAAAGCTCATTGTACCATACGGATGATTCAGTAAGCTTATCTTTGATAAGAACTAAAAGAATAAATCATGAATTAAGTCAGCGTAAATAATGACAATCGATTGTGGTAACAAAATGGTAGCCTTTACTCAATATGGCATGCAGTAAGCAGCAAAGGTGCAGTCATTAAGAAGTGGTGAAGAATCGCATGAAAGGTTTTAAGAAGGATCGTGCGTTTACAAGTGGAACAGTATAACATACGTATACATGTATACGCAAGCATGTTGTTTTTTATAGAAACCATCATGACGAAGGTCCTTCGCTCGAAAGTTAGACTATACTTACATGCTATTTCGGCAGTGCACCAACCTTTTTAGAAATTTGATTTGTATTTCTACACTGCCTATACGCAGCACAACACGTTTTATTACATGTCTGAAAAATTAGTACCCTCCTGGCAGTTCTGCGAATTTGCATCTTTTCATTCTCCGAATAATTGTATTCTCATTTGCATATACCGACTTCCTTCGCACGTGCAGGGCTTTAGAGTTTACCAAGAAAAATGGCACGTAATCAAAGCTCATGCTACTAATTATATTCCATAAAGCTCACTCATACTGTGGATAAATGTACTAGTTTAATACTTGATATACATGCTCATCACGAGTTAATTCGATCTTCCCGGCTTAGATTTGACTGGAATTTTCCTGATCAAACAACAGATATCAACAAACATACAGACTACAGTATATATGTGCATTTGAGTGAATAAAACCATGTATCAAATGCCCAAAGGTTCCTAACAAAGGTGATTTCAAAGAATAATGTGAATCAGTTTGTTTTAAACGTTAACAATTAGTGGACTATTTTTTCTTATATAAATTACGAAGTAAAAATTGCTCTTGGAACAAATATTTGTTTACTGATCTCAACGACAACTTTTTCAGTGAAGCCTTGGTGACGAACTGCAAAAGTTTACCTCGTGATTGTACATAGAGGTTTCACAAACAGCTGAATTAGGATTGATTAACCGCTATTAGCTGCAAAGGATCGACATGCAATTAGAATGATACTCCTATACATATTGCAAATCTGCTCTTATATAGATTTAAAACATACCTGTCGCACCGCTATTGGATTTTTCTTTCGAAAGGCTCATTTGAAAAAGGCGTTTGTAGACGTTTGTCACACGGAGTAGTTTTCGGGTTTGCTGAATAAACATATATACTATATAGTTGACGTACTGAGGTGTAATCAGTTCTTCCACTTTGGCTCCGGTCTTGGTTTTGATATGTGACCATATATAGAGCCATCCGTGGTTTCCTGAACGTTGTTTCTTACGCACGCTGTAAGGAGAATGGAGTGACGTCAGTAACTAATGAGGATTTATTTTTATTGAATGATGATATATAGTTGTTGAATGTGAACCAAAATATTTCTGTTGAATGTGAATGCATATCGGGTGACTCAGGCCTCTATTGATTTTAGAGCAGAGACGGATGGGATATAGATCCAGCCTCTTATCCAGTCCTCCCCGAAGAACTAGAGGACTGGATAAGAGGCGTATACATTGACTCACTGTTCGAAGTAAACGCTGTTGTTGATCTACCGCCATCAAATAATTTGTATTAAAGAGTCTAAAATTGACATTTTGGCTTTAACAGAATCTTGGTTAAATAACTGTGATGAATACTCGATAAGAGATATTACTCCGATTAACAATATACAAACATATTGACAAAGCAATTGCCATCAATTAATGCAAACCATGCTATTCAAGTCTTTTGAAGTCATGGACAGGGTATGGCAACCTAAAAACCTCTCTGACTGATTATATCTGCTGATTGATATATATATATATATATATATATATATATATATATATATATAATATATATATATATAATATGTATATATATATATATATATATATATATATATACATATATATATATATATATATATATATATATATATATATATATATATATATATATATATATATATATATATATATATATATATATATATATATATATATATATATATATATATATATATATATATATATATGGTAATGCAGAAATCCGGAAAAATGCCCCCTGAAAGGCCAATGCCTTAGGGAATCAATCATCTACCAGGCGACAGTGATAACACGCGAAAGTGACCCCAAAGAGACCTACATCGGCCTGACAAAGAATACGTTCAAAGAAAGATTTAATGGACACAAAACGACATTCAAAAACAGGAACAAACGCAACAACACAGAGCTCAGCAAGTATATTTGGAGTCTGAAAGATCAACAGAAAGAATACAAAATAGAATGGGACATCCTGCGCGAGGCAAAAGCATACAGCAACAAGACAAAAAGGTGCCAACTATGCAATCTCGAAAAAGTCTACATCATTTACAGACCAGAATTAGGAACCCTAAATAAACGGAACGAATTAGCCTCCGCGTGTAGACACAAAGCACCATTCCTTTTTAAGAATTTTAAAATATAAACTATGAACAATATTGCATTTTTAAGCCGAACCTTGTATGAACATCATAATTAGCATTTTATAATTAGCATTTTTATAATTATAATTAGCATTTTAATACATTAGGGATATTATGTGAATAATCAAAACACTACAAACTTTCTGAAGACGGAGGAACACCTCCAGAAACTTAAAGTAAAATGTTTGTATGAACGTGTAGTCTATTTTATTATTAGTATATATATATATATATATATATTGAAAAATATCGATATCGTCCATCTCGGTGGCTTATATGGTATTTTGCGAAACGAAACAGATTTGCGAAACGAAACAACAATTTACAAAACGTGTCTTAAAGCTAGTTAGGCGGGGGGGGGGGGGGGGGGGCGGTGGTGACTTTAACAGTTTCACGTTGACGCTGATAATAACATAATATATAATTGTCAGGATCGAAATCATACGGGTGGAGTGCTCGATTACCGGGGTAGAGCAGGATAGCAAAAAAAAGACAATCTCGAGTTACTTCATTTGAACTTTAATTCACTACAAATCTGTTTCGTATGGTAAGCGAAGCTTACCACACTCGCGTCAGGTGAATATTGCAACTGATGTTAATATACGGGAAACTTGAGTTTAAACTTGAAATAATGAATAAAGAAACTTGAATAATGCACTAGACCCCTACAAATCGTGCGCTTTGTTAGGAACAGCGGCACCGAACTTATGGCCAGGAGGCCTCGCATTTTTTGGTTTGTTATTAGACCAAAGATGTATCATGAATTGGTATTTTATAGCCTTCAGAAGTCTCTTAAATCTCCCCTCAAAATGCAGGAAAGCCATTTCTGGCAGACTCTAAAATTAAACATTTTCCAGGGCAGCAAGCTCCCGGAAACCCCATTCATATCGCGTCTTCGGCGCGACAACCTTAAGCCCCCCTAACCAAAAACATCTTACGCCTCTGAAGAAGCAAAAAAGTCTCTTCGTCAATCCAAGGTGAGAAGCCTGCGACACTGAATTCATGGTTTACTGTAAAACGTTCTAAAAAAAACTTTAAAAAATAATTTGGCGATTGTTTTGTTTTTAGTTGCGTACACCGCTGACCACTCGTACTGTGGACAACTACCTCACCATGGAAACCAGTCGATCTCGAGCCCAAAGCCAGTCCGATTGCGTTCCGCGGTCCCGCGGAGTCCTTTCTCGATCAGACCACCTCGAATAGGTGCACTCAAAGCCAGATCAAATCCAGTACAAATCTAGTCAAAATCATCACCAGTCCGATTGCGTTCACTGTCGACGGATTCGATTTAGCCTGTGAGCAGGCTCTCTGCGGGTTGGGGGAGGGCTGGTTGGGGTCTGGGTTCTTTCCTTAAAATCTGTCATCCTTCTTTTGCAAGACTTGCCGGCCGCATTTTACACAGTTGATCATCACATTCACATCCTCATATCAAGACTATATAGCTGGCAGATTTGGCTTCAGAGCGGTGATGCCAGCAAGCACATCAACGTTGTGAGAACGTTGTGAGAACGTTGCGCTTACGTCCGGAAAACGTTATATCGAACGTTCGCACAACGTTTTTTTGTCGACTCCGCTATGCCTCGTCACAACGTTCACTGATAACGTTCGCTGATAACAATGAAGGAAAACCTATGAATTGAAAATCTTTCATCATAAAAGTATCTTCGTTATACAAGCGCAATTCTTAGCGACTCTTTCTTAAGACTTTAGCGATTCGATTTCTTAGCAATCATGGCCATGCGGGAAGCAATCACAGCCAAGCGGTGAATGTAATATATATTATTTACGTAATTACGTTCACCGCTTGGCCGTGATTGCTAAGAAATCGAATCGCTAAAAAACAATCGCTAAGAAAAAATCGCTACGAAACGAAGATACTTTCATGATGAAAGATTTTCAATTCATAGGTTTTCCATGTGTTGCCACGTGAGATCTTCAGATATATTTTCTGACCATATGTGCAACAATTGTTCCTTATACTTGGAAAAACTTAACATTATAAGACAAAATATCACACCGAAAGTCTTGTATGATTTAAATACATTCATTGCTATTTCCTATGTTCTGCTGCAGAACAACAAAAATAAGGAAACGGCGTTCTCTGATCAAAATATTTCACTGATTAGACGTTTACTTACCTTACAAAGGATTATATGGCTTTGAATAACCACGGATGGATAAAGCATTGAAGACCAAATAATCGACTAACTTGTAATTGAAACGTGTATCACACCTTCGGCTTCTGACTGAATAATGCGTTTGTGACCACAGAGCCTGCAGACACAACGTACTGTGAACGTTTTCAGAACGTTTTTTAGTAACCTACGGAATTCCAACAATGTTTGCTATCAAATAATGTCAACATTCAAATTCAAGCTGTTGTACTAAAAAGATATTTAATCTATAAAAACATTTTTGTGACTGATAACCTAACGTTGAGGAGACGTTATACGAATGTTTTTGCGGCACAACGTTCTTTCATGGTTTATGACACCTTTGTGTAATATAATACCCAACTTCCAGGAGACGTTATATGAACGTTCCAGCCGTACCGTTAGATCCCAACGTTCAAACGTTGCTACAACGTTCTTTCATGGTTTTTGACACCTCTATGTAATTTAATATAACTACGTGTAAGGAAAACAATGTTGTGGGAAAGTTGTCAGAACGTTAGGTCCGACCTAACCAATCCACAACCTTTTACGAACGTTGTGATTACGACATTACGTTGTGTTATCTTCTCAATTTCAACTATTGTTTTGGTTGTGTATTTGATTCCATCAAGTTTCATATCCAGTCTTTTGTTGCGTTTGTTCCGTATATTCAAGGATTACGGAACCAATTAAAAGAATCTTAGGTATACTCTTAGGTACGTCATGGTGGTGTAATTGCAGGTTTTAATCAGTTTTTTAGAAAATTATTAGGATTGTTATTCGCCTTTATTAAAGCGTCGAATACATGTTTTCGCTCACTTTCCTTCAATCGAAACTAGATGGTATGCCTTGAGCTCTCAAAAATAAAGTTCTAGGAACGGACTTCTTATGGCATATGGGGTGGTGAGAACCAAATGAAAGATATTTGTCAGCGTGTGTTGGTTTTAGGTATACAGCAGTTGTTTCTAATTTTCCGTGGTCTGGTGTTCGTTTGACGAATGAATCCAAAAATGGTAAACATTCATTCTTTTCACGTTCTACTGTGAATTGAATTGAAGGCTCTATTGAGTTGAAGTGGTTCAAAATAATTTCCACTTCATTCTTGAATACCGCGTCACGTATCGTTTCCAAAACAAAGGCTTCACTGGCGCGGACGCTAATATACTCTTTGTTCAATGTCTCCCATCACTAAATTAGCAATCACAGCAGAAACGGGTGAACCCATAGCTGTGCCAAAAACCTGTTGTATAGTGTGCCGTCATACACAAAACTAGTTGTTTTTAGACAAAAGTCGCCAGGAGTTCTATTATAGATCCTCAACAGGCAACGATGTTATTTGATCTAATGTATCATCCTATTTTAGTCTAAAGTAACATCCTGTCTTTGTGAGAAAAAACTTTGTGAGCTGGTCCAGTTGTGCAAAAGATTTAAAAAAAAAAAAATTCGTGAATATTAAGCAATTGTCAATTTATTTAAGGTATACAAACAAATTTACAGTGCAACATTGGATAAAAAACTGGAACGGTAATGTAAATGTAACATCAGCGATACGTGCTATAAAACTTGCTTTGACGTAAGCACTTTTCTTATGCAGACTCTGGGTGACTGCATTGTCGACGTTGTTTAACCCGCTTAATCTGAGCTTCATCAGGTGCAACCTTTGTGAACTTATCAAACCCAATATTTGTGGAATTCCATTCGTCTTTTTCTTCTGTCTGTGACGTGAGCAACCACGTGGTGTGTATGATAACATTGGATGGGTCATCATGGTCAAGATCTAGTTGGCCAGACCAAGCACAAGTGGAATGGGCATTACGATACTTGTTTTGGTAGGACACAACCCATCCCAATGATCTACCGTCAGTGTCGTAACGGCCGACGAGATCATACTGCTTTTCAGCTTTTCCAACAGCAGAACAGTATTTTCCTTCGAAACCTCCATTCTCGACTTTGGTTATCACCATCACCGAACCAAGCTCATTGTACCATACGGATGATTCAGTAAGCTTATCTTTGATAAGAACTAAAAGAATAAATCATGAATTAAGTCAGCGTAAATAATGACAATCGATTGTGGTAACAAAATGGTAGCCTTTACTCAATATGGCATGCAGTAAGCAGCAAAGGTGCAGTCATTAAGAAGTGGTGAAGAATCGCATGAAAGGTTTTAAGAAGGATCGTGCGTTTACAAGTGGAACAGTATAACATACGTATACATGTATACGCAAGCATGTTGTTTTTTATAGAAACCATCATGACGAAGGTCCTTCGCTCGAAAGTTAGACTATACTTACATGCTATTTCGGCAGTGCACCAACCTTTTTAGATATTTGATTTGTATTTCTACACTGCCTATACGCAGCACAACACTTTTTATTACATGTCTGAAAAATTAGTACCCTCCTGGCAGTTCTGCGAATTTGCATCTTTTCATTCTCCGAATAATTGTATTCTCATTTGCATATACCGACTTCCTTCGCACGTGCAGGGCTTTAGAGTTTACCAAGAAAAATGGCACGTAATCAAAGCTCATGCTACTAATTATATTCCATAAAGCTCACTCATACTGTGGATAAATGTACTAGTTTAATACTTGATATACATGCTCATCACGAGTTAATTCGATCTTCCCGGCTTAGATTTGACTGGAATTTTCCTGATCAAACAACAGATATCAACAAACATACAGAATACAGTATATATGTGCATTTGAGTGAATAAAACCATGTATCAAATGCCCAAAGGTTCCTAACAAAGGTGATTTCAAAGAATAATGTGAATCAGTTTGTTTAAACGTTAACAATTAGTGGACTATTTTTTCTTATATAAATTACGAAGTAAAATTGCTCTTGGAACAAATATTTGTTTACTGATCTCAACGACAACTTTTTCAGTGAAGCCTTGGTGACGAACTGCAAAAGTTTACCTCGTGATTGTACATAGAGGTTTCACAAACAGCTGAATTAGGATTGATTAACCGCTATTAGCTGCAAAGGATCGACATGCAATTAGAATGATACTCCTATACATATTGCAAATCTGCTCTTATATAGATTTAAAACATACCTGTCGCACCGCTATTGGATTTTTCTTTCGAAAGGCTCATTTGAAAAAGGCGTTTGTAGACGTTTGTCACACGGAGTAGTTTTCGGGTTTGCTGAATAAACATATATACTATATAGTTGACGTACTGAGGTGTAATCAGTTCCGGTCTTGGTTTTGATATGTGACCATATATAGAGCCATCCGTGGTTTCCTGAACGTTGTTTCTTACGCACGCTGTAAGGAGAATGGAGTGACGTCAGTAACTAATGAGGATTTATTTTTATTGAATGATGATATATAGTTGTTGAATGTGAACCAAAATATTTCTGTTGAATGTGAATGCATATCGGGTGACTCAGGCCTCTATTGATTTTAGAGCAGAGACGGATGGGATATAGATCCAGCCTCTTATCCAGTCCTCCCCGAAGAACTAGAGGACTGGATAAGAGGCGTATACATTGACTCACTGTTCGAAGTAAACGCTGTTGTTGATCTACCGCCATCAAATAATTTGTATTAAAGAGTCTAAAATTGACATTTTGGCTTTAACAGAATCTTGGTTAAATAACTGTGATGAATACTCGATAAGAGATATTACTCCGATTAACAATATACAAACATATTGACAAAGCAATTGCCATCAATTAATGCAAACCATGCTATTCAAGTCTTTTGAAGTCATGGACAGGGTATGGCAACCTAAAAACCTCTCTGACTGATTATATCTGCTGATTGATATATATATATATATATATATATATATATATATATAATATATATATATATAATATGTATATATATATATATGTATATATATATACATATATATATATATATACATATATATATATATATTATATATATATATATATATATTATATATATATATATATATATATATATAATATATATATATATATATATATATATTGAAAAATATCGATATCGTCCATCTCGGTGGCTTATATGGTATTTTGCGAAACGAAACAGATTTGCGAAACGAAACAACAATTTACAAAACGTGTCTTAAAGCTAGTTAGGGGGGGGGGGGGGGGGGGGGGGCGGTGGTGACTTTAACAGTTTCACGTTCAGGATCCAAATCATACGGGTGGAGTGCTCGATTACCGGGGTAGAGCAGGATAGCAAAAAAAAGACAATCTCGAGTTACTTCATTTGAACTTTAATTCACTACAAATCTGTTTCGTATGGTAAGCGAAGCTTACCACACTCGCGTCAGGTGAATATTGCAACTGATGTTAATATACGGGAAACTTGAGTTTAAACTTGAAATAATGAATAAAGAAACTTGAATAATGCACTAGACCCCTACAAATCGTGCGCTTTGTTAGGAACAGCGGCACCGAACTTATGGCCAGGAGGCCTCGCATTTTTTGGTTTGTTATTAGACCAAAGATGTATCATGAATTGGTATTTTATAGCCTTCAGAAGTCTCTTAAATCTCCCCTCAAAATGCAGGAAAGCCATTTCTGGCAGACTCTAAAATTAAACATTTTCCAGGGCAGCAAGCTCCCGGAAACCCCATTCATATCGCGTCTTCGGCGCGACAACCTTAAGCCCCCCTAACCAAAAACATCTTACGCCTCTGAAGAAGCAAAAAAGTCTCTTCGTCAATCCAAGGTGAGAAGCCTGCGACACTGAATTCATGGTTTACTGTAAAACGTTCTAAAAAAAAACTTTAAAAAATAATTTGGCGATTGTTTTGTTTTTAGTTGCGTACACCGCTGACCACTCGTACTGTGGACAACTACCTCACCATGGAAACCAGTCGATCTCGAGCCCAAAGCCAGTCCGATTGCGTTCCCGCGGTCCCGCGGAGTCCTTTCTCGATCAGACCACCTCGAATAGGTGCACTCAAAGCCAGATCAAATCCAGTACAAATCTAGTCAAAATCATCACCAGTCCGATTGCGTTCACTGTCGACGGATTCGATTTAGCCTGTGAGCAGGCTCTCTGCGGGTTGGGGGAGGGCTGGTTGGGGTCTGGGTTCTTTCCTTAAAATCTGTCATCCTTCTTTTGCAAGACTTGCCGGCCGCATTTTACACAGTTGATCATCACATTCACATCCTCATATCAAGACTATATAGCTGGCAGATTTGGCTTCAGAGCGGTGATGCCAGCAAGCACATCAACGTTGTGAGAACGTTGTGAGAACGTTGCGCTTACGTCCGGAAAACGTTATATCGAACGTTCGCACAACGTTTTTTTTGTCGACTCCGCTATAGTATGCCTCGTCACAAACGTTCACTGATAACGTTCGCTGATAACAATGAAGGAAAACCTATGAATTGAAAATCTTTCATCATAAAAGTATCTTCGTTATACAAGCGCAATTCTTAGCGACTCTTTCTTAAGACTTTAGCGATTCGATTTCTTAGCAATCATGGCCATGCGGGAAGCAATCACAGCCAAGCGGTGAATGTAATATATATTATTTACGTAATTACGTTCACCGCTTGGCCGTGATTGCTAAGAAATCGAATCGCTAAAAACAATCGCTAAGAAAAAATCGCTACGAAACGAAGATACTTTCATGATGAAAGATTTTCAATTCATAGGTTTTCCATGTGTTGCCACGTGAGATCTTCAGATATATTTTCTGACCATATGTGCAACAATTGTTCCTTATACTTGGAAAAACTTAACATTATAAGACAAAATATCACACCGAAAGTCTTGTATGATTTAAATACATTCATTGCTATTTCCTATGTTCTGCTGCAGAACAACAAAAATAAGGAAACGGCGTTCTCTGATCAAAATATTTCACTGATTAGACGTTTACTTACCTTACAAAAGGATTATATGGCTTTGAATAACCACGGATGGATAAAGCATTGAAGACCAAATAATCGACTAACTTGTAATTGAAACGTGTATCACACCTTCGGCTTCTGACTGAATAATGCGTTTGTGACCACAGAGCCTGCAGACACAACGTACTGTGAACGTTTTCAGAACGTTTTTTAGTAACCTACGGAATTCCAACAATGTTTGCTATCAAATAATGTCAACATTCAAATTCAAGCTGTTGTACTAAAAAGATATTTAATCTATAAAAACATTTTTGTGACTGATAACCTAACGTTGAGGAGACGTTATACGAATGTTTTTGCGGCACAACGTTCTTTCATGGTTTATGACACCTTTGTGTAATATAATACCCAACTTCCAGGAGACGTTATATGAACGTTCCAGCCGTACCGTTAGATCCCAACGTTCAACGTTGCTACAACGTTTCTTTCATGGTTTTTGACACCTCTATGTAATTTAATATAACTACGTGTAAGGAAAACAATGTTGTGGGAAAGTTGTCAGAACGTTAGGTCCGACCTTAACCAATCCACAACCTTTTACGAACGTTGTGATTACGACATTACGTTGTGTTATCTTCTCAATTTCAACTATTGTTTTGGTTGTGTATTTGATTCCATCAAGTTTCATATCCAGTCTTTTGTTGCGTTTGTTCCGTATATTCAAGGATTACGGAACCATTTAAAAAGAATCTTAGGTTATACTCTTAGGTACGTCATGGTGGTGTAATTGCAGGTTTTAATCAGTTTTTTAGAAAATTATTAGGATTGTTATTCGCCTTTATTAAAGCGTCGAATACATGTTTTCGCTCACTTTCCTTCAATCGAAACTAGATGGTATGCCTTGAGCTCTCAAAAATAAAGTTCTAGGAACGGACTTCTTATGGCATATGGGGTTGGTGAGAACCAAATGAAAGATATTTGTCAGCGTGTGTTGGTTTTAGGTATACAGCAGTTGTTTCTAATTTTCCGTGGTCTGGTGTTCGTTTGACGAATGAATCCAAAAATGGTAAACATTCATTCTTTTCACGTTCTACTGTGAATTGAATTGAAGGCTCTATTGAGTTGAAGTGGTTCAAAAGAATTTCCACTTCATTCTTGAATACCGCGTCACGTATCGTTTCCAAAACAAAGGCTTCACTGGCGCGGACGCTAATGCTCTTTGTTCAATGTCTCCCATCACTAAATTAGCAATCACAGCAGAAACGGGTGAACCCATAGCTGTGCCAAAAACCTGTTTGTATAGTGTGCCGTCATACACAAAACTAGTTGTTTTTAGACAAAAGTCGCCAGGAGTTCTATTATAGATCCTCAACAGGCAACGATGTTATTTGATCTAATGTATCATCCTATTTTAGTCTAAAGTAACATCCTGTCTTTGTGAGAAAAAACCTTGTGAAGCTGGTCCAGTTGTGCAAAAGATTTAAAAAAAAAAAAATTCGTGAATATTAAGCAATTGTCAATTTATTTAAGGTATACAAACAAATTTACAGTGCAACATTGGATAAAAAACTGGAACGGTAATGTTAAATGTAACATCAGCGATACGTGCTATAAAACTTGCTTTGACGTAAGCACTTTTCTTATGCAGACTCTGGGTGACTGCATTGTCGACGTTGTTTAACCCGCTTAATCTGAGCTTCATCAGGTGCAACCTTTGTGAACTTATCAAACCCAATATTTGTGGAATTCCATTCGTCTTTTTCTTCTGTCTGTGACGTGAGCAACCACGTGGTGTGTATGATAACATTGGATGGGTCATCATGGTCAAGATCTAGTTGGCCAGACCAAGCACAAGTGGAATGGGCATTACGATACTTGTTTTGGTAGGACACAACCCATCCCAATGATCTACCGTCAGTGTCGTAACGGCCGACGAGATCATACTGCTTTTCAGCTTTTCCAACAGCAGAATAGTATTTTCCTTCGAAACCTCCATTCTCGACTTTGGTTATCACCATCACCGAACGAAGCTCATTGTACCCATACGGATGATTCAGTAAGCTTATCTTTGATAAGAACTAAAAGAATAAATCATGAATTAAGTCAGCGTAAATAATGACAATCGATTGTGGTAACAAAATGGTAGCCATTACTCAATATGGCATGCAGTAAGCAGCAAAGGTGCAGTCATTAAGAAGTGGTGAAGAATCGCATGAAAGGTTTTAAGAAGGATCGTGCGTTTACAAGTGGAACAGTATAACATACGTATACATGTATACGCAAGCATGTTGTTTTTTATAGAAACCATCATGACGAAGGTCCTTCGCTCGAAAGTTAGACTATACTTACATGCTATTTCGGCAGTGCACCAACCTTTTTAGAAATTTGATTTGTATTTCTACACTGCCTATACGCAGCACAACACTTTTTATTACATGTCTGAAAAATTAGTACCCTCCTGGCAGTTCTGCGAATTTGCATCTTTTCATTCTCCGAATAATTGTATTCTCATTTGCATATACCGACTTCCTTCGCACGTGCAGGGCTTTAGAGTTTACCAAGAAAAATGGCACGTAATCAAAGCTCATGCTACTAATTATATTCCATAAAGCT
Organism: Chrysogorgia sp. JL179-B06; assembly: GCA_035772405.1. Lineage (NCBI taxonomy): Eukaryota > Metazoa > Cnidaria > Anthozoa > Scleralcyonacea > Chrysogorgiidae > Chrysogorgia > Chrysogorgia sp. JL179-B06. The sequence goes on from JAYKKM010000319.1 coordinate 1,182,499, forward strand.
CACTCATACTGTGGATAAATGTACTAGTTTAATACTTGATATACATGCTCATCACGAGTTAATTCGATCTTCCCGGCTTAGATTTGACTGGAATTTTCTCTGATCAAACAACAGATATCAACAAACATACAGACTACAGTATATATGTGCATTTGAGTGAATAAAACCATGTATCAAATGCCCAAAGGTTCCTAACAAAGGTGATTTCAAAGAATAATGTGAATCAGTTTGTTTAAACGTTAACAATTAGTGGACTATTTTTTCTTATATAAATTACGAAGTAAAATTGCTCTTGGAACAAATATTTGTTTACTGATCTCAACGACAACTTTTTCAGTGAAAAGCCTTGGTGACGAACTGCAAAAGTTTACCTCGTGATTGTACATAGAGGTTTCCACAAACAGCTGAATTAGGATTGATTAACCGCTATTAGCTGCAAAGGATCGACATGCAATTAGAATGATACTCCTATACATATTGCAAATCTGCTCTTATATAGATTTAAAACATACCTGTCGCACCGCTATTGGATTTTTCTTTCGAAAGGCTCATTTGAAAAAGGCGTTTGTAGACGTTTGTCCACACGGAGTAGTTTTCGGGTTTGCTGAATAAACATATATACTATATAGTTGACGTACTGAGGTGTAATCAGTTCCGGTCTTGGTTTTGATATGTGACCATATATAGAGCCATCCGTGGTTTCCTGAACGTTGTTTCTTACGCACGCTGTAAGGAGAATGGAGTGACGTCAGTAACTAATGAGGATTTATTTTTATTGAATGATGATATATAGTTGTTGAATGTGAACCAAAATATTTCTGTTGAATGTGAATGCATATCGGGTGACTCAGGCCTCTATTGATTTTAGAGCAGAGACGGATGGGATATAGATCCAGCCTCTTATCCAGTCCTCCCCGAAGAACTAGAGGACTGGATAAGAGGCGTATACATTGACTCACTGTTCGAAGTAAACGCTGTTGTTGATCTACCGCCATCAAATAATTTGTATTAAAGAGTCTAAAATTGACATTTTGGCTTTAACAGAATCTTGGTTAAATAACTGTGATGAATACTCGATAAGAGATATTTACTCCGATTAACAATATACAAACATATTGACAAAGCAATTGCCATCAATTAATGCAAACCATGCTATTCAAGTCTTTTGAAGTCATGGACAGGGTATGGCAACCTAAAAACCTCTCTGACTGATTATATCTGCTGATTGATATATATATATATATATATATATATATATATATATATATATAATATATATATATATATAATATGTATATATATATATATATATATATATATATATATATATATATATATATATATATATATATATATATATATATATATATATATATATATATATATATATATATATATATATATATATATATATATATATATATATATATATATATATATATATATATATATTGAAAAATATCGATATCGTCCATCTCGGTGGCTTATATGGTATTTTGCGAAACGAAACAGATTTGCGAAACGAAACAACAATTTACAAAACGTGTCTTAAAGCTAGTTAGGGGGGGGGGGGGGGGCGGTGGTGACTTTAACAGTTTCACGTTCAGGATCCAAATCATACGGGTGGAGTGCTCGATTACCGGGGTAGAGCAGGATAGCAAAAAAAAAGACAATCTCGAGTTACTTCATTTGAACTTTAATTCACTACAAATCTGTTTTCGTATGGTAAGCGAAGCTTACCACACTCGCGTCAGGTGAATATTGCAACTGATGTTAATATACGGGAAACTTGAGTTTAAACTTGAAATAATGAATAAAGAAACTTGAATAATGCACTAGACCCCTACAAATCGTGCGCTTTGTTAGGAACAAGCGGCACCGAACTTATGGCCAGGAGGCCTCGCATTTTTTGGTTTGTTATTAGACCAAAGATGTATCATGAATTGGTATTTTATAGCCTTCAGAAGTCTCTTAAATCTCCCCTCAAAATGCAGGAAAGCCATTTCTGGCAGACTCTAAAATTAAACATTTTCCAGGGCAGCAAGCTCCCGGAAACCCCATTCATATCGCGTCTTCGGCGCGACAACCTTAAGCCCCCCTAACCAAAAACATCATACGCCTCTGAAGAAGCAAAAAAGTCTCTTCGTCAATCCAAGGTGAGAAAGCCTGCGACACTGAATTCATGGTTTACTGTAAAACGTTCTAAAAAAAACTTTAAAAAATAATTTGGCGATTGTTTTGTTTTTAGTTGCGTACACCGCTGACCACTCGTACTGTGGACAACTACCTCACCATGGAAACCAGTCGATCTCGAGCCCAAAGCCAGTCCGATTGCGTTCCCGCGGTCCCGCGGAGTCCTTTCTCGATCAGACCACCTCGAATAGGTGCACTCAAAGCCAGATCAAATCCAGTACAAATCTAGTCAAAATCATCACCAGTCCGATTGCGTTCACTGTCGACGGATTCGATTTAGCCTGTGAGCAGGCTCTCTGCGGGTTGGGGGAGGGCTGGTTGGGGTCTGGGTTCTTTCCTTAAAATCTGTCATCCTTCTTTTGCAAGACTTGCCGGCCGCATTTTACACAGTTGATCATCACATTCACATCCTCATATCAAGGACTATATAGCTGGCAGATTTGGCTTCAGAGCGGTGATGCCAGCAAAGCACATCAACGTTGTGAGAACGTTGTGAGAACGTTGCGCTTACGTCCGGAAAACGTTATATCGAACGTTCGCACAACGTTTTTTTGTCGACTCCGCTATAGTATGCCTCGTCACAACGTTCACTGATAACGTTCGCTGATAACAATGAAGGAAAACCTATGAATTGAAAATCTTTCATCATAAAAGTATCTTCGTTATACAAGCGCAATTCTTAGCGACTCTTTCTTAAGACTTTAGCGATTCGATTTCTTAGCAATCATGGCCATGCGGGAAGCAATCACAGCCAAGCGGTGAATGTAATATATATTATTTACGTAATTACGTTCACCGCTTGGCCGTGATTGCTAAGAAATCGAATCGCTAAAAAACAATCGCTAAGAAAAAATCGCTACGAAACGAAGATACTTTCATGATGAAAGATTTTCAATTCATAGGTTTTCCATGTGTTGCCACGTGAGATCTTCAGATATATTTTCTGACCATATGTGCAACAATTGTTCCTTATACTTGGAAAAACTTAACATTATAAGACAAAATATCACACCGAAAGTCTTGTATGATTTAAATACATTCATTGCTATTTCCTATGTTCTGCTGCAGAACAACAAAAATAAGGAAACGGCGTTCTCTGATCAAAATATTTCACTGATTAGACGTTTACTTACCTTACAAAGGATTATATGGCTTTGAATAACCACGGATGGATAAAGCATTGAAGACCAAATAATCGACTAACTTGTAATTGAAACGTGTATCACACCTTCGGCTTCTGACTGAATAATGCGTTTGTGACCACAGAGCCTGCAGACACAACGTACTGTGAACGTTTTCAGAACGTTTTTTAGTAACCTACGGAATTCCAACAATGTTTGCTATCAAATAATGTCAACATTCAAATTCAAGCTGTTGTACTAAAAAGATATTTAATCTATAAAAACATTTTTGTGACTGATAACCTAACGTTGAGGAGACGTTATACGAATGTTTTTGCGGCACAACGTTCTTTCATGGTTTATGACACCTTTGTGTAATATAATACCCAACTTCCAGGAGACGTTATATGAACGTTCCAGCCGTACGTTAGATCCCAACGTTCAACGTTGCTACAACGTTCTTTCATGGTTTTTGACACCTCTATGTAATTTAATATAACTACGTGTAAGGAAAACAATGTTGTGGGAAAGTTGTCAGAACGTTAGGTCCGACCTAACCAATCCACAACCTTTTACGAACGTTGTGATTACGACATTACGTTGTGTTATCTTCTCAATTTCAACTATTGTTTTGGTTGTGTATTTGATTCCATCAAGTTTCATATCCAGTCTTTTGTTGCGTTTGTTCCGTATATTCAAGGATTACGGAACCAATTAAAAGAATCTTAGGTATACTCTTAGGTACGTCATGGTGGTGTAATTGCAGGTTTTAATCAGTTTTTTAGAAAATTATTAGGATTGTTATTCGCCTTTATTAAAGCGTCGAATACATGTTTTCGCTCACTTTCCTTCAATCGAAACTAGATGGTATGCCTTGAGCTCTCAAAAATAAAGTTCTAGGAACGGACTTCTTATGGCATATGGGGTGGTGAGAACCAAATGAAAGATATTTGTCAGCGTGTGTTGGTTTTAGGTATACAGCAGTTGTTTCTAATTTTCCGTGGTCTGGTGTTCGTTTGACGAATGAATCCAAAAATGGTAAACATTCATTCTTTTCACGTTCTACTGTGAATTGAATTGAAGGCTCTATTGAGTTGAAGTGGTTCAAAAGAATTTCCACTTCATTCTTGAATACCGCGTCACGTATCGTTTCCAAAACAAAGGCTTCACTGGCGCGGACGCTAATGCTCTTTGTTCAATGTCTCCCATCACTAAATTAGCAATCACAGCAGAAACGGGTGAACCCATAGCTGTGCCAAAAACCTGTTGTATAGTGTGCCGTCATACACAAAACTAGTTGTTTTTAGACAAAAGTCGCCAGGAGTTCTATTATAGATCCTCAACAGGCAACGATGTTATTTGATCTAATGTATCATCCTATTTTAGTCTAAAGTAACATCCTGTCTTTGTGAGAAAAAACTTTGTGAGCTGGTCCAGTTGTGCAAAAGATTAAAAAAAAAAAAATTCGTGAATATTAAGCAATTGTCAATTTATTTAAGGTATACAAACAAATTTACAGTGCAACATTGGATAAAAAACTGGAACGGTAATGTAAATGTAACATCAGCGATACGTGCTATAAAACTTGCTTTGACGTAAGCACTTTTCTTATGCAGACTCTGGGTGACTGCATTGTCGACGTTGTTTAACCCGCTTAATCTGAGCTTCATCAGGTGCAACCTTTGTGAACTTATCAAACCCAATATTTGTGGAATTCCATTCGTCTTTTTCTTCTGTCTGTGACGTGAGCAACCACGTGGTGTGTATGATAACATTGGATGGGTCATCATGGTCAAGATCTAGTTGGCCAGACCAAGCACAAGTGGAATGGGCATTACGATACTTGTTTTGGTAGGACACAACCCATCCCAATGATCTACCGTCAGTGTCGTAACGGCCGACGAGATCATACTGCTTTTCAGCTTTTCCAACAGCAGAATAGTATTTTCCTTCGAAACCTCCATTCTCGACTTTGGTTATCACCATCACCGAACGAAGCTCATTGTACCATACGGATGATTCAGTAAGCTTATCTTTGATAAGAACTAAAAGAATAAATCATGAATTAAGTCAGCGTAAATAATGACAATCGATTGTGGTAACAAAATGGTAGCCTTTACTCAATATGGGCATGCAGTAAGCAGCAAAGGTGCAGTCATTAAGAAGTGGTGAAGAATCGCATGAAAGGTTTTAAGAAGGATCGTGCGTTTACAAGTGGAACAGTATAACATACGTATACATGTATACGCAAGCATGTTGTTTTTTATAGAAACCATCATGACGAAGGTCCTTCGCTCGAAAGTTAGACTATACTTACATGCTATTTCGGCAGTGCACCAACCTTTTTAGAAATTTGATTTGTATTTCTACACTGCCTATACGCAGCACAACACGTTTTATTACATGTCTGAAAAATTAGTACCCTCCTGGCAGTTCTGCGAATTTGCATCTTTTCATTCTCCGAATAATTGTATTCTCATTTGCATATACCGACTTCCTTCGCACGTGCAGGGCTTTAGAGTTTACCAAGAAAAATGGCACGTAATCAAAGCTCATGCTACTAATTATATTCCATAAAGCTCACTCATACTGTGGATAAATGTACTAGTTTAATACTTGATATACATGCTCATCACGAGTTAATTCGATCTTCCCGGCTTAGATTTGACTGGAATTTTCCTGATCAAACAAACAGATATCAACAAACATACAGACTACAGTATATATGTGCATTTGAGTGAATAAAACCATGTATCAAATGCCCAAAGGTTCCTAACAAAGGTGATTTCAAAGAATAATGTGAATCAGTTTGTTTAAACGTTAACAATTAGTGGACTATTTTTTCTTATATAAATTACGAAGTAAAATTGCTCTTGGAACAAATATTTGTTTACTGATCTCAACGACAACTTTTTCAGTGAAGCCTTGGTGACGAACTGCAAAAGTTTACCTCGTGATTGTACATAGAGGTTTCACAAACAGCTGAATTAGGATTGATTAACCGCTATTAGCTGCAAAGGATCGACATGCAATTAGAATGATACTCCTATACATATTGCAAATTGCTCTTATATAGATTTAAAACATACTGTCGCACCGCTATTGGATTTTTCTTTCGAAAGGCTCATTTGAAAAAGGCGTTTGTAGACGTTTGTCACACGGAGTAGTTTTCGGGTTTGCTGAATAAACATATATACTATATAGTTGACGTACTGAGGTGTAATCAGTTCCGGTCTTGGTTTTGATATGTGACCATATATAGAGCCATCCGTGGTTTCCTGAACGTTGTTTCTTACGCACGCTGTAAGGAGAATGGAGTGACGTCAGTAACTAATGAGGATTTATTTTTATTGAATGATGATATATAGTTGTTGAATGTGAACCAAAATATTTCTGTTGAATGTGAATGCATATCGGGTGACTCAGGCCTCTATTGATTTTAGAGCAGAGACGGATGGGATATAGATCCAGCCTCTTATCCAGTCCTCCCCGAAGAACTAGAGGACTGGATAAGAGGCGTATACATTGACTCACTGTTCGAAGTAAACGCTGTTGTTGATCTACCGCCATCAAATAATTTGTATTAAAGAGTCTAAAATTGACATTTTGGCTTTAACAGAATCTTGGTTAAATAACTGTGATGAATACTCGATAAGAGATATTACTCCGATTAACAATATACAAACATATTGACAAAGCAATTGCCATCAATTAATGCAAACCATGCTATTCAAGTCTTTTGAAGTCATGGACAGGGTATGGCAACCTAAAAACCTCTCTGACTGATTATATCTGCTGATTGATATATATATATATATATATATATATATATATATATAATATATATATATAATATGTATATATATATATATGTATATATATATACATATATATATATATACATATATATATATATATATATATATATATATATATATATATATATATATATATATATATATATAATATATATATATATATATATATATATTGAAAAATATCGATATCGTCCATCTCGGTGGCTTATATGGTATTTTGCGAAACGAAACAGATTTGCGAAACGAAACAACAATTTACAAAACGTGTCTTAAAGCTAGTTAGGGGGGGGGGGGGGGGGGCGGTGGTGACTTTAACAGTTTCACGTTTCAGGATCCAAATCATACGGGTGGAGTGCTCGATTACCGGGGTAGAGCAGGATAGCAAAAAAAAGACAATCTCGAGTTACTTCATTTGAACTTTAATTCACTACAAATCTGTTTCGTATGGTAAGCGAAGCTTACCACACTCGCGTCAGGTGAATATTGCAAACTGATGTTAATATACGGGAAACTTGAGTTTAAACTTGAAATAATGAATAAAGAAACTTGAATAATGCACTAGACCCTACAAATCGTGCGCTTTGTTAGGAACAGCGGCACCGAACTTATGGCCAGGAGGCCTCGCATTTTTTGGTTTGTTATTAGACCAAAGATGTATCATGAATTGGTATTTTATAGCCTTCAGAAGTCTCTTAAATCTCCCCTCAAAATGCAGGAAAGCCATTTCTGGCAGACTCTAAAATTAAACATTTTCCAGGGCAGCAAGCTCCCGGAAACCCCATTCATATCGCGTCTTCGGCGCGACAACCTTAAGCCCCCCTAACCAAAAAACATCTTACGCCTCTGAAGAAGCAAAAAAGTCTCTTCGTCAATCCAAGGTGAAAAGCCTGCGAGACTGAATTCATGGTTTACTGTAAAACGTTCTAAAAAAAACTTTAAAAAATAATTTGGCGATTGTTTTGTTTTTAGTTGCGTAACACCGCTGACCACTCGTACTGTGGACAACTACCTCACCATGGAAACCAGTCGATCTCGAGCCCAAAGCCAGTCCGATTGCGTTCCCGCGGTCCCGCGGAGTCCTTTCTCGATCAGACCACCTCGAATAGGTGCAACTCAAAGCCAGATCAAATCCAGTACAAATCTAGTCAAAATCAATCACCAGTCCGATTGCGTTCACTGTCGGACGGATTCGATTTAGCCTGTGAGCAGGCTCTCTGCGGGTTGGGGGAGGGCTGGTTGGGGTCTGGGTTCTTTCCTTAAAATCTGTCATCCTTCTTTTGCAAGACTTGCCGGCCGCATTTTACACAGTTGATCATCACATTCACATCCTCATATCAAGACTATATAGCTGGCAGATTTGGCTTCAGAGCGGTGATGCCAGCAAGCACATCAACGTTGTGAGAACGTTGTGAGAACGTTGCGCTTACGTCCGGAAAACGTTATATCGAACGTTCGCACAACGTTTTTTTGTCGACTCCGCTATAGTATGCCTCGTCACAACGTTCACTGATAACGTTCGCTGATAACAATGAAGGAAAACCTATGAATTGAAAATCTTTCATCATAAAAGTATCTTCGTTATACAAGCGCAATTCTTAGCGACTCTTTCTTAAGACTTTAGCGATTCGATTTCTTAGCAATCATGGCCATGCGGGAAGCAATCACAGCCAAGCGGTGAATGTAATATATATTATTTACGTAATTACGTTCACCGCTTGGCCGTGATTGCTAAGAAATCGAATCGCTAAAAAACAATCGCTAAGAAAAAATCGCTACGAAACGAAGATACTTTCATGATGAAAGATTTTCAATTCATAGGTTTTCCATGTGTTGCCACGTGAGATCTTCAGATATATTTTCTGACCATATGTGCAACAATTCTTCCTTATACTTGGAAAAACTTAACATTATAAGACAAAATATCACACCGAAAGTCTTGTATGATTTAAATACATTCATTGCTATTTCCTATTGTTCTGCTGCAGAACAACAAAAATAAGGAAACGGCGTTCTCTGATCAAAATATTTCACTGATTAGACGTTTACTTACCTTACAAAGGATTATATGGCTTTGAATAACCACGGATGGATAAAGCATTGAAGACCAAATAATCGACTAACTTGTAATTGAAACGTGTATCACACCTTCGGCTTCTGACTGAATAATGCGTTTTGTGACCACAGAGCCTGCAGACACAACGTACTGTGAACGTTTTCAGAACGTTTTTTAGTAACCTACGGAATTCCAACAATGTTTGCTATCAAATAATGTCAACATTCAAATTCAAGCTGTTGTACTAAAAAGATATTTAATCTATAAAAACATTTTTGTGACTGATAACCTAACGTTGAGGAGACGTTATACGAATGTTTTTGCGGCACAACGTTCTTTCATGGTTTATGACACCTTTGTGTAATATAATACCCAACTTCCAGGAGACGTTATATGAACGTTCCAGCCGTACGTTAGATCCCAAACGTTGCTTCAACGTTCTTTCATGGTTTTTGACACCTCTATGTAATTTAATATAACTACGTGTAAGGAAAACAATGTTGTGGGAAAGTTGTCAGAACGTTAGGTCCGACCTAACCAATCCACAACCTTTTACGAACGTTGTGATTACGACATTACGTTGTGTTATCTTCTCAATTTCAACTATTGTTTTGGTTGTGTATTTGATTCCATCAAGTTTCATATCCAGTCTTTTGTTGCGTTTGTTCCGTATATTCAAGGATTACGGAACCAATTAAAAGAATCTTAGGTATACTCTTAGGTACGTCATGGTGGTGTAATTGCAGGTTTTAATCAGTTTTTTTAGAAAATTATTAGGATTGTTATTCGCCTTTATTAAAGCGTCGAATACATGTTTTCGCTCACTTTCCTTCAATCGAAACTAGATGGTATGCCTTGAGCTCTCAAAAATAAAGTTCTAGGAACGGACTTCTTATGGCATATGGGGTGGTGAGAACCAAATGAAAGATATTTGTCAGCGTGTGTTGGTTTTTTAGGTATACAGCAGTTGTTTCTAATTTTCCGTGGTCTGGTGTTCGTTTGACGAATGAATCCAAAAATGGTAAACATTCATTCTTTTCACGTTCTACTGTGAATTGAATTGAAGGCTCTATTGAGTTGAAGTGGTTCAAAATAATTTCCACTTCATTCTTGAATACCGCGTCACGTATCGTTTCCAAAACAAAGGCTTCACTGGCGCGGACGCTAATATACTCTTTGTTCAATGTCTCCCATCACTAAATTAGCAATCACAGCAGAAACGGGTGAACCCATAGCTGTGCCAAAAACCTGTTGTAGTGTGCCGTCATACACAAAACTAGTTGTTTTTAGACAAAAGTCGCCAGGAGTTCTATTATAGATCCTCAACAGGCAACGATGTTATTTGATCTAATGTATCATCCTATTTTAGTCTAAAGTAACATCCTGTCTTTGTGAGAAAAAAAACTTTGTGAGCTGGTCCAGTTGTGCAAAAGATTAAAAAAAAAAAAAATTCGTGAATATTAAGCAATTGTCAATTTATTTAAGGTATACAAACAAATTTACAGTGCAACATTGGATAAAAAACTGGAACGGTAATGTAAATGTAACATCAGCGATACGTGCTATAAAACTTGCTTTGACGTAAGCACTTTTCTTATGCAGACTCTGGGTGACTGCATTGTCGACGTTGTTTAACCCGCTTAATCTGAGCTTCATCAGGTGCAACCTTTGTGAACTTATCAAACCCAATATTTGTGGAATTCCATTCGTCTTTTTCTTCTGTCTGTGACGTGAGCAACCACGTGGTGTGTATGATAACATTGGATGGGTCATCATGGTCAAGATCTAGTTGGCCAGACCAAGCACAAGTGGAATGGGCATTACGATACTTGTTTTGGTAGGACACAACCCATCCCAATGATCTACCGTCAGTGTCGTAACGGCCGACGAGATCATACTGCTTTTCAGCTTTTCCAACAGCAGAACAGTATTTTCCTTCGAAACCTCCATTCTCGACTTTGGTTATCACCATCACCGAACCAAGCTCATTGTACCATACGGATGATTCAGTAAGCTTATCTTTGATAAGAACTAAAAGAATAAATCATGAATTAAGTCAGCGTAAATAATGACAATCGATTGTGGTAACAAAATGGTAGCCTTTACTCAATATGGCATGCAGTAAGCAGCAAAGGTGCAGTCATTAAGAAGTGGTGAAGAATCGCATGAAAGGTTTTAAGAAGGATCGTGCGTTTACAAGTGGAACAGTATAACATACGTATACATGTATACGCAAGCATGTTGTTCTTTATAGAAACCATCATGACGAAGGTCCTTCGCTCGAAAGTTAGACTATACTTACATGCTATTTCGGCAGTGCACCAACCTTTTTAGATATTTGATTTGTATTTCTACACTGCCTATACGCAGCACAACACTTTTTATTACATGTCTGAAAAATTTGTACCCTCCTGGCAGTTCTGCGAATTTGCATCTTTTCATTCTCCGAATAATTGTATTCTCATTTGCATATACCGACTTCCTTCGCACGTGCAGGGCTTTAGAGTTTACCAAGAAAAATGGCACGTAATCAAAGCTCATGCTACTAATTATATTCCATAAAGCTCACTCATACTGTGGATAAATGTACTAGTTTAATACTTGATATACATGCTCATCACGAGTTAATTCGATCTTCCCGGCTTAGATTTGACTGGAATTTTCCTGATCAAACAACAGATATCAACAAACATACAGAATACAGTATATATGTGCATTTGAGTGAATAAAACCATGTATCAAATGCCCAAAGGTTCCTAACAAAGGTGATTTCAAAGAATAATGTGAATCAGTTTGTTTAAAACGTTTAACAATTAGTGGACTATTTTTTCTTATATAAATTACGAAGTAAAATTGCTCTTGGAACAAATATTTGTTTACTGATCTCAACGACAACTTTTTCAGTGAAGCCTTGGTGACGAACTGCAAAAGTTTACCTCGTGATTGTACATAGAGGTTTCACAAACAGCTGAATTAGGATTGATTAACCGCTATTAGCTGCAAAGGATCGACATGCAATTAGAATGATACTGCTATACATATTGCAAATCTGCTCTTATATAGATTTAAAACATACCTGTCGCACCGCTATTGGATTTTTCTTTCGAAAGGCTCATTTGAAAAAGGCGTTTGTAGACGTTTGTCACACGGAGTAGTTTTCGGGTTTGCTGAATAAACATATATACTATATAGTTGACGTACTGAGGTGTAATCAGTTCCGGTCTTGGTTTTGATATGTGACCATATATAGAGCCATCCGTGGTTTCCTGAACGTTGTTTCTTACGCACGCTGTAAGGAGAATGGAGTGACGTCAGTAACTAATGAGGATTTATTTTTATTGAATGATGATATATAGTTGTTGAATGTGAACCAAAATATTTCTGTTGAATGTGAATGCATATCGGGTGACTCAGGCCTCTATTGATTTTAGAGCAGAGACGGATGGGATATAGATCCAGCCTCTTATCCAGTCCTCCCCGAAGAACTAGAGGACTGGATAAGAGGCGTATACATTGACTCACTGTTCGAAGTAAACGCTGTTGTTGATCTACCGCCATCAAATAATTTGTATTAAAGAGTCTAAAATTGACATTTTGGCTTTAACAGAATCTTGGTTAAATAACTGTGATGAATACTCGATAAGAGATATTACTCCGATTAACAATATACAAACATATTGACAAAGCAATTGCCATCAATTAATGCAAACCATGCTATTCAAGTCTTTTGAAGTCATGGACAGGGTATGGCAACCTAAAAACCTCTCTGACTGATTATATCTGCTGATTGATATATATATATATATATATATATTATATATATATATAATATATATATATATAATATGTATATATATATATATGTATATATATATATATATATATATATATATACATATATATATATATATATATATATATATATATATATATATATATATATATATATATATATATATATATATATATATATATATATATAATATATATATATATATATATATATATATTGAAAAATATCGATATCGTCCATCTCGGTGGCTTATATGGTATTTTGCGAAACGAAACAGATTTGCGAAACGAAACAACAATTTACAAAACGTGTCTTAAAGCTAGTTAGGGGGGGGGGGGGGCGGTGGTGACTTTAACAGTTTCACGTTCAGGATCCAAATCATACGGGTGGAGTGCTCGATTACCGGGGTAGAGCAGGATAGCAAAAAAAAGACAATCTCGAGTTACTTCATTTGAACTTTAATTCACTACAAATCTGTTTCGTATGGTAAGCGAAGCTTACCACACTCGCGTCAGGTGAATATTGCAACTGATGTTAATATACGGGAAACTTGAGTTTAAACTTGAAATAATGAATAAAGAAACTTGAATAATGCACTAGACCCCTACAAATCGTGCGCTTTGTTAGGAACAGCGGCACCGAACTTATGGCCAGGAGGCCTCGCATTTTTTGGTTTGTTATTAGACCAAAGATGTATCATGAATTGGTATTTTATAGCCTTCAGAAGTCTCTTAAATCTCCCCTCAAAATGCAGGAAAGCCATTTCTGGCAGACTCTAAAATTAAACATTTTCCAGGGCAGCAAGCTCCCGGAAACCCCATTCATATCGCGTCTTCGGCGCGACAACCTTAAGCCCCCCTAACCAAAAACATCTTACGCCTCTGAAGAAGCAAAAAAGTCTCTTCGTCAATCCAAGGTGAGAAGCCTGCGACACTGAATTCATGGTTTACTGTAAAACGTTCTAAAAAAAACTTTAAAAAATAATTTGGCGATTGTTTTGTTTTTAGTTGCGTACACCGCTGACCACTCGTACTGTGGACAACTACCTCACCATGGAAACCAGTCGATCTCGAGCCCAAAGCCAGTCCGATTGCGTTCCCGCGGTCCCGCGGAGTCCTTTCTCGATCAGACCACCTCGAATAGGTGCACTCAAAGCCAGATCAAATCCAGTACAAATCTAGTCAAAATCATCACCAGTCCGATTGCGTTCACTGTCGACGGATTCGATTTAGCCTGTGAGCAGGCTCTCTGCGGGTTGGGGGAGGGCTGGTTGGGGTCTGGGTTCTTTCCTTAAAATCTGTCATCCTTCTTTTGCAAGACTTGCCGGCCGCATTTTACACAGTTGATCATCACATTCACATCCTCATATCAAGACTATATAGCTGGCAGATTTGGCTTCAGAGCGGTGATGCCAGCAAGCACATCAACGTTGTGAGAACGTTGTGAGAACGTTGCGCTTACGTCCGGAAAACGTTATATCGAACGTTCGCACAACGTTTTTTTGTCGACTCCGCTATAGTATGCCTCGTCACAACGTTCACTGATAACGTTCGCTGATAACAATGAAGGAAAACCTATGAATTGAAAATCTTTCATCATAAAAGTATCTTCGTTATACAAGCGCAATTCTTAGCGACTCTTTCTTAAGACTTTAGCGATTCGATTTCTTAGCAATCATGGCCATGCGGGAAGCAATCACAGCCAAGCGGTGAATGTAATATATATTATTTACGTAATTACGTTCACCGCTTGGCCGTGATTGCTAAGAAATCGAATCGCTAAAAAAACAATCGCTAAGAAAAAATCGCTACGAAACGAAGATACTTTCATGATGAAAGATTTTCAATTCATAGGTTTTCCATGTGTTGCCACGTGAGATCTTCAGATATATTTTCTGACCATATGTGCAACAATTCTTCCTTATACTTGGAAAAACTTAACATTATAAGACAAAATATCACACCGAAAGTCTTGTATGATTTAAATACATTCATTGCTATTTCCTATGTTCTGCTGCAGAACAACAAAAATAAGGAAACGGCGTTCTCTGATCAAAATATTTCACTGATTAGACGTTTACTTACCTTACAAAGGATTATATGGCTTTGAATAACCACGGATGGATAAAGCATTGAAGACCAAATAATCGACTAACTTGTAATTGAAACGTGTATCACACCTTCGGCTTCTGACTGAATAATGCGTTTGTGACCACAGAGCCTGCAGACACAACGTACTGTGAACGTTTTCAGAACGTTTTTTAGTAACCTACGGAATTCCAACAATGTTTGCTATCAAATAATGTCAACATTCAAATTCAAGCTGTTGTACTAAAAAGATATTTAATCTATAAAAACATTTTTGTGACTGATAACCTAACGTTGAGGAGACGTTATACGAATGTTTTTTGCGGCACAACGTTCTTTCATGGTTTATGACACCTTTGTGTAATATAATACCCAACTTCCAGGAGACGTTATATGAACGTTCCAGCCGTACCGTTAGATCCCAACGTTCAAACGTTGCTACAACGTTCTTTCATGGTTTTTGACACCTCTATGTAATTTAATATAACTACGTGTAAGGAAAACAATGTTGTGGGAAAGTTGTCAGAACGTTAGGTCCGACCTAACCAATCCACAACCTTTCACGAACGTTGTGATTACGACATTACGTTGTGTTATCTTCTCAATTTCAACTATTGTTTTGGTTGTGTATTTGATTCCATCAAGTTTCATATCCAGTCTTTTGTTGCGTTTGTTCCGTATATTCAAGGATTACGGAACCAATTAAAAGAATCTTAGGTATACTCTTAGGTACGTCATGGTGGTGTAATTGCAGGTTTTAATCAGTTTTTTAGAAAATTATTAGGATTGTTATTCGCCTTTATTAAAGCGTCGAATACATGTTTTCGCTCACTTTCCTTCAATCGAAACTAGATGGTATGCCTTGAGCTCTCAAAAATAAAGTTCTAGGAACGGACTTCTTATGGCATATGGGGTGGTGAGAACCAAATGAAAGATATTTGTCAGCGTGTGTTGGTTTTAGGTATACAGCAGTTGTTTCTAATTTTCCGTGGTCTGGTGTTCGTTTGACGAATGAATCCAAAAATGGTAAACATTCATTCTTTTCACGTTCTACTGTGAATTGAATTGAAGGCTCTATTGAGTTGAAGTGGTTCAAAATAATTTCCACTTCATTCTTGAATACCGCGTCACGTATCGTTTCCAAAACAAAGGCTTCACTGGCGCGGACGCTAATATACTCTTTGTTCAATGTCTCCCATCACTAAATTAGCAATCACAGCAGAAACGGGTGAACCCATAGCTGTGCCAAAAACCTGTTGTAGTGTGCCGTCATACACAAAACTAGTTGTTTTTAGACAAACGTCGCCAGGAGTTCTATTATAGATCCTCAACAGGCAACGATGTTATTTGATCTAATGTATCATCCTATTTTAGTCTAAAGTAACATCCTGTCTTTGTGAGAAAAAACTTTGTGAGCTGGTCCAGTTGTGCAAAAGATTAAAAAAAAAAAAATTCGTGAATATTAAGCAATTGTCAATTTATTTAAGGTATACAAACAAATTTACAGTGCAACATTGGATAAAAAACTGGAACGGTAATGTAAATGTAACATCAGCGATACGTGCTATAAAACTTGCTTTGACGTAAGCACTTTTCTTATGCAGACTCTGGGTGACTGCATTGTCGACGTTGTTTCACCCGCTTAATCTGAGCTTCATCAGGTGCAACCTTTGTGAACTTATCAAACCCAATATTTGTGGAATTCCATTCGTCTTTTTCTTCTGTCTGTGACGTGAGCAACCACGTGGTGTGTATGATAACATTGGATGGGTCATCATGGTCAAGATCTAGTTGGCCAGACCAAGCACAAGTGGAATGGGCATTACGATACTTGTTTGGTAGGACACAACCCATCCCAATGAATCTACCGTCAGTGTCGTAACGGCCGACGAGATCATACTGCTTTTCAGCTTTTCCAACAGCAGAACAGTATTTTCCTTCGAAACCTCCATTCTCGACTTTGGTTATCACCATCACCGAACCAAGCTCATTGTACCATACGGATGATTCAGTAAGCTTATCTTTGATAAGAACTAAAAGAATAAATCATGAATTAAGTCAGCGTAAATAATGACAATCGATTGTGGTAACAAAATGGTAGCCTTTTACTCAATATGGCATGCAGTAAGCAGCAAAGGTGCAGTCATTAAGAAGTGGTGAAGAATCGCATGAAAGGTTTTAAGAAGGATCGTGCGTTTACAAGTGGAACAGTATAACATACGTATACATGTATACGCAAGCATGTTGTTCTTTATAGAAACCATCATGACGAAGGTCCTTCGCTCGAAAGTTAGACTATACTTACATGCTATTTCGGCAGTGCACCAACCTTTTTAGATATTTGATTTGTATTTCTACACTGCCTATACGCAGCACAACACTTTTTATTACATGTCTGAAAAATTAGTACCCTCCTGGCAGTTCTGCGAATTTGCATCTTTTCATTCTCCGAATAATTGTATTCTCATTTGCATATACCGACTTCCTTCGCACGTGCAGGGCTTTAGAGTTTACCAAGAAAAATGGCACGTAATCAAAGCTCATGCTACTAATTATATTCCATAAAGCTCACTCATACTGTGGATAAAATGTACTAGTTTAATACTTGATATACATGCTCATCACGAGTTAATTCGATCTTCCCGGCTTAGATTTGACTGGAATTTTCCTGATCAAACAACAGATATCAACAAACATACAGAATACAGTATATATGTGCATTTGAGTGAATAAAACCATGTATCAAATGCCCAAAGGTTCCTAACAAAGGTGATTTCAAAGAATAATGTGAATCAGTTTGTTTTAAACGTTAACAATTAGTGGACTATTTTTTCTTATATAAATTACGAAGTAAAATTGCTCTTGGAACAAATATTTGTTTACTGATCTCAACGACAACTTTTTCAGTGAAGCCTTGGTGACGAACTGCAAAAGTTTACCTCGTGATTGTACATAGAGGTTTTCACAAACAGCTGAATTAGGATTGATTAACCGCTATTAGCTGCAAAGGATCGACATGCAATTAGAATGATACTGCTATACATATTGCAAATCTGCTCTTATATAGATTTAAAACATACCTGTCGCACCGCTATTGGATTTTTCTTTCGAAAGGCCTCATTTGAAAAAGGCGTTTGTAGACGTTTGTCACACGGAGTAGTTTTCGGGTTTGCTGAATAAACATATATACTATATAGTTGACGTACTGAGGTGTAATCAGTTCCGGTCTTGGTTTTGATATGTGACCATATATAGAGCCATCCGTGGTTTCCTGAACGTTGTTTCTTACGCACGCTGTAAGGAGAATGGAGTGACGTCAGTAACTAATGAGGATTTATTTTTATTGAATGATGATATATAGTTGTTGAATGTGAACCAAAATATTTCTGTTGAATGTGAATGCATATCGGGTGACTCAGGCCTCTATTGATTTTAGAGCAGAGACGGATGGGATATAGATCCAGCCTCTTATCCAGTCCTCCCCGAAGAACTAGAGGACTGGATAAGAGGCGTATACATTGACTCACTGTTCGAAGTAAAACGCTGTTGTTGATCTACCGCCATCAAATAATTTGTATTAAAGAGTCTAAAATTGACATTTTGGCTTTAACAGAATCTTGGTTAAATAACTGTGATGAATACTCGATAAGAGATATTACTCCGATTAACAATATACAAACATATTGACAAAGCAATTGCCATCAATTAATGCAAACCATGCTATTCAAGTCTTTTGAAGTCATGGACAGGGTATGGCAACCTAAAAACCTCTCTGACTGATTATATCTGCTGATTGATATATATATATATATATATATATATATATAATATATATATATATAATATGTATATATATATATATGTATATATATATATATATATATATATATACATATATATATATATACATATATATATATATATATTATATATATATATATATATATATATATATATATATATTTATATAATATATATATATATATATATATATATTGAAAAATATCGATATCGTCCATCTCGGTGGCTTATATGGTATTTTGCGAAACGAAACAGATTTGCGAAACGAAACAACAATTTACAAAACGTGTCTTAAAGCTAGTTAGGCGGGGGGGGGGGGGGGGGGGCGGTGGTGACTTTAACAGTTTCACGTTCAGGATCGAAATCATACGGGTGGAGTGCTCGATTACCGGGGTAGAGCAGGATAGCAAAAAAAAGACAATCTCGAGTTACTTCATTTGAACTTTAATTCACTACAAATCTGTTTCGTATGGTAAGCGAAGCTTACCACACTCGCGTCAGGTGAATATTGCAACTGATGTTAATATACGGGAAACTTGAGTTTAAACTTGAAATAATGAATAAAGAAACTTGAATAATGCACTAGACCCCTACAAATCGTGCGCTTTGTTAGGAACAGCGGCACCGAACTTATGGCCAGGAGGCCTCGCATTTTTTGGTTTGTTATTAGACCAGATGTATCATGAATTGGTATTTTATAGCCTTCAGAAGTCTCTTAAATCTCCCCTCAAAATGCAGGAAAGCCATTTCTGGCAGACTCTAAAATTAAACATTTTCCAGGGCAGCAAGCTCCCGGAAACCCCATTCATATCGCGTCTTCGGCGCGACAACCTTAAGCCCCCCTAACCAAAAAACATCTTACGCCTCTGAAGAAGCAAAAAAGTCTCTTCGTCAATCCAAGGTGAAAAGCCTGCGAGACTGAATTCATGGTTTACTGTAAAACGTTCTAAAAAAAACTTTAAAAAATAATTTGGCGATTGTTTTGTTTTTAGTTGCGTACACCGCTGACCACTCGTACTGTGGACAACTACCTCACCATGGAAACCAGTCGATCTCGAGCCCAAAGCCAGTCCGATTGCGTTCACACTTATCCAATCCGCGGTCCCGCGGAGTCCTTTCTCGATCAGACCACCTCGAATAGGTGCACTCAAAGCCAGATCAAATCCAGTACAAATCTAGTCAAAATCATCACCAGTCCGATTGCGTTCACTGTCGACGGATTCGATTTAGCCTGTGAGCAGGCTCTCTGCGGGTTGGGGGAGGGCTGGTTGGGGTCTGGGTTCTTTCCTTAAAATCTGTCATCCTTCTTTTGCAAGACTTGCCGGCCGCATTTTACACAGTTGATCATCACATTCACATCCTCATATCAAGACTATATAGCTGGCAGATTTGGCTTCAGAGCGGTGATGCCAGCAAGCACATCAACGTTGTGAGAACGTTGTGAGAACGTTGCGCTTACGTCCGGAAAACGTTATATCGAACGTTCGCACAACGTTTTTTTGTCGACTCCGCTATGCCTCGTCACAACGTTCACTGATAACGTTCGCTGATAACATTCACACAACTTTTCACAATGAAGGAAAACTATGAATTGAAAATCTTTCATCATGAAAGTATCTTCGTTATACAAGCGCAATTCTTAGCGACTCTTTCTTAAGACTTTAGCGATTCGATTTCTTAGCAATCATGGCCATGCGGGAAGCAATCACGGCCAAGCGGTGAATGTAATATATATTATTTACGTTCACCGCTTGGCCGTGATTGCTAAGAAATCGAATCGCTAAAAAACAATCGCTAAGAAAAAATCGCTACGAAACGAAGATACTTTCATGATGAAAGATTTTCAATTCATAGGTTTTCCATGTGTTGCCACGTGAGATCTTCAGATATATTTTCTGACCATATGTGCAACAATTGTTCCTTATACTTGGAAAAACTTAACATTATAAGACAAAATATCACACCGAAAGTCTTGTATGATTTAAATACATTCATAGCTATTTCCTGTCATTCCTATTCTCACGCGTTACCGTGAACATTCACAAATTATTTTGAAAATAAGGACCGTTTGAATGTTTAGTAATTTAAGATGAGAATTATTACCATTGCAGAAGTATTTTATTGTTCTGATTGTTCTGCTGCAGAACAACAAAAATAAGGAAACGGCGTTCTCTGATCAAAATATTTCACTGATTAGACGTTTACTTACCTTACAAAGGATTATATGGCTTTGAATAACCACGGATGAATAAAGCATTGAAGACCAAATAATCGACTAACTTGTAATTGAAACGTGTATCACACCTTCGGCTTCTGACTGAATAATGCGTTTGTGACAACACAGAGCCTGCAGACACAACGTACTGTGAACGTTTTCAGAACGTTTTTTAGTAACCTACGGAATTCCAACAATGTTTGCTATCAAATAATGTCAACATTCAAATTCAAGCTGTTGTACTAAAAAGATATTTAATCTATAAAAACATTTTTGTGACTGATAACCTAACGTTGAGGAGACGTTATACGAATGTTTTTGCGGCACAACGTTCTTTCATGGTTTATGACACCTCTTGTGTAATATAATACCCAACTTCCAGGAGACGTTATATGAACGTTCCATCCCAACGTTGCTACAACGTTCTTTCATGGTTTTTGACACCTCTATGTAATTTAATATAACTACGTGTAAGGAAAACAATGTTGTGGGAAAGTTGTCAGAACGTTAGGTCCGACCTAACGTCGTGATTACGACATTACGTTGTGTTATCTTCTCAATTTCAACTATTGTTTTGGTTGTGTATTTGATTCCATCAAGTTTCATATCCAGTCTTTTGTTGCGTTTGTTCCGTATATTCAAGGATTACGGAACCAATTAAAAGAATCTTAGGTATACTCTTAGGTACGTCATGGTGGTGTAATTGCAGGTTTTAATCAGTTTTTTAGAAAATTATTAGGATTGTTATTCGCCTTTATTAAAGCGTCGAATACATGTTTTCGCTCACTTTCCTTCAATCGAAACTAGATGGTATGCCTTGAGCTCTCAAAAATAAAGTTCTAGGAACGGACTTCTTATGGCATATGGGGTGGTGAGAACCAAATGAAAGATATTTGTCAGCGTGTGTTGCATGTTTTAGGTATACAGCAGTTGTTTCTAATTTTCCGTGGTCTCGTGTTCGTTTGACGAATGAATCCAAAAATGGTAAACATTCATTCTTTTCACGTTCTACTGTGAATTGAATTGAAGGCTCTATTGAGTTGAAGTGGTTCAAAATAATTTCCACTTCATTCTTGAATACCGCGTCCACGTAAGTAGATAACCCCCCCCATCCACCGTTCAAAGGGATGCCGCCTCATTAAAAAAGTCATTAAGACGGATCACTTTTGGGTGATTAACGGATAGACTAACTTGAACCTCATTGGTGAATTTTCAGTCGGACCTCTGCGAAGACATCTCTCTCTTCTTCGCGCGTTTTCCGAGGCAGAACAAAGAGCGTTGCGTACAAAAAAGTAATTAGTATTGTTTGCGTGACGAACGCGTGGCGAACGGAAGTAATTACCTCTAAGCCTCTTTCACCTTTACGATCCCTAGCCCTAGTCTCGTGTACCTTTGGGACCCCATCGTATACTTAGGTGGCTATCTGGCCTTCTTTAGCCCGATAAGGCCTTTTGGCCCGTTCGTAGGAGGGAGTTTATACGGTCATCACGCTCCCTACCCGCTATTCAGCGTTCGATTGAACCTGTGTTTTCACCGCTAAGAGATGAACCCTAATAATTTTGGCCGTATTATGGCTTATCTCGCTTTAGTGTACACAATTCCTATGATGAAGAAACACTTCGGGGAAACAGTGCGAAGAACTGTTCAAGATCTCAAACATATTGAAAAATATAAATATAAACGTCTTGGTTAAATTGGATGACTCGGCTATTTTATGACGCCGTTGTCATGATGTATATTCACGTTGTTAAGGTTAAGATTTGCATACATGTTCATGAATTTGGCCGAATTATCGCTAATTATATCCATGAATTTGGCCGAATTATCGCTAATTATCTCGCGTTAGTGTACGGGATTCAGTTAGAATGAGGATATAACTAACTTAGCAGCTTGAGTAAACTTGTCCACCTGATCTTAGATAAACATGTTTGATAGCATAGTAATCATTTCGGGGGAATTATCACTTATCGAACCTTCGTTTATCGATTAAGCGATTCATGTGTCGCAGTGTGAACAACTGTTCAAGATCTCAAACATAGTAATAACGACGCTGTGCTACCGCTAGAAATTTCCTCAAATGCTATACGCAAATAGGCGAATATCGCAAATAGTCCAAAATGGGGCTCTTACTTCGTTTATTACATAATTGAAATCTTTAGTTTAAAAGTAGGGTTAGTATTCCTATATTTCAGGGTTAGGACTAGAGTTTTTATTTGTATACGTGTCTTTTTTTCTTATTAGGACGTCAACAGCGCATGCGAGTAAGTGTTTATGTATCCCATAATTTGTAAAGGATACATTCCCACATTTTAAAACAGAAACTTTTGCGATTATCCTTACGAATCGATATGGACATAATTTTTGATGAGTTAAAACGACACAACGTTGCTATCGATAGATATACACTATCCTATAATATTCAAACATGTCTTAGCAAACATCGATACCTGTTTGATAGACTAAGCATTCAAGTAAAGAGCTTAAGCCTTCATCACATCTATGAAGAAATGGATGTAAATAATTTCGGGAGAATAATCGCGTATCTTTCTCTCGTGTATAGAATGAGGGATTGTTTACGACAGTGAAACGATTCGAAAGGCTGTTCAACGAACAGTGAACGATTTTCAGAACATAGACCTGTCGCAATACAAGCATCGTGGTGGTTCTTCGTTACAATTGCTGGGTCCCATGTTCCTGGGATTTGTGTGTGCCTATATCGTCTGAGCCGTTGCATTTATAGCGTGTCGTCCACTTCTCCTTATTTTATATGCCTCCAACCTTAGTCGTGTGAACATGTCTTGCTGCTGTCTGCCAAGTGGGCTACCTCATATAACCCTTCGAAATATTTTTAGACGAATCCGTTGTGTTTCGGCTTGTTGTGGTGGAAAGATTGTGATTCAGCAATCAGAGCTAGATGGAGAAACAGTATCTCCACGACCTGTACTACAACCCAGAAAGTCCGGCAAGTTTCGGTGGTGTCGATGCTGTTTACCGTGTCGTAAAAAATGACGGGAAATTTAAACTATCGCGAAACGATATAAAAACCTGGTTAAAAGAACAAGATACGTATACTTTGCATAAACCAGTACGACATCGTTTTAAAAGAAATAGAGTTATTGTCGGAGCAATAGATGAAGAATGGGAAGCAGATTTGGTCATTATGGATTCGTTGAGTAAAGCAAACAATGGCTATAAATACATTTTAACTGTCATTGATGTCTTATCTAAATATGCGTGGGTAGAACCATTGAAAACAAAATCCGGAGAAAATCTGATTAAAGCCTTTAAGAAGATATGTAAGAAAGGCAGACGTCCCGAGAAACTTCATACCGATAAAGGAACTGAATTTACCAACAGACCATTTCAGAAGCTTTTGAAAGATTACAACATATCGTTTTTCACCACGCATAATGATACGAAAGCGTCTATTGTGGAACGATTTAATCGAACGCTCAAGGGAAAGATGTGGAAATACTTTACAGCTAAGAATACACTAAAGTATATGGATGTGCTACAAAAACTGGTGTATTCCTACAACCATTCGCGACATCGCAGTATTGGAATGAAACCGGTTGATGTGAATCACGAGAATGAAAGCGTCGTGTGGCAACGATTGTACGGACACGAGTCAAAAGCGCCCATCAAGTATAAATTTAACGTGGGTGATCAAGTGCGAATCAGCAAAGCCAGACGAACATTCAAGAAAGGCTACTTACCCAGTTGGACCGAGGAAGTTTTCACCATAACGAAGCGTATACCTAGAAGACCACCTGTGTATAAAATCTCTGATTATCACGACGAGGAGATAGAGGGAACATTTTACGAACAAGAGTTGCAAAGCATTATCAAGAAAGACACTGACTTTTTTAGAGTAGAAAATGTGATTAAGTCTCGCATGCGTGGTAAACACAAAGAATATCTTGTAAAATGGTTAGGTTACTCTAATGATTTTAATTCTTGGGTACCGGCTGATAATGTAAAACATATTTCGAAATAAAAGCGTGTGAATCTTATAACTTGTGTTCATTTGTGTCTTATACTCGCCGAGATGACAACACAGTTTTACTTGACGCTCCCAAGTAATAGTTCTATGAAATATTTCCCGGACAATACTGTAGCGAATTTTAAAGTGAAGCTAGCCGAAACGTTAGAGCTGACAGGGGACTGGGAAGTAGCCCTTTCCGAGTTTAATTATCCTCATACATGGAGCACGATACGCGAAGGCAATCAGCAAACCTTTCTCTACAACATTAATGGCACAGGTCCAGATGCAGTGGGCATCATTCAAGGCACACAATACAACAGTGTTACAAACCTGGTTAAAGATTTAAACCATTGCATGACGAAAGAAGGACAAGCTAAGATCAAGTTTACATATAATAAAAATATGCTCAAAGTGATAGTCGATGTGAAAAAAGGCGCAATGGTATGGTTCTCGGGTGATATCGCAACGGCTTTAGGATTCCAGCAGGATACAGTGATTACGAAGAAAACAACGAGTCCCTACGTAGCAGATGTAAACGCGGGCTTTTCATCCATATACCTCTACACAAATGTGGTGGATGTACAATTTGTTGGCGACGTCAAAGTGCCTCTTCTACGAATTGTGAATACGAAAGGAAAATACGGGGAAAATGTTAACGTTAGTTTTCGCAACTTACAATACGTCCCCCTGAAGGTGAAATCATTCGAGATGATCGAAATAGATATAAAGGACGACAAAAACGAAAACGTGTCATTTGGTTTCGGGAAGTCCATCGTGACACTTCACTTTAAACAGAGCAGATCACCGTATTTTTATTTAAAGATGAGAGCTAGAATCGTTCCAGATGCAAAGCAGTTTCAACAATATTATTTACGAGGACAGCGAGGTGGAAGTCTATCTGGTTTTAGAGGTGCACGGATTCAAAGAGGCTACGGTATTGGAAGTTTCTTTAAAAGTATTGCCCGATATGCAATACCTCTGGTAAAACGAGGAGTACAAGCGATTGGAAAGAGAGCTCTGCAAGTGGCGACAGATGTCGGTCAAGATGTTCTGGCCGGGAAAAGTGTGAAGCAAGCTGTCAAAGGTCGTGGTGTCGCAGTCGTCAAAGATATAGCTCGGCAGGGTGCTAAACAACTGATGAGTAACCAATCAGGAGGCGGTCGCAAACGCAAGGCATCCATAAAAACCAATGCCTCATCGAAATCTACCAGTCGCTCACAGACCAAGAGGCGGAAAACATCTCAAGAAAAACCTACTTTTCTTAAATAATGGCACAAGGCTACGAGACTTTACATAAAGATTCCTGTTCCTGTGGAAAATCTGAACTGGACTTATTTTCTGTTCCTGACACTCAAGTTGAAATGAATAAAGGATTTTGGGAAGACATCGATCCTCTTTCTAGCATTGGAACTTCGGACACTATCGAGTTTCTCTGTGCTGCAAATTCTGATGTCTACACCGATTTGGCAAACAGTTACCTTCACGTAAAAGCAAAGATAACGAATGGAGATGGAACTAACTTACCTGACACCGCCCAAGTGGGTCCTGTTAATTTATGGATGCATGCCTTATTTTCTCAAGTGGAAATTTATCTGAACAACAAACTGGTCACACCATCAAGCACTTCGTATCCCTACCGAGCATATATAGAAACTGTATGAACTTTAGCAAAGACGCTAAATCGTCTCACTTAACTTCAGCGTTGTTCTACAAAGACCAGGCTGGACGGATGGATGCCGTCAATCCACTAGCAGAAGTTGCCGATGCGAAC
The DNA here is from genome assembly GCA_035772405.1 of Chrysogorgia sp. JL179-B06. Classification (NCBI taxonomy): domain Eukaryota; kingdom Metazoa; phylum Cnidaria; class Anthozoa; order Scleralcyonacea; family Chrysogorgiidae; genus Chrysogorgia; species Chrysogorgia sp. JL179-B06. Next base: position 1,209,336 of record JAYKKM010000319.1, read on the forward strand.
AAAGGATTAAAGGAACGTCACGCGCATACAAGCCTAAGCAAGTCTGTGGCGATGGAAGGAAGAATTCATTCGGATCTGTTCGCGCAAGAACGATATATCCTTGGCGCTGTTCCGATCAAGCTCAAGCTAGTGAGATCAAGAGCTCCCTTTTGCCTGGTTTCATCCGCAGAAGATCCTGGTTTTTAAAGTGGTTTTCTGGAAAGAATGCGTGTTTCGCGCTCGCCGTGTTAACGTTTCGTCCACTACAATGATAGGTCATACACAAGCCCTTCAACATATCACAGCCAAGTACCCTATCAATCGTGTAAACTGCAAAGTGTTCTCCGTACCAACGGGAAACATGTCTGGAGATCAACAGAATATATTCCAAGGACTGCTTCCTGATAGAGTTGTGATTGGGATGGTGGATGCAGATGCTTACAACGGAGTTTATAACAAGAATCCTTTCAATTTTAAGAACTACGACACAACATTTCTTGCATTATCTGTGAATGGAGAACACCGGCCTGGCAAACCACTTCACCTCAAGTTTGCCGGAGCAGCAGGGACCAACTATGTTTCAGCATTCCAAACGCTGTATGCTGGTACCAACAAGATGTTTCAGAATCAAGGCAACGGTATTACTCGAGACGAGTATGCAAATGGCTATACCCTGTACGTGTTTGATTTAACAGCTGATCTATGTGTTGGAGATCATTTTCAACCTATCAGGGATGGGAACGTCTCCCTAGAATGCAAGTTCGGTACGGCTCTAACTGGGGCTATAAATATCGTGGTGCTTGGAGAATTTCAAAATCTTATCGAAATTGATGCCAACCGTAACGTACTAAGTGACTTCAGAAGCTAAAATGAACACACGTCAACTGCTTCGTGTCTTACAAAGTGACCCATATGCCAAATCAGTGTTTACAGATGTTTTACCCTCGGATCGTTTACCAAGTCAGATACAGAAAAGACCTAGAGGTTTTATTATAAACGTGGATCCCAGCGATGGACCTGGTACACATTGGGTAGCTGTTTACGTCACATCGGATGGAAAAGGAGAATTCTTCGACTCTTATGGACAAAGCCCAGAATTTTACAACAGAGACTTTCAAACCTTTCTACAAGATCATAGCAGTACATTTACTTGGAGTGAAAAGACTTTACAGTCACCGTGGTCTCGTGTGTGTGGACAATACTGTCTATTTTATGCTTTACATCGTAGTAGAAATATTCCCATGTCAACTATTTCTAGTATGTTTACTGATCAAAAGGAGTGGAACGATACATTAGTTCGTAATTTTATACGTAAATGGTATTTTGTGTAAGAATAAAAAGACACGTTATAATTGTAAAAAATATTTATTCAATAAAATGTTTACAAAAAGATTACGAATGCCATTTATATGGATTTTTGTTTCTACGTTTCTTTCTTGGTTTCACTGGTGACCCTGGAGACTGTAGTGAGGGCGTCAGAGGGGGGTCGCTAGAAGCAGATGAAGGCTTGTTCCTATATTCCTTCACCAAATGTAGACGCTCTTCGTTTCTGACGATTCCTTCGGGTACATTCAAACGTCCTAAAGCTTTTGCGAACAGTTGCCATCCTGCAGGGTTGAAATTCTTTCTTTGACGCAGAGTATCGTTGACTAAATCAATGACGTTAGTACCCGGGATAGTTCTTCCTTCAAAAACCATCTGCCCTTGATCGTTCCAACCAACCACATCTTTATTTTCTTTTATCTTCTTTATCAGTTGTACAGCTCTTGATTTCATCGTGGAAGGTACACTTTCTATGATATCACTCTCGATTTCTCCAGGTGGTTCAGGCATTGTCTCTGTTGAATGTTCGGGGCCTGTTTCTTCTGCTGCGATAGTTTGGGTATGGGTAATACTTACAGGAACAGGCCGATGCATTCGTTTGTCATAGTAATTGAGATAGCGTTGAAACGTCTGATTATACAACTTCACTTTATCCTCTTGTGTTATATCTTGACGTTGCAGCAAATTGTCCATTTCCGAATCCAGTTGGTTCACTTGGGCAGTCAGTGGAAGAACCAAGGGTTTCTTTGTAGTCATGTGTTCAGGAACCAGAATCAGTCTTTTGACATGCTCCATTATTTGGTTAGAAAGCTCGCCAATTGTTCTAAGACAGGAGCGAGTAGAAAAGGTAAGAATCCGTCTCCGTTTTGTACAATAACCCTCCTTCTTTTCGTGATCGGGTTTCTCTTATCAGCAACAGCCTCAATGTGATCTGAGTATGGTGTAAGCTTTTTATAGGTTTTTGGACTAATTTTAATCGTTTCACGGCAAATGTTCAATAGGCACTCGGTTATGGCTTCCAATAAATCTGTATCTGCAGCTTTTATGATCGCTTTTCGCATAGAAGGTTTACACTTTGCCAATACTTTTAAAACATCGTGGTTCCTTCTCACACGGCGGGACATCCTCAAATGAATACACCTTTGACAGCACTATGTTTTTATACGCGAGGTTGGTAGACGTAATGAGTGTCTGTCGGGAAGATTCCGGATCTAAGTCGTATTTCATCGGGACATGTTGGTGTTAGGTCAACAAATATGTAAGAATACGGCTCTTTTGTTGCCATCTGGTAAGCTTGCTGAAAAAATTTGGTATTGCTTGGGTACAACTGTTTGGCTAGGTGGATCACTTGGCTGGCATCACGGACGTTCTTAGTTAGAACCAGATAACTGGCGTTAAGAGATATAGTTCGATGATCTTTGCTTTGATGAAACATATTCTGTACGATATAGATGACACTAAGGTTTCCATGATGCGACTTTTTCGTAAATAATTTAGCAATGATAGCATCCTTTTCCCCCATCATGTCGTCAATGATAAATAAATTCCTTATCTTTGGGTTAATAGAATCCAACATGGAATCAGGTAAACCTTGAACAAACTGAATACCGGAAACTAGGGTCTCTATTTGAGCAAAGGATTCCTGATATTCGGAATAAAAGTAAACAATATTTTCAGGTGGAGGATCAATCATCACTTGAGCGTTCGCTAACAATGTTTTGACAAACGTTGTTTTTCCTGTCTTGGTTCCTCCAGAGACCATAAGTCCAAACGGGTGTGTTAACTGAATGGAATACGTTCGGCTTTGGTTTGAGTTTAGTGAGTTTGATACAGCTGATACAGCACTAGTAAACGGGAGATGTGTCGTTCTTCTATCGTAGGAAGCCATATCCGATTGCTTGTCTGTGACTTCAGAATGAAATACTTTCTTATGGTTAGCGCTATTACTTGATGCGACGAATAAACCAACGGAAGAGATTGGTTGAGAGGAGATCTTTTTACCATGAACGTTTGTTCATATGGCGGCGAAGGTGTTCTTTTCTTGACAAAGTCTTTCCACATATGCCACACTGATGAGACATGTTCTCTGACTCACGACTGAACATGAAATGAAACTATTTTCTCAATTATTTTAATTTTATAGGATACCTAATCTGATCACCCCGAAAATACCCCAACACCCCAAACGCCCCCAACGCACAATCTAAAGCACCCCGCAAATACCCCAAACGCCCGCATCTCCCTACGAACACCCCGAATGCACCCCCAAATGCCCCGGAAACACCAAATACACCCCCGAAACACCCCAAGCGCCCCATCTCCTTACGAACACCCCGAATGCACCCCTAAATGCCCCGGAAACACCAAATACACCCCCGAAACACCCCAAACGCCCCATCTCCTTACGAACACCCCGAATGCACCCCCCAAATACCCCGGAAACACCAAATGCACCCCCAAACACCCCAAGCGCCCCATCTCCTTACGAACACCCCGAATGCACCCCCAAATGCCCCGGAAACACCAAATACACCCCCGAAACACCCCAAACACCCCATCTCCTTACGAACACCCCGAATGCACCCCCCAAATACCCCGGAAACACCAAATGCACCCCCAAACACCCCAAGCGCCCCATCTCCTTACGAACACCCCGAATGCACCCCCCAAATACCCCGGAAACACCAAATGCACCCCCAAACACCCCAAGCAATTGGTAAATTCAGTTCCTTTATCGGTATGAAGTTTCTCGGGACGTCTGCCTTTCTTACATATCTTCTTAAAGGCTTTAATCAGATTTTCTCCGGATTTTGTTTTCAATGGTTCTACCCACGCATATTTAGATAAGACATCAATGACAGTTAAAATGTATTTATAGCCATTGTTTGCTTTACTCAACGAATCCATAATGACCAAATCTGCTTCCCATTCTTCATCTATTGCTCCGACAATAACTCTATTTCTTTTAAAACGATGTCGTACTGGTTTATGCAAAGTATACGTATCTTGTTCTTTTAACCAGGTTTTTATATCGTTTCGCGATAGTTTAAATTTCCCGTCATTTTTTACGACACGGTAAACAGCATCGACACCACCGAAACTTGCCGGACTTTCTGGGTTGTAGTACAGGTCGTGGAGATACTGTTTCTCCATCTAGCTCTGATTGCTGAATCACAATCTTTCCACCACAACAAGCCGAAACACAACGGATTCGTCTAAAAATATTTCGAAGGGTTATATGAGGTAGCCCACTTGGCAGACAGCAGCAAGACATGTTCACACGACTAAGGTTGGAGGCATATAAATAAGGAGAAGTGGACGACACGCTATAAATGCAACGGCTCAGACGATATAGGCACACACAAATCCCAGGAACATGGGACCCAGCAATTGTAACGAAGAACCACCACGATGCTTGTATTGCGACAGGTCTATGTTCTGAAAATCGTTCACTGTTCGTTGAACAGCCTTTCGAATCGTTTCACTGTCGTAACAATCCCTCATTCTATACACGAGAGAAAGATACGCGATTATTCTCCCGAAATTATTTACATCCATTTCTTCATAGATGTGATGAAGGCTTAAGCTCTTTACTTGAATGCTTAGTCTATCAAACAGGTATCGATGTTTGCTAAGACATGTTTGAATATTATAGGATAGTGTATATCTATCGATAGCAACGTTGTGTCGTTTTAACTCATCAAAAATTATGTCCATATCGATTCGTAAGGATAATCGCAAAAGTTTCTGTTTTAAATGTGGGAATGTATCCTTTACAAATTATGGGATACATAAACATTTACTCGCATGCGCTGTTGACGTCCTAATAAGAAAAAAAGACACGTATACAAATAAAAACTCTAGTCCTAACCCTGAAATATAGGAATACTAACCCTACTTTTAAACTAAAGATTTCAATTATGTAATAAACGAAGTAAGAGCCCCATTTTGACTATTTGCGATATTCGCCTATTTGCGTATAGCATTTGAGGAAATTTCTAGCGGTAGCACAGCGTCGTTATTACTATGTTTGAGATCTTGAACAGTTGTTCACACTGCGACACATGAATCGCTTAATCGATAAACGAAGGTTCGATAAGTGATAATTCCCCCGAAATGATTACTATGCTATCAAACATGTTTATCTAAGATCAGGTGGACAAGTTTACTCAAGCTGCTAAGTTAGTTATATCCTCATTCTAACTGAATCCCGTACACTAACGCGAGATAATTAGCGATAATTCGGCCAAATTCATGGATATAATTAGCGATAATTCGGCCAAATTCATGAACATGTATGCAAATCTTAACCTTAACAACGTGAATATACATCATGACAACGGCGTCATAAAATAGCCGAGTCATCCAATTTAACCAAGACGTTTATATTTATATTTTTCAATATGTTTGAGATCTTGAACAGTTCTTCGCACTGTTTCCCCGAAGTGTTTCTTCATCATAGGAATTGTGTACACTAAAGCGAGATAAGCCATAATACGGCCAAAATTATTAGGGTTCATCTCTTAGCGGTGAAAACACAGGTTCAATCGAACGCTGAATAGCGGGTAGGGAGCGTGATGACCGTATAAACTCCCTCCTACGAACGGGCCAAAAGGCCTTATCGGGCTAAAGAAGGCCAGATAGCCACCTAAGTATACGATGGGGTCCCAAAGGTACACGAGACTAGGGCTAGGGATCGTAAAGGTGAAAGAGGCTTAGAGGTAATTACTTCCGTTCGCCACGCGTTCGTCACGCAAACAATACTAATTACTTTTTTGTACGCAACGCTCTTTGTTCTGCCTCGGAAAACGCGCGAAGAAGAGAGAGATGTCTTCGCAGAGGTCCGACTGAAAATTCACCAATGAGGTTCAAGTTAGTCTATCCGTTAATCACCCAAAAGTGATCCGTCTTAATGACTTTTTTAATGAGGCGGCATCCCTTTGAACGGTGGATGGGGGGGGTTATCTACTCACGTATCGTTTCCAAAACAAAGGCTTCACTGGCGCGGACGCTAATACTCTTTGTTCAATGTCTCCCATCACCAAATTAGCAATCACAGCAGAAACGGGTGAACCCATAGCTGTGCCAAAAACCTGTTGTAGTGTGCCGTCATACACAAAACTAGTTGTTTTTAAACAAAAGTCGCCAGGAGTTCTATTATAGATCCTCAACAGGCAACGATGTTATTTGATCTAATGCATGTATCATCCTATTTTAGTCTAAAGTAACATCCTGTCTTTGTGAGAAAAAACTTTGTGAGCTGGTCCAGTTGTGCAACAGATTAAAAAAAAAAATTCGTGAATATTAAACAATTGTCAATTTATTTAAGGTATACAAACAAATTTACAGTGCAACATTGGATAAAAAACTGGAACGGTAATGTAAATGTAACATCAGCGATACGTGCTATAAAACTTGCTTTGACGTGAGCACTTTTCTTATGCAGACTCTGGGTGACTGCATTGTCGACGTTGTTTAACCCGCTTAATCTGAGCTTCGTCAGGTGCAACCTTTGTGACTTATCAAACCCAATATTTGTAGCCTGCGTGGCGGCGTTAGGGGGAGGGGGAAAGCGGAAAGGCGAAATGGGGAAGGGAGGAGGGAACGCCTGCACGAAAGACCCATGATTTTCGATTTCCGCCCACATGAAAAACTGTCAAAAACAACCAATCAGCGACTAGCGGGCTTTCCTCGATGATTAAAACATTTCACTTCTGGCCGAATCGTTATTATTAATCGTTAATCGAATATCCATGTCTGCAACTCCGTAAAAAGCTTGACTGCATCTGGTGGAAACAAGATTTATTTTGAAAATTTATTCAAGCAATCGTGTAGACATGGCCGGAAGCACAGACTTGATTCTGACTGAGGCTTGTGAATCAATTGGCTTGCGTTACTACGCAGTGAAACTTTCTCCGAGCGGGTTTGTAGGTCTTGCGGCAGAACAAATAAGAAATGATTTTGAACTTTATAACTTTATGGAATCAGTATTAAACACATGCGAAAGGAGACAGTAATGTTCCACCAACCGATATAACATTAATAGCCCTGATAGAATTAAGCGACATCTGACTGCCGAACACCGTAACTCCAGAATGGGATTTGGCCAAGAAATTTCATATGCAAGACAACGTAGCTAGAAACCATCACTTATATACGTTTAGCCGTAAGTCTCGCTATTTTGAAACGTCGAAGGAATTCTCTGAAGGCCCAGAGAGCATTGTTGAAACACCTGAAGACAAGGACAAGGTAGAAATCACAATAATATAGCTGCTTCCCCTGCCGACTGATAATCACGCGCTCGCACGAACGTAAATCTACCAAATCCATATTATCAAACTCTTGCCAAATCCCGTTGGTAATACCAACAAAACATATTTTCCTGGCAGCAGCTCCCTCGTAGCAACTTTTTGTTCCTGTTTTAATTTAAAGCTACGACCAGCAACGAACTGAAGATCAGTTAAAGCTTTTATATCTATCGTTATCGGTTAAAGATCTTAAATTTAAAAATCGCCATTTTTAAATGTTTATTTCCTGACAGGAAACCCTGAATACTAATGAGTTGAGTTAGCCAATCAGAATTTAGCGTCCTCTGGTGGACGTAGAAATCCAAAAACATGGGTCTTTCGTGCAGGCGTTCCATCTGCACTCACCCCAGTCCCTGGCCCCCTCCCCCAATCGGCCTGAACGCCTGCTTCGCAGGCTACAATATTTGTGGAATTCCATTCGTCTTTTTCTTCTGTCTGTGACGTGAGCAACCATGTGGTGTGTATGATAACATTGAATGGGTCATCATGGTCAAGATCTAGTTGGCCAGACCAAGCACAAGTGGAATGGGCATTACGATACTTGTTTTGGTAGGACACAACCCATCCCAATGATCTACCGTCAGTGTCGTAACGGCCGACGAGATCATACTGCTTTTCAGCTTCTCCAACAGCAGAACAGTATTTTCCTTTGAAACCTCCATTCTCGACTTTGGTTATCACCATCACCGAACCAAGCTCATTGTACCATACGGATGATTCAGTAAGCTTATCTTTGATAAGAACTAAAAGAATAAATCATGAATTAAGTCAGCGTAAATAATGACAATCGATTGTGGTAACAAAATGGTAGCCTTTACTCAATATGGCATGCAGTAAGCAGCAAAGGTGCAGTCATTAAGAAGTGGTGAAGAATCGCATGAAAGGTTTTAAGAAGGATCGTGCGTTTACAAGTGGAACAGTATAACATACTGTACGTATACATGTATACGCAAGCATGTTGTTTTTTATAGAAACCATCATGACGAAGGGCCTTCGCTCGAAAGTTAGACTACTTACATGCTATTTCGGCAGTGCACTAACCTTTTTAGATATTTGATTTTGTATTTCTACACTGCCTATACGCAGCACAACACGTTTTATTACATGTCTCAAAAATTAGTATACCCTTCTGGCAGTTCTGCGAATTTGCATCTTTTCATTCTCCGAATAATTGTATTCTCATTAGCATATATATGCCGAGTTCCTTCGCACGTGCAGGGCTTTAGAGTTTACCAAGAAAGATGGCACGTAATCAAAGCTCATGCTACTAATTATATTCCATAAAGCTCACTCATACTGTGGATAAATGTGGTAGTTTAATACTTGATATACATGCTCATCACGAGTTAATTCGATCTTCCCGGCTTAGATTTGACTGGAATTTTCCTGATCAAACAACAGATATCAACAAACATATACAGACTACAGTATATATATGTGCATTTGAGTGAATAAAACCATGTATCAAATGCCCAAAGGTTCCTAACAAAGGTGATTTCAAAGAATAATGTGAATCAGTTTGTTTAAACGTGAACAAAGTGGACTATTTTTTCTTATATAATTTACGAAGAAGTAAAATTGCTCTTGGAACAAATATTTGTTTAATGTACGTGCTGTTGGTATGTCTGATCTCAATGACAACTTTTTCAGTGAAGCCTTGGTGACGAACTGCAAAAGTTTACCTCGTGATTGTACATAGAGGTTTCACAAACAGCTGAATTAGGATTGATTAACTGCTATTAGCTGCAATGGATCGACATGCAATTAGAATGATACTCCTATACATATTGCAAATCTCCTATTATATAGATTTAAAACATACCTGTCGCACCGCTATTGGATTTTTCTTTCGAAAGGCTCATTTGAAAAAGGCGTTTGTAGACGTTTGTCACACGGAGTAGTTTTCGGGTTTGTTGAATAAACATATATACTATATAGTTGACGTACTGAGGTGTAATCAGTTCTTCCACTTTGGCTCCGGTCTTGGTTTTGATATGTGACCATATATAGAGCCATTCGTGGTTTCATGAACATTGTTTCTTACGCACGCTGTGATTGGTCAGCTTGCCGATCTTGATCAGGCTAAGGAGAACGGAGTGACGTCAGTAACTAATGAGGATTTATTTTTGTTGAATGATAATATATAGTTGTTGAATGTGAACCAAAATATTTCTGTTGAATGTGAATATTTTGTTGAACCATTTCGATAACCAAAGGCATAGTCCCAGGCCTCTGTTGATTTTAGAGCAGAGACAGATGGGATATAGATCCAGCCTCTTATCCAGTCCTCCCCGAAGAACTAGAGGACTGGATAAGAGGCGTATACATTGACTCATTGTTCGAAGTAAACGCTGTTGTTGATCTACCGCCATCAAATAATTTGTATTAGAGTCTAAAATTGACATTTTGGCTTTAACAGAATCTTGGTTAAATAACGAGTGATGAATACTCGACAAGAGATATTACTCCGATTAACGAGCGCCTGACAGGCAGCACGTTTTATCGCTCCTGTCTAAATTGTTTTTTATCATCTTTGATCTATAAAACTGGTATTTCCTAAAAGTCTCCATTACTCGTTTTTATTCTCAAGTTTATTTTATGGCCTTGACTTATTCAAGATCATCTTTTATCTCGATTTTGGAATCGATTCCTAAAGTACTGCTCAAAGCTCAGATATGGAGGACTTTATCTCAGGTTGGGATTTCAAGATTTAGACCTAGTACGCGTCGTGGATGCAGAGCTGGTCGGAGGAGAGCGAGAACACTGTCTATGTTCAACCCGTCATTCAACGACTTCCAAAATTCGAATGAAATGTTATCTCAAGAATTTATGGCTATGATGTTCAAGATAGGGTCGATCATTTGCATAACCCTTCGAGTAGCTTATTAAATATTCAAGTAAACAACTCTGAGTGACAATGAAATTATTTGCATTCCTGAACCAACACCGGAACCATTGTTCTCCGATTTAACGGCTTATGTTTCTAAGATTGAATTCTCTTGCGACACTTCACACGTCGAGCCACCGTTGAATGATCACGCGTGTTCGACGACTTCCACGCGCTTCCTGTCTCTCGTGGAACAAGCTGGTATTTCTCGGGACGTCCATCGAAATAGCATCGCTCACCGCACCGCCCAAAATCATCGGAACCTTGTTTCTATCCAATGTGACCAACAACGCTCTTATCGAACGAAGAAATCTCTTATTTTTGGAAATGTTAACGCAAGATCCCTCAGGTATAAGACCGAAGTTTTTATCGACCATGTGATTGATAAAAAGATTGACGTGTGCGCCGTCACGGAAACCTGTCTTCGGGATGAGGACAGTGTTGCTCTCTCAGCTCTTTCTCTTCCAGGGTATTCATTTAGGAATGTCCCTAGAAAAGCAGAGCGGTCGGGCGGTGGAACTGGAATCATGGTGTGAGACAATTGTTGAGGGAAGGCAGTCATTTGAGACATCTGAATGGAATCTGACCGCTAATGGTCAGATTTCAAAATTTGTTATTATCTACCGACCGCCCTACTCTGAATCGCACCCTGTTTCCACTGGTGTATTTTTCGATGAATTCGCCGTTTATCTTGAGAGTCTGGTTCTGTGTTAAGAGGCGCTTGTGATTGCTGGAGATTTTAATCTGCATATGGATGATTTGAGGGACGCGGATGCTACGAGATTTTCTAAGCTTCTCGAAACATTTGGGCTCATACAGCATGTTACGTTTCCCACCCACATTTCTGGACATTGGCTTGATTTGATTATCACACGGTCTTCTAATGATGTGATGATTGTATCTCCTTGTCCTTCGTTATTCCTCTCCGACCATTGTTTTGTTGAGTGTGTTCTTGCCATTCCATCTGTTGACGTAACTACTAAAGAGGTGTCGTTCCGCAAATGGAAGCAGATCGAGATTACCGCCTTTAAGGAGGATATTTCCCTAGGTCTTAGCGAGCTGCCTGCTAATGAGCTTGCAGTGAGCTACGACCGCATTTTGCGAAATATGGTCGACAAGCATGCTCCAGTCCGCGTAAGGTTCTGGCGACGCGTCCTAGAGTGCTATGGTTTAATGAAGATCTAAAGCGTTTAAAGATCAAACGTCGAAAACTGGAGAGGAAGATGAGGAAAAGTAACCTGGCCTCTGATGTTTTCGCCTACCGAACGGTGTGTAATGAGTACTGCTCACTTTTTAAGGACACTAAGAGGAAACATTACGATGACCTAATTCAGGACTGTGCAGGGGATTCGAAGAAGCTCTTCCGGGTAGTCAACTAAAGAGCGGTCCGATAATCTTCTGCCGCCCTACACTAATCCACGACAGCTAGCTGATGGTTTTGGAGAATACTTCTACCGCAAAATCACTCTCATTAAGAGGACATTGCACGTTCTAACATTTCACCTCCGATCCTCTCTGTTCCATCGCCTTTGGTCAATCTTGAGAGTTTTACTCCTGTTTCTGAAGCCGAAGTACGTGAAATTATTCGCTCGTCATCTAACGCCAGTTGTCAGCTTGATCCGATTCCCACTTGTTGGTGAAAAAGTGTGAAGTTGTGCTTGTGCCAATTATTACCAAGATGATTAACTCGTCTCTTGACAGTGGTTTCGTCCCTGTGGAAGGTCGCGCTTATAGTACCCCTCCTCAAGAAGATGGGCTTGGAACTGATAAATATGAACTTTCGACCAGTTAGCAATCTGCCTTTCGTCTCTATAAGATAGCTGAAAAAGTTGTCATTCCTCAGCTTCTTGGACACTGCTCTGAGCATGCACCTATACCCACTAATCAATCTTCCTATCGCCAACATCATTCAACAGAGACTGCCTTGCTCAGGGTTCAGAATGACATCCTTCTTAGTATGGACAAGCAAGAAGTTACTCTTCTGGTTCTTCTGGACCTGAGTGCAGCTTTTGATACGATCGATCACAACATCATGGTCGACTTACTGGAAAGTGATTTTGGTGTCACTAGTATGCTCTTTTTTGGCTTAAGTCGTTCTTATCTGGTAGGAAACAGCGTGTGGTCATCGAGCAGCAGCAGTCTCGGGACTTCGATCTTCCTAGTGCAGTTCCTCAAGGAAGTTGCCTATAGGACCTATATTATTTATAATGTACGCATCTCGTCTGTTCCATGTTGTAAAGAATCACTTGCCAAATGTCCAGGGATATGCGGACGACACTCAACTATACATATCATTTCGTCCTGGCTCAACTGAGTCCCAGGATAAAGCTGTCAAAACGATTGAAGATTGCATCTCTGACATCAGAGGTTGGATGGCTCACCACCAGCTCATGTTAAATGAGGGTAAAACAGAGTTTATGATAATTGGATCTCGTCAACAGCTGGCCAAGGTTAACATCAGTAACATTCATGTGGGCTCCTCGCCGGATTTGGGAGCTTGGTTTGATGAATATACACATTGGAAAAGTATGCAGCAAATCTTTTTACGGGCTTTACAAAATCAAACAGATTAGGAAATTTCTTTTAGAGGAGTCTACCAAAATGCTCATTCATGCATTTGTGACCACACACTTGGACTACTGTAACTCGTTGTTATATGGGGTTTCACAATACCAAATGGATCATTTACAGAGAGTGTTGAATGCTGCTGCTCGTGTTGTCTGTCTTGTTCCAATCAAGGTACGCGCACATTACACCAGTGCTGAGAAACCTTCACTGCCTTCCCGTTGCTTTTTGAGTGGAATTCAAGATCGCGCTCCTGGTCTTCAAGGCACTAAGTGGTATGGCTCCCTCCTACCTGAGTGACCTACTGTAGTCTGCAAGTAAAGACACTGGGTCGCTATGAGTTGCGTAGTAACAATCAACGTCCACTAAAAATTCCCCGCACTAAGTGCAAGACCTTTGGTGACCGAGCGTTTACTCCTGCAGCGCCAAAGATTTTGAACAATTTACCACTGTTCATTAGAAACAGTGACTCGATTGACATTTTTAAAACCAAATTAAAGATTTTTTTATTTCAAAAGACTTTTGAACATTTTTAACACTGAGTTTGTATTTACTGTTATTGTTATTTTAGCACAATTTTGTAAAGCGCTCTTGAATATTTTATATATATAGCGCTATATAAATTAATACATTTTTTTTTTTTATTAACTATATACAAACATATTGACAAATTAATGCAAACCATGCTATTCAAGTCTTTTGAAGTCATGGACAGGGTATGGCAACCTAAAAACCTCTCTGACTGATTATATCTGGTGACTTTAACAGTTTCATGTTGACGCTGATAATAACAAAAACAGTAAGAAATTCCTAGACCGAATTACCATTTCCAATCTGAAGGAACATTTCAATGTTAACCATGTGGAAAATCATATACTGGACCTCATTCTTACGATATACGATGATAATATTATTAACTCTATTTACCCGGAAAAAATGTAGTATATATATCACTATTGCAGTCAATGCTAAAATCCGTCTGAAAAAACCTAGTTATCCACGAATGGAAATATCCTACCGCAATCTATAAAGCAGTCATTCATTTATATGCAGTAATATTTATGCAGTAATATTTTAACAATCATTTATGCAGTAATATTTTAAGTTCTTCCTTTATTAAAAAAGGTATATGTTAAATCAACACATCTTTTTTGTCCAGTATTTAATGTTGTAGTAACACGTCTTACTACAACACACCTTGGAATGACTATGTTATAGACGGGGTTCTTCTCAAAGATATAGAGCATACAGGCGTGAGGTTAAGGATCTTTAATACAAGTAACAATACACAGAACAAGGAATCTACTAAAAATATAATAAATTGAATGTCAAACGTTCAAAGAGTTCTTCTTTGGATGCCTTTAGTTCTTTCGTTTCGACTATAGTTTCTCCTTTTAAATTGTCTCTGTCCTAGCTTGTTCTCCTTCTGCTTTACTGTGAGGGGAACCTTCTTTTATAGCCCTTCGTGTTATTTAGAATAAGATTGACATGATCATCTGCGAAAGACCAATAGAAGTTTATTTGCCTGAATCTTCTGAAGGTGTTGTCTGTAATGTGACGTTGGGCAACCGTACTTGCGTTGGGCAACCGTAACGGAAAACGACAACTTACGTTGTGCGGAAAAACTAAAGTTTTTCCGTACTAAATAACGATAGTTCCTAATTAGATTGACATAGCAATATAAGAGATATCATAAGATACTAAATCATTATATTATTTTACAGTTTCATAAAGTATTCAAGAAGCAATTTACGAAATATAGATAAAACAACTAATGTAAATAACTCGAAGCTTCTGTTCGCTTAAAATCATGCTAAATTCAATTAAACTAAATCAACAAACGTACGTGTATCTGGTTAAAGTCACTATAACTAAAGACAGCAAAAAGCTTTAAAGGTAACTGATGACAAGATGGTAATTAAAATACGACAAGAATTATGCGCCTTTTCACAAGACAATGGTATAGATACGATCAGTTATAGATAAAGTTTAGGCGCCGGTGCAATTTTCCGTCTGCCAACCCAAACGGTCGATGCCAACCTGATATCCTTCTATTACCCCTGTAACCCCTTGTGTCCCCGCGACACACACATGTGTTTTTTTCCAAGATGGCGGATTTTTTTACTGATAAAACTCTGATGATTGGGGTGACTGTAAGCGCCCTCATGTAACATACCGACTAGCTAGGAATTCAGTCTGTTTTTTTGTAAATCTCAGTGTGTTTTTGTGCCAATTTCAGTCTATTTTTGTGCCAATTTCAGTCTATTTTTGTGCAAATTGGCACACTGTTCGAACACCGGACTGAGATTTTCAAAAAAACAGACTGAAATTGGCACAAAAACACACTGAGATTTACAAAAAAAACAGACTGAATTCCTAGCTAGTCGGTATGTTACATGAGGGCGCTTACAGTCACCCCAATCATCAGAGTTTTATCAGTAAAAAAATCCGCCATCTTGGAAAAAAACACATGTGTGTGTCGCGGGGACACAAGGGGTTACAGGGGTAATAGAAGGATATCAGGTTGGCATCGACCGTTTGGGTTGGCAACGACCGTTTACGAGACGGAAACTTGCGGCGCCGGTATTCAGTTAAGTCGACTCGATTATTCTACCCAAGGAAGGTTTACAAATATAGTAGATTTTTTATAGATGTTTCATAACAACTATGTAGACATAGACATGTTTATACATAACAACTATGTATTAAAGTTTTATAATATCTAGTAAAGTATAATTCTCTACTATATTGCCTTTGTTGATTATGGTGATATATAGTGTGGGGAAATAGAGGTAACGATACCGTTATGTAGTCATTATATACAGACATAAGATATTGCAGAATAAAGCTGCCAAGGAAATTGTGGACAGGATATCATACTCTTCAGAAACAGATGCATTGGAAAGTTTATCTTGGAAAACTAGCTTGCATATATAGAAGAAAAGAGCACCGTTGCCTCTTTATTTTTAACTGTTTTAACAATTTTATTGACCATGATTTTAATATAATTCTTAACAAGGATGTCCTGATAATTATGAAAGAAAGAAACTAGATAATGTTAGACTCCCTCGCTCTAATCGGCGATGGGGCCAATGGACCGTAGCATCGAGAGCTGCAGATGATTGGAACCGCTTTGATCTATCTCAGGTTCGATCTATATATAACGTTGCGAAAAATACAACTTCAAGGCCCTCCAGACTAGGCTCGTGACTATAGGCTCTCGGCAACGGCCTCCGTAACTCAGTGGTCAGAGCGCTGCACTAGCATCACAGGGTCGCGGGTTCGATCCCAGCCGGAGGGCCTTGAAGTTGCATTTTGGTACAAAAAACACCATGCTGATGGCCCATGGTTCCGTTCCGCCCTTCGAAATGGCATGGTCATAGTCACTCTAGGCTGGGAGTTTTCAAATTAGTTTACAAGTTTTTTATAGGTTTTGGAATGATTCTGAAAATTTCCCTCATTTTTTATAAACTATAATGTACGATGACGTCATTGCATATATTAGAGGTTCATTATATTACAACGCAATTAAGAAATGAGATATATAAACTTTTCAAACTCCACTGCACTGCTGCCGCGAGACCCAGCAAACCTGAGGGTCTCGAAAGTTCCAAAGGAATTAAGCTGAAGCTATCGTGAGAGAGAAAAGCTCCGTGTATGTTACTACCCTCGCTACAAAAGTAAAAAAATATGTACGCAATGCGTACATGTGTCTATGGATTTTGCTATTAGCATAGATACAAGTGGAGATGATATTAGGAAATTGAAACCATTGTACTGAAAACAGGATAGTAGATTAGCATAGTAGTATGTAGATCATTTAAAACTAAAAAAAAGTTTGGGATAGCCTCCATATAGCATTGGTTCTACTGTATTAAGGAGTAAATGAGCAATTGTATACATTAACTTTGGTAAGAATAGTGTAAAGTTTCCAATAATTAAATAATTGTTACAGCAATCTCATAAACAGTGAAACAAAGATTTTGTGTCACCCAAAACGATTTGTTGATATGTTTCTGGACAAAAAATCATAATAAAAAAATAATAAAATTTTAAAATAAAATAAATATTTTTTAATAAAATAAAAATCATAGACAAAAAATCATAATCCTTAAACTTGGTTAGAGAAAGTATGCCGATAAAGACGTTAAGGTGCAAAGTTTAGGTTTTTATTTATCTTGCCGACATTAAACTTTTTCATCGTAATCAGTACACATGATTCTTGATTTGAGGGGCTCTTTTGGGGAAAAAACCCTTGTTGTTCCACTTCGCTTATTTTTTAGATTCACTTATATTAGAGATTTGTAGAGATTTTACGGCAATATTCAATTTTTGCCACCAGTCCCTAAATTTCAGCCAAATAGCCAAAATATTGCATAAAAAATTTACAACTACAGTTCCGTGGAGAGGAGGCTAGTTTTTATATTAAAGGGACACTCCAGCCCAAAACAAGTGTTGCTTATATGAAAGTTCTTTGTCGCCTTACATGAGAATGGAAATTAGTTTTCTTCTAATCGTTTTAGTTTTAGAGAAATTAAGCTTTGTTTATCACATTTTTTGTAAATTGAAGGTTAATTCTTGACGTCATTGAGTGATAGAAACATGACTTTGAAAAGAAATCTTTCACAATAGCGTGAATATAAATCCTGCACAATAGACTAAGACCACGTTATTGTCATGCTATTGTGAAGGGTTTCTTTGTGTAGTGTTTCTATCACTGATCAATGACGTCAAAAATGAATGAAAGCGATAAACAAAAATACGATAAACAAAAATACGATAAACAAAGCCAAATTTCTTAAAACTCAAACGATCATGTAAGGCGACAAAGAACTTTCATTTAAGCAACACTTGTTTTTGGGCCTTTAAAGGGAAATGGCAATAAAATTTTTTTTTGTCTCATTTGAAAGAACATTAAAAATGATATATGAAGACCTTTTACAGATTTTCCATATCGTTCTTGGTTCTTTAAATATTTCACTTCTTTTTAACAAAGAACAACCGCCATCTTGGATATGCATATGCGTGACGTCACAACCAGGGTAGAAATGTTTTTTATATCAGCAATTATCGAGTCATTATAGATGCTAAATCGTAGTTGTTTTGGGTGTTGTATACTTTTAAGTGAACTAGCAATCCATTTGAACGCATTCCACTGATATTTGGGCAATTATTTACAACTTTTAGAATGTTTACCCAGGTTTTGACGTCACTTAATTAGATCTAATTATAAAACAAGATGGCGGATATTTTTTGTTCACACATATTTCAAAAATTAAGGAAGTTACGGGGAAATTTTAAAAGGTCTTCATATATTATTTTAAATGTTCTTTCAAATGAGACAAAAAAATTTTTTATTGCCATTTCCCTTTAAAGTGAGTGTCAGGGTAGTGCTTTGCGCGCTTGTTTTCTTCTTGGCGGCCATTTTATGGGACGCCTATTTCAGTTCACAAACGAATCCGTCGATATTTGATCAATCCTTCTTATAAATTATCCATTTTCAAGTTTTCTAAGAAGTAAATGTACCTGAGTGATAAATTATTGTGATATTTTTCGTAAAATTGATCATTTACTATAGGAATCTTTTCGATACACAGAAGCTGCTACGAGCGCTTCGCCTCCGAAGCGTGGAAGGCCGGGTTATGCTGCTGAAACAGCGCGAATAACTTTGCGAATGGAAGTGTTTGATGAGTGACTAGTAAAGAAATATATTTTGTTTCTTCTGATGTTTTGTTCATTTGAATTTGCAAAGATTCAGGAACTAAAGCCATCCGGGCCAGCTTGTTCGTCAGAAACGGCGTTGCGCGCGGCCCGCAGTGGTACCGCAACTGTTCAAATCGTCTTGAACATTAACTTCATAGGATCGGACTCCAATTTCCAAATAAATATAGAGTTCACATGCAAATTTATATAGTTCTAACGATGCGTATGAAAACAAAAACACAAGCGCGCAAAGCACTACCCTGACACTCACTCTTTAAATAATGTCTTCAGGGTTCCCCTGTTCTATTCACCTATAGTTTCGCTATAGAGTTTCGTTGATATTTAATACAGTGATTCGGTATAAAAGACACATACAGTCAACACATTAGCTCTGCTGGTCATTGGCATATTATTTCAAATCAATCTAAGTAATTACAACGCATTTCATTGTTATGTGCACACGGATATATTTTTCGCACGATGTTCAACGCATACCGGGGGGTTACGCAACTCAGCAATAAAATGAAAATATTATTTTATTTGTTTATTAAATCAAAACAATAGTTTTCTTATGTCGTTGTGTTTTAAAAACGGCTGAGCTGCTTAACCCCGTGAGAAAAATATATCCGCGGGTGCACATAACAATGAAATACGTTGTAAACAAGGGACTGACGAGAAAATACCCGACAGTCAAATAGAGTGAAAATATTTTGCGGGTGCGGTGCCACAGCCACCCTAACAATATCTCTACTTTTGCCTAAAGTTCCTAAATCCCAAATCAAAATACCTAAATCCGCCCCTGACACCTCAAGGCAACGTCAGCAACAACCGCGTGCATCCATTGATGATGAGCTGCAACAAAAATTGAGCTGTTGGTAACATTATTTCTTTGTCATCTTGAGCTTTAGATTTCTCGTTAACCGTGGATTTCTCAATTTACTCTTCTTTTCTTGCTTCTGGTTGTTCTTCTTCTTTTTAATTGGATTCTTTTCTTTTTTAATTGGATTCTTAGCGGCTCTTTCGCAAATTTGGACCATCTCATATATTTTAAGTGTATCGGATAATCCTGTTTTAGAATGTTGCATTTGGCAGAATTATTTTCATTTACTTTCGGACAGGACAGAAAGACAATCTTTCATTTATAACTTCGTAGGCCTCTTTACGGTGGGTTAGCTCTGCACTCGAAATGCTGTCAATGATATAAAGCAAGCATTGGCATAAAAATTACCAGGGCCTGATATATAATTTCACCAGGCAAATTCAAGTGAATAAAATATTTGACACCGCTTCATTCGACATTCCTTGTTATCAATGTTTGCTCTTCATCTGGTCTTAGTTTATTAGGTTTTCTTGATTGCACTCGGACGTGTGTCTGATAATTTCTTGACCTGCACTTATCGTAGATCTATGCATCAATGGCGAAAAACGATACTGCGGCTAAACAACATTCAGCAGCCGAGTTTCCCATCAAGTTGAGTGCGCAGGGGCTGCACATGCTGGCACGAACGATACTGCACACTCATTGATATCGCTAATCTCTGCCTGGACACCAGTGTGTTTGCCTGACATATTCGAAGCGTTTTCATAGGACTAGCCTCTGAAATATTGATATCTAGTCCAAGGGATTCTATGGTTGAAAGATTAGTGTGAAGTTGATCGTCCAGGTTATTGTATAGCCAGTGATTCACTCTTATGTGACTTGATTATATAGTCTAGAAATCTTTCTTTCTGGCCTTGACATTGCGTTCTCAATATCTCTTATTATCAGAAAAATGATGTGAAATGAAACCTGATTGCCGGCCTGTCCGGGTTGACGATCATCCATGTATCATCTGTCTACTCCAAGCTCTCCCACATTCACTACAGCAGTGTGTATATTAATTAACACATATCTTATTATGCTAGTGTGAGTCACGTCAGGTGTAGAGTCCACAATGATCGAATAATACTTGTCATCAAGGGAGGACAAAATATTAGCTTTCACTGACCGGATAGATATGATGGATTACCGCGTTCCTGATTTCCATAACGTGCAACATGATCATCAGCCATAAAGGTATACAATTTTGTAAGATGTTGCAGAAATCCAAAAGAATGTCCTCGCGAAACGAAGCTTGGTTTTTTATTATTTTAGTTAATAGTTAGTTAATAACACTTTATTTATTGAGGATAGCTATTAAAGTTACAACTTTTCCCCAAGCCGGTCCTCCTATTTAAAAATATAAAAAAACAAATAAAATTCATATGTAGATATATAGTATATAGGATATTATGCATGGCACATTACTGTAATAGTAACTTTCAATAAAGTCTGACGGTTTTCAATTCCGTTGCATTTGCGAGTTTTTCTTTGTGGCCGATCAGGAAGACTGTTCCATAGGGATGATACCATAAATTAGGAAAACTTCCGTTTTCCAGCGTTGATGAACAGGCTTTTTAAACAGCGTAGAGACGTCTGCAAAAGGATTCGTTGACGGATAGTATCGTCAGCACTAAGTATATAATTCTTGCAGCACATTTTTAGGATGCTAGCATGCAATTCAGTGGTTAAGACTTTGAATAGAACAGTTCCCCACACACTGTAACAGTATTCCATTGTTGATTTTGCTATACCGTTATAGTAGGATGTCTATAGGTGCAATATAAGGTTTGGTTTTTCTAAGTAGTTCAAGTTTGGAATTGTACTTCTTAATAATAGTTGAGATGTGGTTATTCCAGGTGATGCATCAATATGAATGCCAAGTAGTTTTTCACAAGTGGTTTGTGGGATTCTAGTATCATTAACATGCAGTACACTATAAAAACAGATTGGTTAAAACAACCAATTTGGTAGGTTGTCTCAGATTCATTACCAATTTGAATGGTTAAAATAACCAAATATTTTGATTAAAATGACCGTATTTTGATTTCAATAAATAAATTTGGCTAATAAACGGTCAATTGGTGAATCTGGGACAACCAAATTGAATTGGCTGTTTTAAGCAATCTATTTTTACAGTGTAACATTTATATAGGGGTTCAGAGATGGTAGCAAGTTTCTGTTGGTTTCCAAGGAGCACGAATTTACACCCGAACCTCATCCGGACAACAGTAAAGTCGTAACTTGACCAGTAATAACGACTAGTAGTAGTCTTCTCAAAAACTTCTCAAAAAGATTTTTATCTACGGAATTAAACACCCAGCGCTCCTGTGGTTTACATCTTGAAAGAATACAGATGGTACATCTGTATCAAGACGGTCTACGTCTAACATTAATTTTCCTGTTAGCAGCGGTGTCCCACAAGGTTCATTTCTGGGTCCCCTTATTTTCATACAATTCAATAACGACATCTCCCTCGTCAATAAAGGATGTAACATTTACATATATGTCGACGACATGACACTAATCGCGACGGGCCCGACCACACATTCCGTAAATTCATCTTTGCAGAAAGGAGCTGATAAGCTATAATTTCCTCATCTATTTCAAGTTTTTGTTTCCTACCACTTTACCATCCTATAATCCCCTTAAAGTGCCTATGAAACGAAAATTAAGTTTGTTTTATTCGAAAGAACTTTTAAAATAATGAAGAATATTAATTTACAGCTTTCTCATATTTCACTTGGTTCTTGAGATATTTAGACTTATGTGATATTCAAATGAGATAGCTATGACGTCAAGGGGTTTGCAATACATTTTAACATATTGGAAAATCGTGTATATCTTTAAGATTATTAAACGAAATCACTTGAAACATTGCATGTGGATACAGACACCTAAACTGGAGAACATCGTTCTAGTTTTATGGTCGCCATGGTAACAAATTAGTTTTCAGACATCTTGATTTCTAAAATAAAATTATTTGTTTTCTCTTCCGTCCCAAACATTTGCGGGTTGGTACTGGTTTAGCATATTTTCACTGACTTAACCAATTCTAAACTGAAGTTTAACTTTGGTGCAACACATAGCTATGTCAGAAAACAAAGATTTTTGACAAAGAGACTTAGAGGTCTGGGAACTATATTATTACTATTGCAACATTGAAACTAGAACGATGTTCTCCAGTTTAGTGGTTTGTATCCACATGCAAAGTTTCAGGTGATTTCGTTTGATAATCTTAAAGATATACACGATTTTCCAATATGTTAAAATGTATTGCAAACCCCTTGACGTCATAGCTATCTCATTTGAATATCACATAAGTCTAAATATCTCAAGAACAAAGTGAAATATGAAAGAACTGTAAATTTATATTCTTCATTATTTTAAAAGTTCTTTCAAATAAAACAAACTTAATTTTCGTTTCATAGGCACTTTAAGTATTGGACCTGTCATTGCACCCTTGACTAGTTCTCCTTCCTGCTCAGTCTGCTGTCGACTGTAAAAATAGCAAATGATATAACATTTTCGCATCTTATTAATTATCAGTTTGTTTATCTGCCGTGCATTTGATTGGCAACTTTCAACTTCCGTCACGTTAATTTTGGCATATATAAGCCCTATTTATTTTATTTCATCACGTCTCACTCTGATGAAAGCCTCCGCTCAAAACAGTGCTAAAAATGTCAGCAGTTTACCACCTTTTCGATTTACTTTTCATATGAAAAACACTGCCTACGCAGCACTCTACTTTAGGAACCTTCACAATTTTATAGAAGCCTTTTAGATGTGTGTGTGCCAGCATCGCAGCTTTACGTCATATGTACTCCATTTATCTGTTCACTATCATCTATAAGTTCACAATTAAACACTTCTTGAAATGACTCAATGAATGGTTGAATGACATTGTCCACTTTAACATCTTTCCATGTTTCAACAGAAAGTGATGTAATGCTTTTTCCTTTTAATCCACATGGAACAATATGTTCAAACCAGTTCAGGTCAACATTACAGTTCAAAGCTAATCCATGAGATGTTATCCAACGACTAACATGGAATCCTGTAAATGAACAAGAAATGTGTGTGACATAATTGATTTTTATGGTAGGACTGTGGCAAACTGCTCAGTTACTCAGTTACAAAACTCGGCAGCAATTACAGTCAAACTTGTGTTAAGGGCATTATATGAAGCGAAAATTAAGATGACTTATTTATTTATTTGAAAGAACTCCTGAAACGATAAAAAATAGCTTTGGGCAGTTATTTCACATCTCATTTCGTTCTTGAGTTATTCAAGGTTGTAAAATATGACCTATGACGTCACAAGTTGTCCATTATGACCAATCTGAAACTAAAGCACTATTGAATAAAATTGCTTGACATTAAAACTTTGCACTAAAATGAATATCCCCACGTCATCTTACAGTATATGAACTTATTACCATAGTAACAGATTAGTTCCTAGACTCTGTTTATCCTTTAATAAACTTCCTCATTTTCAGCCATTTATAAAACAATTTCCGACCGTTGATCAGTGAAGTATATTTTCAATAGCATAGCCAACAAAACATGGTAAACCTTTTTTTAGGGCATGGTAGAAAATATAATTTTTTGCTTCAGGAAGAAAGGAGTCTGGGAACTAATCTGTTACTATGACAATGAACTGTTATACTTGTGCAAAGTTTCAAGCAATGATTTTCCCAAAACATTAAAGGGATACTCCGGCCCAAATACAAATGTAGTTCATATGAAAGATCTTAGTGACTTTAGTTTATTTCCAAAGTTTCAGCATTCCTATCAATTTAGTTAAGAAGATATGGCAAGTTGAAATTGGAGAGTTTGTCCAATTTCGACGCCATATTTGTTTCTCAAATATGACGTCACTGAGTGATGCTATCTCGTAATATGCCTAAGAAGCTCCTCTACTTTCCTGCATGAGGAACTAAATAGTTTATTTCGACTAATTTTCCTCCAAAGAGCATTCACAACAGCTATCACTATGTGATCGCCATTAAAACAGCTCCACTGCCGATAAAGAATCACTCAATGACGTCATATTTTCAAAACCAATATGGCGTCAAAATTCTCAAATTTTCAACTTCAACTAGCCATATCCTCTTAACTAAATTGATAGGAATGCTGAAACTTTGGAAATAAACTAAAGTCACTAAGATCTTTCATATGAACTACATTTGTATTTGGGCCGGAGTATCCCTTTAAACAAAATGGTGAATCAAATTTTGTCATGCTAAAATAATAAACAAGTAATCATGTGCAATTTTTGTACAATTTTCAAATATCACTTGTTGTGTAAATCCCTAGTGGTACTTGCTATAATATGATTTCCTATACTTAATAGTTTTGAAGATATGCTTCATTTTCAGTTTGGTGAATAGATTCAATAAATTTGTATAAATTTCCTTAAAGTGCCACTAAGACGAAAAAAATCGTCTATCCAATTTTGATCTTAGTAAATTATAATAACAAAATGAACAAGAAAGGCGTTATCGGTTCCTCAATATCTTATCCCGTTCTCGAGATATTTAGGTTTTGACATATGCAAATTAGATAGTTACATAGTGTATATGACGTCATTTTCTCACAGACTAAAATAAAATTCACAAAATGAGGAATATCTCTGCAAATAATAGGTAGAAAGTTTTCAAACTTTACACATCTGTGGTAAGGTGAAATGTGCACCGTAGTAACCGTACTGCACAAATTATATTGTTGCCACGAAGATCATTTGGAAATAGGCACCTGTCATTTATAAAACAAAAAGTGTTTATTTCTTCTTTATCAAACAACATTTATTGTAATGCATACACACGAATATTTGTAGACACGTAAATATTGTACTTCGGAGGTTTAAATCACCTTATTCTTTTTAAAAAGTGACAAAAATAACGATTTAATTTTATTTGGCGAAAGATGCTTATTTTCAAACGATCTCCATGGCAACTATATAATATGTACAGTAGAGTGTACATACCACCTTAGCATAAATGTCCAAAGTATGAAAACTTTCTACCTATTATTTGCAGAGATAATCCTCATTTTGTGTATTTTATTTACGTCTATGTGAGAAAATGACGTCATACACTGTCTAATTTGCATATGTCAAAAACCTAAATATCTCGAGAACGGGATAAGATACTGAGAAACCGAGAACGCCTTTCTTCCTCATTTCGTAATTATGATAAACTAAGATCAAAATTGGTAGATGATTTTTTCATCTTAGTGACACTTTAAAAATATATACTCATTTTAAAATAATTTGCCATATTAATAAAGTTGCTATGAACACTAGTCTGCATCTGGTAACTATTTAATTGGAGGAACTCAATTTACCTCGCTGTGTACCTCGCTTTCATAACCCACTCCCCCCAAACAACCGTCTGCTATACAGGCTACAGCCTCTGTAGCTCAATGGTCAGAGCACTGCACTAGCATCGCAGGGTCGTGGGTTCAATTCCAGCCAGAAGGCCTTGAAGTCGCATTTTTTGCAATTGGTCCCGGTTTGGTCTTAAAATGTATATATAACATGTAGTTTAATCAAGTGAAATGCCAAATATTACTTCTAAGTACAGTAGGTTATCCTACGGGAATTAATGCGTCTATCATCGGCTTCCCCCTGGGAATCCACAGGATTCCAGGGGCTTTTGTTGATTATTTGCATTTCCTTTCCCCCCCAGGATGCCAGGGAATGACAACGTTTTGCTCAATAGTAATCTTATGCACAGGTCTTATACCCCGGGGATTTGTCTCGGGAGGTCAGCGGTTGGTGTTATCATGGCGGGATTTTGACGATCGGTTTGGGTGTTTCTGAGATCCTTCATAAACTAGTAGTTGGTAAATCACCAGGGGTCGGGGCTATATCCAATTTTGTGCTTATAGATTATGCGCTGTACCCTGGGGTATTTATCATGATTAGATTGGGTTTTCAGACAAATCCCCGTGGGTTCCCGGGGGTCGGACCCAGGGGGAAGCCGATGATAGACGCATAAAGCTAGAGAAACAAGTGAAATGAAAGCAACACGTCTCACCACAGCACTGAAACGACATCAAACCAATTACATGTATCCCAAATTCAAACATTATGAACGGAAATCACCAATTTTTCCAATCATACTGGTGTTTTAGAGCATCCTATAAACAAGCTTGAAAAAATTTTTATCAGTTAGTTTTTCACGAGAGTAGAATAAAGTGACTTTCCTTCTTCAGGTCACTTGAGCTTTTGCCTGCTTGAGCTGCCATCTTGGATTCCCAAGTCGAGTCCACAAATCTATGTCTCCTATATCTATGTCTACTGCTGTAAATAATACTGGAAGCTGAAGCGAGGGGCTGGGTTGCAAATTATACATGCGGTCCCAAATTTTGCATGCGGTCCCAAATTTTGCACGTGGTATATAATACAACACTGACCTATTGCAGCAATTTTGCTGTTATCCACCCATACTCCGGGATTACAGGTTCTATCTGCAACAACACCAAATTTCTTGCACGTCTGAATGCCCACTTCTTCGAGTTAATGTGTATTATACCAGCTAACACTCTTTTTAAACTGGGCTAAGTTCAATATGGGATAACACATTAACTGCCCTGGTCCATGAAACGTTATCAAGCCACCTCGGTCAGTAAAATGGAATTCTGCTCCTAAACTTTCTATTCTTTCAATGTCTTCCACGCTCTTGTCCCGAACGCCTGTTGTATAAACAGGGAAATGCTCGCAAAGTAATAAAATATTTTGAGCTATGGGTTTCCTTTGACCACTTGAGGCTGCCAAATGGTTTCTTGTGAGCTTCTTCATCGTTTTTAACCCATCGCTGTAACTGATTTTGCCAAGATTTCTGCAGAGAATAACAGATCTATGTAATGCACCCGCCATCTTGTGAACTGCATTCGATCCGCACTCTGCACTCACCCCCCTGTCCAGAATTGCCGTCCATTTTACCGAGAATCCACTCTCCTCCGCAGAGGCTTCTTGCTCTTTTTTTGGAGTTCGGGCAAATAGTTTGGGCAGCACGGGCTGGCCCACTAATAGCCCACTAATAGCCCACTAATAGCCCAATAATAGCCCACCTATAAGTATTAAAGCGCAAGAAGCCTCTGCGGAGGAGAGTGCCGAGAATCTCAGACTCAAAATGGACCTTCAGGATACTTGAAACTTTTGTATGGCTTAATAAACTCGATTTACTTTAAATGATAGCGAAATTTCGCAATTTGAATTTTTATCGTTCTTGTTTAGTCTTGAGGCAGTTGAGGTTCTTGTCCGTGTATTATAATGTCAGACGGGGGCCGCGGAGTAGGGGGAATGAAGGGTAGAACCACAGGTATACAAGATGGTGGATAAGTCAAAAGTTATTTGCACGCATGTAATATTTGACATGGACGGCTTATTGTTAGGTTGGTGAATTCATGTTTGATAACATGCATTTTAATAGTTACCTCAGGCAAAACGTTTTACCAATGGTGTATAATTTTAGACACTGAAAGTATATACACCGAAATAACGCAAAAAATTGCTCAGAGATATGGCAAGAATTACGACTGGGCTATGAAGGCAAAAATCATGGGTATGAGCACCAAAGACGCTGCCTTAACTACAGTTAACCTCCTTGAATTACCAATAACTACAGAAGAATACACGAGTCAAGCGGAAGGATTATGGCGGGAATGTTTTCCACATTGTAAGCTTATGCCAGGTGAGTTAAACCCCCTCTCCCAATTGCGTCACTACAAGGTTGTGCCGGTGGGCATAGGCGTAGAGGGCTTTAGCCCACGAGAAATCTTGATGGGGGGGGGGGGGGGGGTGGGGGCTCAGAGTGGTACCAAGGGTGAAGCGAAAGCAGCGAGTGTCTGGCGACTTGCAGCTAGAGACAGGAATGGCTCTGACTCCATGGTGTGGCTTTTTAGTGGAGAGAGGACTGTAACCAACCCCAAAACAACAAAGATCCTAATCTTAATGCCCCACCTAACAAGTTTTCTAACCCCATCCCTAGCTCCCACCACATGCACTCCACTAAATTAGCTGTAAACATTCGCTCAGAATGCGGGGACGTTTCAGAGGTTCTAGATTTCAAAATTTTCCATGGGGGAACACCCCCTGATCCCCTAGAGTAATCGTGCCAAAGGCGCGATATGCTTCACAAATATGTTTCAGCCACTCCCCCCGACAAAAACAAAACTCAATATACCGATGGTGGTGGGGATGTGATAACACATGGACATTGAAAGTATTTAAATTATTCAAGTGAAAACTGGTCTGCAAAGTATGACTGAAATAGAAGTGAGCAAAAATTAGTACAGTATATAGCAAAGTGAAAAAAGGTGAAAAGGTGGTGAACTGCCAAGATTTTTAGTAACAAAATACTACATTTAGATTTAATGTTTAGATTTATATTTAAAGTTTGATTGTTCTAAGATAAAACCTACATGGCAATACAGGTACCGGTATTTCTAGTTGCGACATCTGTATGCACGTAAAATAAGATAAGGCAATTTTATAAAAATAGAAAATTCTGGCAAACTTATTCCTGAATAAGCCCCCTGACCAGGTTTGTGATGCCTTTGTCCAGGGGCAGTGGAACAGTTTGAATATTGGAGGGGCACTCAAGACATCTAGGGGTAATGGCCTCAGGGGCATGCATCTGGAAAATTTTTGAATTTATATGTCTAGGAAACACCATTTTCTGCATTTTGAGACAAGTTTTTAATGGCATCTAATGGTTATAATTAAAGACACAATTTCACATAATCTGAACAGTTATGATTACACTAATTGTTTTCACAAGTGTGCTACGTACCTATACTATATATAGTCAGCAGACATAATTTTAAGAGATTTGACTTAGCTGGATATTTCATTTCAGATACTATAGACAGTCTATTTCACAAAAATGTAAATTGGATTCTTTGGCTTGTATGCCACATTTGAGATGTATATATGAGATGTCACTCTGTTTTAATAATAATAATAATAATAATTAATAATAATAATAATTTAATAATTATTCTGCATCAATTCCATAAAATGATCAATGGTGCATGCATCATTGGAGTGGTGCCCCCACCATTGACATTGTTGGGGGGATGCCCCATCAGCCCCCTTCTCTGCCTCATCTGATTGAGGTAGCCAGTAAAATTGCTAATGCAATAGTCATGATGCTGCACATTGGTGAAATCAACTTTCAGAAACAAAAGTGGAGTAAAACATATCAGTCTTGAAAAATAAATATTAATTGGCATAATTAACTGTTTATGTCCCATGATCTAATCAGCATACAAATTCTCCTTATTGGTCTCAAATCATTTCTTATGGTACTACTGTAGTTGGGAGAAGTTGTTTGAAAAACATGTCAGTTTGGTGATCATTTCCTTTATTCTTGTTACCTCTATTTATACTGTATACTCTATAATTGGTTAACCATTGATATTATTTGGGGAAGTTAGGTGCTGCTAATACAGTGTTGTTTCTATTCAGCTGTATAAAATAGTATAGATATCTTATGCAGGTTATGATTGGTCCATGTGACTCAAGCCTAATGTTTTCTATCACGGAGTAAAGATCGAGACACGCCATTTTTTATTAAATTGGTTCTGTTGTAAGACAAATGCGTGAAAACATTCAGCTCTACATGTAGGCGAGACTAGGTGTGTTAGGATAAAACACCTACAGGTATCACACTAGGATAAAACACCTACAGGTATCACCATGGGTGCACAGTTATCAGTTAACACATTCACAGAATGATGCACTCCCAGCCTAGCCAATTATAACCCTTTATTACCCAATAGGAGCTCAGTTTCCATAGGATTTTATGATGAATGTTTAACAACCATTGTCAAAGACTTTGTTGAGGTACTGTATATAGCTGTAACACCAGTAAATAATCCTTGCCATTGGTCTATATTTTGAAGTATCCAAATTGCTGAGTGTACGTTAAGGTGCATACAAAAACATTATCTTCAAAAAAGCTGTTCATTTCTGAATTATCTTTTATCATAATAGTAACAACAATTAATCCACAAAGTGGCTCGATCTAGACCTGTAAAAATTAACTTGTATTGTAATGTAATACTTTAAACAATATAGTAAGTAAGTTGGCCGGCCGTAGCCGCAGGCGACCCGTAGACTCCTCTTTCAATAGCTGCTACCCGAAGGTAGGGGTGGGCGCCACTCCTATCCCTGGAATTAACCACTTACCCCAGCCAGAGCTGGTCCCAATTTTATTTAAGGCTCTTGGTCGAAAGCCCGACCTCCAATTAGCACTGCTCATTGGATTATGGCAACACTAATTTTCAGTCTTCTGGGACCGATATATGAACAAGGTGGTAACCCATCCAGTTAGTGTACCAGAGGTACGATGCTTAACTTTGGGAAGTCAAGCAGCGATCACTGTCCACTATATTATACCGGTCCGGTATAAAAGGATCAAAAATTTGTTATAACAATACAGATAGAATATTTACAACCAAAAGTAAATTTTCTTACACTTTCAGCATTCATAGAAAATGTCCAGTTTAGGGGCTGACATTGTTTAGTTTTAGTTCAAGGTACAATATTTTGGAAATTGTTATTGTATAGAGCTTTACATGTGTGCATCATTTTAAGAAGATTTTAATCTCTTTTTTGGCTAAAAGTCAACCAATTCAAGCTGCAAAGATCATCTTCTTCCAGGGCTGCTTAAGTTCTGTGTGGCCTGGCCTGGATACTAGAAAAAGTTTGGACCTCTATTTTTTATCTATTGATTAGGCTTGTAGCATACAGGTATATCATTCAGGCTTTCTGGCGATCCTACTTTTCCTACTTTTTCCTGCTTTTTTTGTACTTTCCTACTGTGCGTCCACCTTCCAGTACGACGAAACCCGGCGCAAATTCACAGAACCGCAGAAAGTGTGACTTGCTTCTGCGATATTGGTCTGAAGCTATGGGTGAAATTCGTGTCCAGTTTTTAAAAGCTTTTTAAAAGCTCTTTATTCCTTGCAACTTACACATCGTTCACAATGCATACAGACAAGGTCTTACTATATTCGGAGAACAAGCCGAACAACTTGTTCTAGATCTTTTCTACTACTTGAAGGCATCGCCATGTCGTAAAGAAGATTTTTTCCTAATGCAGCTTGGCCTTGGTTTAGATGAGGGGATGTTCATCAGACATATCCAAAGTCGTTGGCTTACATTTATTCCCGCAATTAAAAGAGTTCAGAAGAACTGGGAAGCTGTCGAGAAGTATTTCCTGATTGAGTTGCCTAGAATTATGGCACACGAAAAGAGAGAAGCATCGCTGAAGAACAACGAACGGTACACTAGAATTTGTCAAAAGCTGAAGAACCCGGAAGTCCTCGTACAGCTGTACTTTCTTCAAAATCTAGAAGCAGTATTCCATCCTTTTCTTACCCTTTTCCAGAAAGAATGATACATCCTGTATCACAAACTTTCAGAATTTCTGCATACTATCATGTTACGTTTCCTTAAACCTGGTGTTGTTGGAGAGAATACAGGAAAGAAGCTTATGTCCGTGGAGTTGAGCAAACCTGAGAATCAGCTGAGTGATCAGTTAATTGAAGTCGGTGAAACCACTCGCAGGAAGTCCATTAAGAAGCTAAAGCCTGGGCAAGAGAAGGGGTTAATCATTGATATGAGAAAGTTCTATCTGACCGCCACAAAGTATTTAATGGATCGTCTTCCTGTCGGTAGAGGAATTGTAAAAGATCTCTCTTGTTTGAATCCACAGCTGCAGAAAGCAGGCCAAGGGATGCAGGCATTGCAACGAACTGCAAGAAGACTTCCTCAAATTGTCACCGAAGAGGAGCTGCCTTTGCTCAATGACGAATGGAAGATGTAGCAGGCGCAAGACATACCTGAAGACTGGTATACATGTATATTTAGACGCAAAGAGGATGGAACAACGAAGTATAAAAGAGTGGACCACTATTAGCAGAAAGTACTTGATCAAAAGAACTTTACAGGAGCACCACGCCACAAAGTCCTTGCAAAGCTAGTGAAGGCAGCTTTGTGCCTTGCCATGGGAATGCGAAGGTTGAGAGAAGCCTACCTGAGAACAAAAGAGTGTTGACTAATGAGCGCACACTCTTTTCAGATGCGTCCATCGATGCACTACGAAGCACAAAAGATGCAATTAGGGTAAACGCGTTAGCTCTAGCCCACATGATGCCTATCACCCCTGCATTGATTCATGCACGGCGATCTGCTAATAGTGTCTACAATGTACGTCTAGCTGAAGAAAAAGAGTTGGAAGAGAGAAAAAGGAATGTGCAAGAGAAAAGGGCTACCGATAATCAAGAATGCAGAACAGACCGCTTTTGTACATTTCATTACTTAAAAACGAGGTTCAATTTCATTTTTGTCGTATTTTCATTTGAAATTAATCACGACGAATTTCCAGGCAAAAAAGAAGACCCTTGCAGAAAAAGACAGCAGCATTGCGAAGGAGCAATCGCAGCAAGAAGATGAGCTATACAATTAAGGCAGAAACCCTCTACTCTCAAGCAAGACATGAATGAAATGACGATAGTTCAAGGCCTTATGGATGTTGCCTGCAAGAAGATGGAATCTGCTCGAAGAAAATTGGAGGACTGTCGAAAGGAACAGGTTACGATTGGTGCTAAGAGAAGAAAAGTAGTTGAACGTAACAACACTCGTCCACAAATGAGAAAATTGTCAAAAACACCAAATAGGTTTATAAAAGTTCAAAAAATTTGATATTTAATTTGTTTATATTATACGTTATATTATATTATTGGATAAAGGTGGAGTAAGGTTGGCTGCAGGGGAGGAGGCCACTTTTGTATATTTCATTTATTAAAAATAAGGTTAAATTGTATTTTTGAAGTATTGTCATTTCAAATTAATCATGAAAAATTCCTACTTTTGTCCTACTTTTTTGCACGTTTTCCTGACTTTATTCCTACTTTTCCTAAAATTATAATCCTACTTTTGTCCTACTTTTCACATACAACTGCCAGAAAGCCTGATCATTGTTGATATGATTTCAGTTTTGTTTTGTTTTGCAATTTGTTTTACAGTAGTGGAGTATATACAGGTACTGTACAGTATACAGTATATACAGCAGACATTTCTCTTTGGATTCGAAATATTGGTACAAAGCACAAACGCGTTAACAAGGTTTACTTTTAAAAGATTTCAAAGGCGTAGTTTTGATGTTTAAGGCTTTTCTATTTACAATTGAGCTTTAGATTTCTCATTAACCGTGGATTTCTCTTTACTCTCCTTTTGTTCCTTCTGGTTTTTCTTCTCTTTCCTAGATGGATCCTTAGCGGCTTTTTTGCAAACTTGAAAATGTGGACCATTTAATTTTCTACAAAGTGTGTCGCATATGCCTGTTTTAATTAAAATGGCATTTGGCAGGAATATTTTCATTTTCTTTCGGACAGGACAGGACAGAAAGCCAAATCTTTCATTTATAACTTTGTAGGCCTCTGCGGTGGGTTACAGTAGCTCACTCTGTTCAAAGTCTGTCAATGATATAAAGCAAGGCGTTGGCATAATTGAATCATCAGGGCCTGATAATTCCACCTCGATGGCCAAACTCTCGTCTAAAGCCTTCTTTCTCTTTCTTTTCCTTTTCGTTTTATCTTTGAACTCTTGCTATGTATACTGAGTAAACCATTTGGCTTTCTCGAGGTTACTATTGAACGTATCTTCATTCCTCAGCTCGCAGATAAAAGAGTGTAAACTACTGCATGAAGAGGTGGATCACATTCTGTAGCGAAGGATTCCTTTTATGGATTGTGCCAAAACAGAACCATAAAGGCAAATTCAATCGAAACAATTTTTTCTGAAATTGAACGCTCTTCATTCCTTGTTATTAACGTTTGCTCTTCATCTGGCCGTAGTCTAAAGCCTCCTTGATTGCACTCGGCGGACCTTTGGCAAGTGCTTTGACGGCATCTTGACGCGCGGACCATCGTGTGTCTGATAATTTCTTGATCACTAATCCTTTGTTGGCGAATTTGGCTTTCACAACGTCCTAGCGATAGGTTGATGCGACAATCTCTGCAACAATGGAGAAAAAAGCATTCTTCCCGTACACATTATTCTCGGCGTGGATAACATGTTTCTCGCGCAGATCGGTACGACCGATTACGAAATGCTGTGCGTAAAGTGAAGCTGCGCTCCCTTGGAAGGGAAGCCACCCTCCCTTGCTAAACAACAAGCTGGGAGCTTACAACGATTGGTGAACCTGGTACAACGCCTAATGAGAGCGCGGGGAGTTTGGATGACTGTGATGCAATCATCTAAGATTAGCTACAGGAGGGCGTGGTCGAGAATGCAAAAATGCCATGGGAAAGAGAATTTTGAAACTGTGCGTGTTATTTAGTTAGTATAATTTCCTGAGTTAAGAGTGTTCAGTGATACATAACTGCGTGAATGTGAGAAAATTAGATAAGCAAATAATGTACATGTGTGACGTAAATAGATATAGGAGAGAGACAGAGAACACAGATCGGTGATGTGAGTGTGAGAAAACAAGCGAGACTTTGGGATTTTACTGTTTTTGCTACTGTGTGGAAATGTGCCTTTATAGTGACCTTAATTGTTCTATATCGCAGGTGCTGAGAAGTTGGTGAAACATTTTCACTCGCGTAATATTCCCATGTGTGTGGCAACCGGGTCTTCAACGTGGGTTTTCAAAGTCAAAACATCCAACAAGGCTTTGTTCTTCGACTGCTTCTCACATTACGTTTGTGCTGATGATCCAGAAATGAAACATGGGAAACCGGCTCCAGATATTTTTCAATTGGCTGCCTTGAGGTTCACTGTTCCACCGACGTCACCAAGTAACGTATTAATCTTTGAAGATGCTCCAAATGGAGTACAGGCCGGCCGAGCTGCTGATATGAATGTTGTCATGGTCCCTGATTCTAGGGTTGATCCGTCGCTCTGTACTGAAGCTCATCTCGTTTTAAAATCGTTGGAAGAGTTTGACCCTGAAACGTGGGGCTTACCATCATTTGATTAATAATACTAGAAATGTTATTTTAATAAATATATCTTGAAGGGGAAGTCAGACATGTCCCATGAATTTTGGGAATTGAACGATTTTTGTAAAAAGTATCAAAGATTATAAATTTTATTATATGGCTTGGCTCGTGAGCGGTCTTTTTCTACAATCTGGTTTGTTCCTGAGCGGCCTCTACAAATCGGTAAAGACCGGTCATTACACTACCACTACTACGTCGTCTTTTTGAGACGGGCCCGATAACGTACTCGTCAGACATCACGATCCCGCATGCAACTGACCAACTCCTCTGTTGTCCAGCTCGACTCCCACATTCTCAATCAGGGTCTTCGCCATAGTTTTCTTGGGTCGCCGAGATTCCATTCGCCTATGCGGTTGGGTTCCCAGGCAATGACTAGCTGTGAGTTCCGGATTTCTTGAGCAGTGTGCAGCGAGTCTTAACTGCAGCTCGTTATCTTGTCGATCACCTTTGGCAGAGAGACATATAGATATGGTTTTGGTTGGTAAGTGTCCATGCATGTCTTGCAGCTATAAAGCAGGATGGTCTTAATTGTGCACATGAGGAAGAATCTCTGCTTAAGACCCTTCATCATATTCGATTGTCAAATCTTTTTCATGTCATTACAAAACAAACGAAACGTACATGGACGATCGTCAAGCTCATATCCTCAAAAAAATGATTCTGAGTCCGGTACAGGAATCGAACCTGTAACCTTCTGATTGCCAGTGAGACGCTCTAACCATTGAGCTAACGAGACTCAGATGGAGAGCGAAGGTTACAATGACGTACTGGTTCAATTGATATATGTACTGCCTATGCGGCAGTCACTATATATCGGTAATGTCTGGATGCGTTAATATACACAATGTTGTAGTGAATGTGGGAGAGCTTGGGAAAACAACTGAAATTTGCGAAAACAAATATATAACAAATATTTTTCTATGCGGACCGACCAAAACGGTAAATAACATATTTGTTTTTTTATACAAGGTAAAAGACTTGACCCAGCTGGCAAAAAGACGTCGATTCAACGTTGAAACGACGTCGCTCTTCGACGTCGATTCGACGTTGAAAAAAGGTTGAAAACGCAAATTGGATCGACGTTGTTTTTACGACGTCGAAACAACGTCGTTGAACGACGTGAAATCGACGTCGATTCAACGTCGATTC
The DNA here is from genome assembly GCA_035772405.1 of Chrysogorgia sp. JL179-B06. Classification (NCBI taxonomy): domain Eukaryota; kingdom Metazoa; phylum Cnidaria; class Anthozoa; order Scleralcyonacea; family Chrysogorgiidae; genus Chrysogorgia; species Chrysogorgia sp. JL179-B06. Next base: position 1,246,138 of record JAYKKM010000319.1, read on the forward strand.
AACGTCAATTCGACGTCGATTCAACGTCAATTTCGCGACGTTGAAACGACGTCGCTCTTCGACGTCGATTTGACGTTGAAAAAAGGTTGAAAACGCAAATTGGATCGACGTTGTTTTCACGACGTCGAAACAACGTCGTTGAACGACATGAAATCGACGTTGATTCAACGTCGATTCAACGTCAATTCAACGTCAATTTCGCGACGTTGAAACGACGTCGCTCTTCGACGTCGATTTGACGTTGAAAAAAGGTTGAAAACGCAAATTGGATCGACGTTGTTTTCACGACGTTGAAACAACGTCGTTGAACGACGTGAAATCGACGTCGATTCAACGTCAATTTCAGTTATTGGAGTCACACCGTTCGTTTTTCGAAGTAAAAATTACCCCCGTTTTTTGAAGAAAAACTAAGCCATGACTAACTACCATCCCTAGGTGTTTAGGAGTGAGATTCCCACTTTCGGAAGACCAACCGGTGGCCAAAATGAATCAGTTGTCAAAGGTTTCCGCGTAGATTGGCATACAAACTACGGCTAAACTACATAGCACAGGTTGTCTCTCCAAGCTGGCCGCCGCGACATGCTTTGGCTTCATTTTTTGCAGTATTCAAACTCTGATTTTTTACGATGCTAAAGTGAATCAGTTGTTGAAGGTTTTCACGTATTTTAATATACATACTACAGCTCCGTGTCAGAAACTAGATAGCGCAGCCTGCAGGTGGTCTCTTCAAGATGGCGGCTGATGGCCCCCATTTACTTTTAATATTTCATTTATTTTATTTTTTACGATAAATCATCAAGCTCTTTTTTATCATAATGCGATATTCAGTCAAATGTAACTCCTATTAAAATAATATATATGATTGTGATTTCTGTTCACTTTTCAATTTCTAGAGGTTTAAGAAAACATTTGCTCTGTTGTTAGAAGAAGAGGTAAGCATAACTGAATGGACATATATGGTCTAAATTGTAAAATGGAAAATTGATTGTATTGATTGCGTTTGCTTTCCCCTGCATAGACAGGTTTTCAATTTCTTCAACATTTATCTGGTTGAGTAGATCTCCAATATGAGCTTGCATACCACTTAACTGCTTTACTTCTTTACACCAGGCTCTCGGATTTTCTCTTTTCTGCTGTACTCTACTCATAATATCGTAACTCACAGTTTTTCCTCTTTCGATTGATAGCGTTCCTAAAGAACTAAGAATTGGCAGAGTTTGTTCCGCTCTTAGAGAACGCGTGTTGTCTTTTTAGAATAAGTGATTTAAATTTCTGAGTCATCCAAGGCGAATCAGCGGTGTTTGCACAGATTGTTTTACTGGCATTAATAGATCAAGCCCGGCATTAATAGATTGGCCCATTAGTGTATTGATCTTATATCCGTCTAACATCTCCAGGTCTCGTTAAAGTGCGCGTGCGTGCGAGCGCCGCACATTTTCGATTTGTGCAGGCACAAATTTAGCTAATTATAAGATACAAAGTATGACGTTCGCAGGCACTATTTACAGTGTTTTGTCGAAAAGATTTTGAAATCTACTTGTTACACTACCGTTGTCAGCTGGCCGTGGGAAATTGATATAAAGCGTTTGTTTTCGGAAGCCGCAAGCGTCGTGAAGTTTTCCAAACCCTTATTTCCCATGGTTCGCACACAGCACACAGAATTTTTGCAGGCACATTTCCAACTTCTAAATCCAAAAAGGCACAACAAAATATTAATGAGGCCTGAACACTTATATATTCGCGAAACTGCGAATATATAACACCAAGAACACTTCAACGTTATTCACTTTTGTATGCGTTGTTTCAGAATTACCTTTCAAAATATTGTCTGACGTCTTTTAAATTAGACACATTGTCAATCACTTCTTCGTTAAACCGTAACAAAACAGCTTTTCCTCAAAACCACCAAACCTATTTTAGCAAATCGCCAAACTTATTTTTGGTAAGAAAAAGGTCGTAAAGCTTCGTCCAACTACAGTACGTGCGTCTTATCGTACTCAATTGAACTCAGAAAAACGCTTTCTACCAAGTTCTAGTGCGTGTTTAAGCGGCTACAGGTGGAATATAAACATAGTTAAGAACTCGTCTTTGGGAAGGTTTTTTCTATTTAGTTCATATATTCTTAATGTTAGATAGATAGATAGATAGATAGATTTCATTTGGATTGGTATTTTTTTATTCACAAAGCTGAAAGCTACAATCATTTTCAAAAGTTTTGGGACACTCGCAAGGTTTATGACTCATTTCCCCTTTTTGTGATTCCCCCGGGCCCCTGCTCAATGTTGTATGCCATGTCTACTACGAATTTCGTCGAAATTATAACTTGTTTCGCTAGACAACATTGTAAAATTGTAAAGGGAGGGAAAATAGCAACCTCGTACGGGGAGCGGAGATAAGACCCTCGGTACGAGGTTGGGAAAGTAGCCCCATTGCCAAATAGATGATGTATATGAAGTATATGTTAGAAAATCTCAGGTGTCCCAACGACTTTTGAAATTGATTGTAGTTATATCCTTCCAGTTCAGAGTTATCTATAATAATACGACGATCTATATTGTTGATTATGATCGTATACTTGGTGATCGTATTCTTTAGTTGCACAACAACTTCTCTCAATAAAATAAGTGAAAAAACATTGGAGAACTGAAAAACTGAGTTCTGGAATTACGTCACAATAGTTAGTAGACCCGAATGGGTCTAAAATTCCAAATATCTGGAATTTCGTCACACATGCATAATGAGTTATCAGAGAATGTTATATATCTTTGCGTTCATGAAATAAAAACACTAAAGTGTGAATAACGCTGTGTGCGTTTCTCCCACAACACCAAACTTCTTGATTTTAAAGGATTTCGTTCGAGAATGAAAGAGATACACACATTTCTCCAATAAGTCATTATGCATGTTGACGAAATTCCAGACATTTGCATATCAAACAAACTGATATATCTCAAAAAGAAAGCAAAGAAACGAAAATCTTCAAAAGAAGTTACTTTATCATTTCAAAAGTTCTTCCAAACAAGACAATAAAACATTTTGAGGTTATGGGCACTTTAACGAGAAATAGTGAGTGATCAAAAGTCGGAGAAATCAAATCGCCAAGTTTTCGACGCCATGTTGTCTTTCTCAAGCAGACGCGAATTGTCAGGGGTCTTCAAATTTTGACGTCACTGAGTGCTTTTTTGTTTTGTTTTGTTTTGTAAGCGATCACAACGAGTTTCGTTGTTTAGCTTTCATCTGACGAAGATTACTCTAGTTCAAGTTCTTAAAGTTCCTCAGCCAAGAACCTAGACGAATTTATTGCTGTAAGAACTAATAACCCCAATCACTCTAATCACTCTTCTGTTGATTCGTCTAGGTTCTCGCCTGAGGAACTATAACGATTTGAACTAGAATAATCTTCATCAGATGAACGCTAAACAACGAAACTCATTGTGATCGCCTAGAAAACAAAATGAAAAAGCACCCAGTGACGTCAAAATTTGAAGACCGCTGACAATCCGCATGGAACTACGCTATAATATTTCAGGGTTAAGCTAATTGAGGTAAGATGTTTCATATGAACACAACATGCTTTTGGAGTGGAGTGTCCCTTTAACCAAATAAAAAATGCGCAGAAATACTCAGGAAAACACAACAATTTATTAATGAAAAATAGAGTTAGACTTAGGGGCATTTTAAGCTGACATTCAGGTTTACCTAGTTTATTAATGTTCTTCATTCTGTTCAGAAACAAGACTTTGTTGAAGGAGAACAAAATTACGTCACCGCTTGTGTACCACCTTCAAAGTTTCCTGAGAGACATTTCTGCACAGTCTGTGGATATCCTTTTTAAGCATTTTTCAACTGTGTCATTATATTTCTGTCATGTTTGGTCATCCATCATATGCTCCTCGAGTAACACAGACACAATATCAATCTCGTACCCATGGTTTAACTCCGCTCTCCCTGCGCCCTCCACCTTGCACGAGCAGCCGAGCTGTAATAATCATGCAATAATGCCAAGTATACAACTGATACAAGCTAGAATTAAATTAATATCTGCATAAAGTGAATTTACGTATAATATTATGATTTAAATATGACAGTGTTGAATGTGACTCATGGGCGATGTTTATGTCGAGAGTCGTTTACAAGTTGTTGCTTCCATCTTTGTTGTAGCTCTTTTACCTCTTTATAGCAAACATAAAGCATTCACATTAAAACTTAAAAAAAGCTATATATATAGCAATTAATTGCTCCCAATTTATATTAGGCTAGACGCCATTTGTGTTGAACGTATGACGTCATTGAGTGTTTCTTTATCGGCAGTTTTTTATGGCAATCACATAGTTATAGCTGTTGTGAGTGTTTATGGATGGAAAATTAGTCGAAATAAACTATTTAGTTCCTCAAGCGGGAAAGTAGAGGAGCTTCTTAGCATAATACGAGATAGAAGCACTCAGTGACGTCATATTTGAGAAACATATGGCGTCAAAATTGGACACACTAGCCAACTTCAACATGCGATATTTCTTAACTTAATTGATTTGAATGCCGAATGGAAATAAACAAAAGTCAGTAATATCTTTCGTATGAACTCCACTTGTACTTTGACTGGAGTACCCATTTAATTAAGAGAGATAAAACGATAAACGTATTTGCTCATCTTTTTTTCTTTAAAATAAACAACTACGCTTGACTCAGCATTTAGAAAATTCGATCTCGAATTATTCTCTTGTTTTTTATTGGTTATATTTCCACATGTGATTGGGTGTGTCATTTTCACAAGTTTAATTTAGATTTCGACAACCCTGAATTCTTGTGATACATTTCGATATATATATATATATATATATATATATATATATATATATATATATATATATATATATATATATATATATATATATATATAATATATATATATATATATATATATATATATATATATATATATATATATATATATATATATATATATATATATTATATATATAATATATATATATATATATATATATATATATATATATATATATATATAGGGATGCTAATACATAACGATTGTTGAATATGCACAATAAATTGCATTATATTCGTATCTGGTAAATACGAAAGCTCTCAATATACAAATTCTCAGCTTCAGCTCTCATATTTACATCCCGATTGCTAATTCGAACGCACTTACATGATCTTTGATTGCTCCTATAGTATAGTAAATATTACTAAATTGTCTTAAAGTTTGTAATTTCCTTAAATTTCTTTACATTTCCCTCCAACTACACATGCATTCAATGTGGTTCTCGCTACTGCTGTGTGAAGTGTTTGGGAACTCATCAAGATACAAGGTAGGTGTTTTGATTATCTCTATATTGCCATAGTGTCGAGAGGTCCAACTCTCTGGAAATCCTGCAACCTGATTGGTTCACGAGCGGTTGAATATTTGCCATTGTGAGATACTTAAAAAGCTATTTACCGTAAAAGCTCTATGAAGCTAGCCTGCCCAGCATCCCAGCTAAACCCTGGTTAACCAGTGTATTAAGCATCAGTATATTTATAAGTAATACCATGACTTGAGGGAAATTAGCGATTAAATTGCCCGCCGCCGAGGGAAGATTTGTGAAAGTCCGAGGGCGAAGCCCGAGGACTTTTACAAATCTTCCCGAGGCGAAGGGCAATTTAATCGCTAATTTCCCGACAAGTCATGGTATTAGTTTGTAATATTATGATCGCCGAGGATAACTTTGAGAACCTTATCCAGCCCGTGGTTGGAGACAGAGTTTTTGTCTACTAAATTTCCCGTGCATTTGAATGAGGGAAAATTAGAAGACAAAGAAATCCTTTGTGTTCTACTAAATTTCCCTCATGCATATCATAGGAATGAGGAAAAATTAGAAATTTTCCCTAATTTGTATGCATGAGTAGTTTTCAAACAAATAAACGTGGGGAATTTAGCGATTAAATTTCCCTGCGAGAACAAAAGAAACCGAGTAAATCATGGTATTATATAATATAACCAATAAATTGGTTATAACAAAAAACAATTGGTAAAAATAACCAACTTAAAATTGGTTAAATATTAACCAATGTGATTTGGTGGTTTCCCGCTAATAAGCTCCCCCATTTATTACGAAACCGTAGATAGATGTCAAAACACCAAAACCTTCATTTCCGATTTAGGATAGTATAATGACGTTGTATTTGTATAATGGTGATACATATAGGAGCTGTGATGTTTCATGTTTTTTATTGGAAAAGTCAATTTGATTATTCGCCGAAATTTATAATTTGTAATACCCCCTTCTCTATTGAGCTCCCCTCTCTCTAATAAGTGTTGAGCATATGGACATCTGTCTTTGCAGAGCTATGGCTATAAAAGCATGTAAGAACAGTCAAATCGCTCTCTTGCCACTTGCTGTTAAGTCGATCATCTTGTTTAGTTACCGTTGTACAATAAACATATTATACGTACCTTGTTTGGTTTATTGAACTTATAAGGAAATCAACAACAACCGTTCTTGAAGCCTGAATTAATCAAATAAGCTCCATGGGCTTAAAGGGGAACTGTACCCAAAATATAAATTACTTTTAAATAAAAGTGCTTTAAGTATAATGTTTAGAAATGTTAATAGTTTTACGGTATCTGCTCTTGTACTCGAGAAATAACGTTTTCATTCTCGTATTTTATGCTTCTGGACGCCGCCATTTTCGAGTTTGTTCGACAGCTCAGGATTGATGTTTTGTTCCTTGCACTCAAGTGACGTCAAATTGAAAAGAAACCCCCCCGCTGGACCTCGAGTCTGAGCCGTCGAGCAAACTCGAAAATGGCGGAGTCCAGAAGCATAAACTTAAAGGCCTTTTATTTCAAAGTCATTTATTTTTTACAAAATCCGAGCTGAAATTTCCCGCTGCATGTAACCATTTCCGCATGTAATTATGTATTATTTAGGGTAATACATAAAAACATTAACACAAATTATGCATTTGATTCGGCATATGAAAGAGTCACTGCAACGTCGCATAATGCGACACTCCGCGCCATCTAATAAAATCTGCCACAGTTAATTTATCCTTGTATTAAGTTCTCCTTGTACTAAGTTTGTGCATATACCCATTTTACTTTTTGTCAATTGTATAAAATATTGCGTTTAATAATAATAATAATAATAATAACAATAATAATATTTATTATTTATATAGCGCTACTTCCATAAATACCCAGTAGCGCTTTCCAATAGTAACTAGTTTCAATCAATTATGATAAAATACCTAAGACTAAAACTAACTATTTACACTTCATAAGGTACCTAGTAAACATTATTACAATTCAATTCAGTCTTACTATGACTTTATCCAATATATCCTAAAATAGCAGATTATATTAATGCAATTTAAATTCTACAGTATAGCTAAAATATATTAGCAAATATTCTATTTCACCGTTCCTAATTTTAATGTCAAAATCTATACACATCTATACATCTATAAACTCTCATATATACATTTCGGAAAAGATTACGTCTTTAACTTAGACTTGAAACAATGCAGTGTCTCACATAGTCTTATATTCTGTGGTAAAGGGAACTATACTATTGTTTTTCTTTAGACGATATTAGGTTGCGTCTAGCTACATATATATATCTAACATGTATATATATATTGGTGCTAGTTCACTTAATGCCTTGTATGTGATGAAGAGTATCTTGAAAGCAATTCTTTGCCGTATTGGCAACCAGTGTAGCTTGAACAAGACTGGTGATACATGATCCCTCTTGCGAGTTAAAGTGATTATCCATGCCGCTGTTTTCTCACGTTTAACAGGGCCTGCCATATATTTGTAGCGAGGGGACTGAAATGAAAGCGTTAGGGAAAGACGACTGGGGAAAGCTTTATATTTGACGTCTGGAATGGGCAGGAATGTTTTGTATAAAAAATCAGGCATTATTATGGCTTTTAAGCTCAATTTAATTAATTAATTTATTTATTTACTCATATTTATACACGGTGGCCTGGTCTGCAATAAAGTGCAAAAGTGTTCAAAAACATATGGGGAAAATGCTGGGTCGCAAAAACACATGGTCGTGTTACAAAACGGATAAATATATATATATATAAAATAAGATTATAACAAACTACAGTAACGTATATGTAATATATAAATATAATACTTACTATAGAATGTTTAACTATCATAGGCTAGGTACCAAAAACTATTATAAAAAAAATAAAAAATAACAACGTTTTAAACTTTCTCCCGCCAATTGGGCTGGTTTTCAAACCTCGTTGTGATGACAACAATTTTTATCATACAACATTTGTAACAAAAAATGCAAATCGGCTTGAGAATGACATGCGCAAAAACTTGTTGTTCCAATGCGAATAATAATTGTTAAATAGCTCTGTACTTCTAGTCTTGCCTCCTGCAAAACTCTCGGATTTCTCCTGCAGAGTCCCTTTTTCTATCGCTGAGTAACTTTTTGTCTTGCTGAGTAACTTTTTCTGTTGTTGAGTAACCTTTTCTATTGTTGAGTAACCTTTTCTATTGCTGAGTTGCTTTTTATATTGCTGAGTAACCTTTTCTATTGATGAGTAACTTTTTCTATTGCTGGGTAACAACCTTTTCTATTGTTGAGTAACTTTTTCTATTGCTGAGTAACTTTTTCTATTGCTGAGTAACTTTTTCTATTGCTGTGTAACTTTTTCTATTGCTGAGTAACTTTTGCTATTGCTGATTAACTTTTGTTATTGCTGAGTAACGTTTGCTATTGCTGAGTAACGTTTGCTATTGCTGAGTAACCTTTTCTATTGCTGAGTAACTTTTTCTATTGCTGAGTAACTTTTTCTATTGCTGAGTAACCTTTTCTATTACTGAGTTACCTTTTCTATTTCTGTGTAACGTTTTCTATTTCTGTGTAACTTTTTCTATTGATGTGTAACTTTTTCTATTGATGAGTAACTTTTTCTATTGATGAGTACGTTTTCTATTGCTGAGTAACTTTTTCTATTGCTGAGTAACTTGTCCTATTGATGAGTAACGTTTTCTATTGCTGTGTAACTTTTTCTATTGCTGTGTAACTTTTTCTATTGCTGAGTAACCTTTCTCTTGCTGAGTAACTTTTTCTCTTGCTGAGTAACCTTTTCTATTGCTGAGTAACTTTTGCTATTGCTGAGTAACCGTTTCTATTACTGAGTAACCGTTTCTATTACAGAGTAACTTTTTCTATTTCTGAGTAACTTTTTCTATTGCTGAGTAACGTTTTCTATTGCTGAGTAACTTTTTCTATTGCTGAGTAACTTTTTCTATTGCTGATTAACTTTTTCTATTGATGAGTAACTTTTTCTATTGCTGAGTAACGTTTTCTATTGCTGAGTTGCGTTTTCTATTGCTGAGTAACTTTTTCTATTGCATGAGTAACTTTTTCTACTGCATGAGTAACTTTTTCTATTGCATGAGTAACTTTTTCTATTGCTGTCTAACTTTTCCTATTGCTGAGTACCTTTCTCCATTGCTGAGTAACCTTTCTCTTGCTGAGTAACTTTTTCTATTGCTGTGTAACTTTTTCTATTGCTGAATAACTTTTTTATTGCTGAGTAACTTTTTCTTTTGCTGAGTAACTTTTTCTATTGATGAGTAACTTTTTCTATTGCTGAGTGACGTTTTCTATTGCTGAGTAGCGTTTTCTATTGCTGAGTAACTTTTTCTATTGCATGAGTAACTTTTTCTATTGCATGAGTAATTTGTTCTATTGCATGAGTAACTTTTTCTATTGCATGAGTAACTTTTCCTATTGCTGAGTAACTTTCTCTATTGCTGAGTAACCTTTCTCTTGCTGAGTAACTTTTTCTATTGCTGTGTAACTTTTTCTATTGCTGAATAACTTTTTCTATTGCTGAGTAACTTTTTCTTTTGCTGAGTAACTTTTTCTATTGTGTAACTTTTTTGCTGCTGAGTAAGTTTTTTTATTGCTGAGTAACTTTTTTTCTATTGCTGAGTAACCTTTTTTCTATTGCTGAGTAACTTTTTATATTGTTGAGTAACATTTTCTATTGCTGTGTAACTTTTTCTATTGCTGTGTAACCTTTTCTATTACTGAGTAACCGTTTCTATTGCTGAGTAACTTTCTCTATTGCTGAGTAACTTTTTCTATTGCTGAGTAACTTTCTCTATTGCTGAGTAGCTTTTTCTATTGCTGAGTAACCTTTTTCTCTTGCTGAGTAACTTTTTCTATTGCTGTGTAATAGTAACTTTTTCTATTGCTGAATAACTTTTTCTATTGCTGAGTAACTTTTATTTTTCTATTGCTGAGTAACCTTTTCTATTGCTGTGTAACTTGTTCTATTGCTGTGTAACTTTTTCTATTGCTGAGTAACTTTTTCTATTGCATGAGTAACTTTTTCTATTGCATGAGTAATTTTTTCTATTTTTTAGTAACTTTTTCTATTGCATGAATAAATTTTCCTATTGCTGTGTAACTTTCTCTATTGCTGAGGAACTTTCTCTTGCTGAGTAACCTTTCTCTTGCTGTGTGACTTTTTCTATTGCTGTGTGACTTTTTCTATTGCTCAGTAACTTTTTCTATTGCTGAGTAACTTTTTCTCTTGCAGAGTAACTTTTTCTATTGCTGAGTAACTTTTTCTATTGCTGTGTTTTTTGCTGCTGAGTAACTTTTTCTATTGCTGAATAACTTTTTCTATTGCTGAGTAACTTTTTTTTCTATTGCTGAGTAACCTTTTCTATCGCTGAGTAACCTTTTCTATTGCTGTGTAACTTGTTCTATTGCTGTGTAACTTTTCTATTGCATGAGTAGCTTTTTCTATTGCTGAGTAACTTTTTCTATTGATGAGTAACTTTTCCTATTGCTGATTAACCTTTTCTATTGCTGAGTAACTTTTTATATTGTTGAGTAACATTTGCTATTGCTGTGTAACTTTTTCTATTGCTGTGTAACCTTTTCTATTACTGAGTAACCGTTTCTATTGCTGAGTAACTTTTTCTATTGCTGAGTAACTTTTTCTATTGCTGAGTAACTTTTTCTATTGCTGAGTAACTTTTTCTATTGCTGAGTACCGTTTTCTATTGATGAGTAACTTTTTCTATTGCTGAGTAACGTTTTCTATTGCTGAGTAGCGTTTTCTATTGCTGAGTAACTTTTTCTATTGCATGAGTAACTTTTTATATTGCATGAGTAACTTTTTATATTGCATGAGTAACTTTTTCTATTTCATGAGTAACTTTTTCTATTGCTGTGTAACTTTTCCTATTGCTGAGTAACTTTCTCTATTGCTGAGTAACCTTTCTCTTGCAGAGTAACTTTTTATATTGCTGAGTAACTTTTTCTATTGATGAGTAACTTTTTCTATTGATGAGTAACTTTTTCTATTTCTGAGTAACTTTTTCTATTGCTGAGTTACTTTTTCTATTGCATGAGTAACTTTTTCTATTGCTGTGTAGCTTTTCCTATTGCTGAGTAACTTTCCCTATTGCTGAGTAACCTTTCTCTTGCTGAGTAACTTTTTCTATTGCTGTGTAACTTTTTCTATTGCTGTGTAACTTTTTCTGTTGCTGAGTAACTTTTTCTATTGCTGAGTAACTTTATTTTCTATTGCTGAGTAACCTTTTCTATCGCTGAGTAACCTTTTCTATTGCTGTGTAACTTGTTCTATTGCTGTGTAACTTTTTCTATTGCATGAGTAGCTTTTTCTATTGCTGAGTAACTTTTTCTATTGCTGAGTAACTTTTCCTATTGCTGATTAACTTTTTCTATTGCTGAGTAACTTTTTCTATTGCTGAGTAACTTTTTCTATTGCTGAGTAACGTTTTCTATTGATGAGTAACTTTTTCTATTGCTGAGTAACGTTTTCTATTGCTGAGTAACTTTTTCTATTGCATGAGTAACTTTTTATATTGCATGAGTAACTTTTTCTATTTCATGAGTAACTTTTTCTATTGCTGTGTAACTTTTCCTATTGCTGAGTAACTTTCTCTATTGCTGAGTAACCTTTCTCTTGCTGAGTAACTTTTTCTATTGCTGTGTAACTTTTTCTATTGCTGGGTAACTTTTTCTATTGCTTAGTAACTTTTTCTCTTGCTGAGTAACTTTTTCTATTGCTGTGTAACTTTTTCTATTGCTGTATAACTTTTTCTATTGCTGAGTAGCTTTTTCTATTGCATGAGTAGCTTTTTCTATTGCTGAGTAACTTTTTCTATTGCTGAGTAACTTTTCCTATTGCTGATTAACTTTTTCTATTGCTGAGTAACGTTTTCTATTGCTGAGTAACGTTTTCTATTGCTGTGTAACTTTTTCTATTGCTGAGTAACCTTTTCTATTTCTGTGTAACTTTTTCTATTGATGTGTAACTTTTTCTATTGATGAGTAACTTTTTCTATTGACGAGTAACTTTTTCTATTGCTGAGTAACTTTTTCTATTGCTGAGTAACTTTTTCTATATCTGAGTAACTTTTTCTATTGCTGAGCAACTTTTTCTGCTGCTGAGTAACTTTTTCTGCTGCTGAGTAACATTTTCTATTGCTGTGTAACTTTTTCTATTGATGAGTAACTTTTTCTATTGACGAGTAACTTTTTCTATTGCTGAGTAACTTTTTCTATTGCTGAGTAACTTTTTCTATATCTGAGTAACTTTTTCTATTGCTGAGCAACTTTTTCTGCTGCTGAGTAACTTTTTCTGCTGCTGAGTAACATTTTCTATTGCTGTGTAACTTTTTCTATTGCTGTGTAACTTTTTCTGCTGCTGAGTAACTTTTTCTATTGCTGAGTAACTTTTTCTATTGCTGAGTAACTTGCTGTATTGCTGAGTAACTTTCTCTATTGCTGAGTAACTTTCTCTATTGCTGAGTAACTTTTTCTATTGCTGAGTAACCTTTTCTATTGATGAGTAACTTTTTCTATTGCTGAGTAACTTTTTCTATTGATGAGTAACTTTTTCTATTGATGAGTAAGTTTTTCTATTGCTGAGTAACTTTTTCTATTTCTGAGTAACTTTTTCTATTGCTGAGTAACTTTTTCTATTGCATGAGTAACTTTTTCTATTGCTGTGTAGCTTTTCCTATTGCTGAGTAACTTTCCCTATTGCTGAGTAACCTTTCTCTTGCTGAGTAACTTTTTCTATTGCTGTGTAACGTTTTCTATTGCTGTGTAACTTTTTCTGTTGCTGAGTAACTTTTTCTATTGCTGAGTAACGTTTCCTATTGCTGATTAACTTTTTCTATTGCTGAGTAACTTTTTCTATTGCTGAGTAACTTTTTCTATTGCATGAATAACTTTTTCTATTGCATTAGTAACTTTTTCTATTACTGTGTAACTTTTTCTATTGCTGAGTAACCTTTCTCTTGCTGAGTAACTTTCTCTCTTGCTGAGTAACTTTTTCTATTGCTGAGTAACTTTTGCTATTGCTGAGTAAGCTTTTCTATTGCTGAGTAACGTTTTCTATTGCTGTGTAACTTTTTATATTGCTGAGTAACTTTTTCTATTGCTGAGTAACTTTTTCTATTTCTGTGTAACTTTTTCTATTTCTGTGTAACTTTCTCTATTGCTGAGTAACTTTCTCTATTGCTGAGTAACTTTTTCTATTGCTGTGTAACTTTTCCTATTGCTGAGTAACTTTCTCTATTGCTGGGTTACCTTTCTCTTGCTGAGTAACTTTTTTCTATTGCTGTGTAACTTTTTCTATTGCTGAGTAGCTTTTCTATTGCATGAGTAGCTTTTTCTATTGCTGAGTAACTTTTTCTATTGCTGAGTAACTTTTTCTATTGCTGAGTAACTTTTCCTATTGCTGATTAACTTTTTCTATATTGCTGAGTAACTTTTTCTATTGCTGAGTAACTTTTTCTATTGCTGACTAACTTTTTCTATTGCATGAATAATTTTTCTATTGCTGAGTAACTTTTTCTATTGCATGAATAACTTTTTCTATTGCATTAGTAACTTTTTCTATTGCATGAATAACTTTTTCTATTGCTGTGTAACTTTTTCTATTGCTGAGTAACCTTTCTCTTGCTGAGTAACTTTTTCTATTGCTGAGTAACTTTTTTTATATTGCTGAGTAACTTTTTCTATTTCTGTGTAACTTTTTCTATTGCTGAGTAACTTTTTCTATTGCTGAGTAACTTTTTCTATTGCTGAGTAACTTTTTCTATTGCTGAGTAACTTTTTCTGCTGCTGAGTAACTTTTTCTATTGCTGTGTAACTTTTTCTATTGCTGTGTAACTTTTTCTGCTGCTGAGTAACTTTTTCTATTGCCGAGTAACTTTTTATATTGTTGAGTAACATTTTCTATTGATGAGTAACTTTCTCTATTGCTGAGTAACTTTCTCTATTGCTGAGTAACTTTTTCTATTGCTGTGTAACTTTTCCTATTGCTGAGTAACTTTCTCTATTGCTGGGTAACCTTTCTCTTGCTGAGTAACTTTTTTCTATTGCTGTGTAACTTTTTCTATTGCTGAGTAGCTTTTCTATTGCATGAATAGCTTTTTCTATTGCTGAGTAACTTTTTCTATTGCTGAGTAACTTTTTATATTGCATGAGTAACTTTTTCTATTTCATGAGTAACTTTTTCTATTGCTGTGTAACTTTTCCTGTTGCTGAGTAACTTTCTCTATTGCTGAGTAACCTTTCTCTTGCTGAGTAACTTTTTCTCTTGCTGAGTAACTTTTTTCTATTGCTGAGTAACTTTTGCTATTGCTGAGTAACCTTTTCTATTGATGAGTAACTTTTTCTATTGATGAGTAACTTTTTCTATTGCTGAGTAACTTTTTCTATTGCATGAATAACTTTTTCTATTGCATTAGTAACTTTTTCTATTACTGTGTAACTTTTTCTATTGCTGAGTAACCTTTCTCTTGCTGAGTAACTTTCTCTCTTGCTGAGTAACTTTTTCTATTGCTGAGTAACTTTTGCTATTGCTGAGTAAGCTTTTCTATTGCTGAGTAACGTTTTCTATTTCTGTGTAACTTTTTATATTGCTGAGTAACTTTCTCTATTGCTGAGTAACTTTTTCTATTGCTGTGTAACTTTTCCTATTGCTGAGTAACTTTCTCTATTGCTGGGTTACCTTTCTCTTGCTGAGTAACTTTTTTCTATTGCTGTGTAACTTTTTCTATTGCTGAGTAGCTTTTCTATTGCATGAGTAGCTTTTTCTATTGCTGAGTAACTTTTTCTATTGCTGAGTAACTTTTTCTATTGCTGAGTAACTTTTCCTATTGCTGATTAACTTTTTCTCTATTGCTGAGTAACTTTTTCTATTGCTGAGTAACTTTTTCTATTGCTGACTAACTTTTTCTATTGCATGAATAATTTTTCTATTGCTGAGTAACTTTTTCTATTGCATGAATAACTTTTTCTATTGCATTAGTAACTTTTTCTATTGCATGAATAACTTTTTCTATTGCTGTGTAACTTTTTCTATTGCTGAGTAACCTTTCTCTTGCTGAGTAACTTTTTCTATTGCTGAGTAACTTTTTTATATTGCTGAGTAACTTTTTCTATTTCTGTGTAACTTTTTCTATTGCTGAGTAACTTTTTCTATTGCTGAGTAACTTTTTCTATTGCTGAGTAACTTTTTCTATTGCTGAGTAACTTTTTCTGCTGCTGAGTAACTTTTTCTATTGCTGTGTAACTTTTTCTATTGCTGTGTAACTTTTTCTGCTGCTGAGTAACTTTTTCTATTGCCGAGTAACTTTTTATATTGTTGAGTAACATTTTCTATTGATGAGTAACTTTCTCTATTGCTGAGTAACTTTCTCTATTGCTGAGTAACTTTTTCTATTGCTGTGTAACTTTTCCTATTGCTGAGTAACTTTCTCTATTGCTGGGTAACCTTTCTCTTGCTGAGTAACTTTTTTCTATTGCTGTGTAACTTTTTCTATTGCTGAGTAGCTTTTCTATTGCATGAATAGCTTTTTCTATTGCTGAGTAACTTTTTCTATTGCTGAGTAACTTTTTATATTGCATGAGTAACTTTTTCTATTTCATGAGTAACTTTTTCTATTGCTGTGTAACTTTTCCTGTTGCTGAGTAACTTTCTCTATTGCTGAGTAACCTTTCTCTTGCTGAGTAACTTTTTCTCTTGCTGAGTAACTTTTTTCTATTGCTGAGTAACTTTTGCTATTGCTGAGTAACCTTTTCTATTGATGAGTAACTTTTTCTATTGATGAGTAACTTTTTCTATTTCTGTGTAACTTTTTCTATTTCTGTGTAACTTTTTCTGCTGCTGAGTAACTTTTTCTGCTGCTGAGTAACCGTTTCTATTGCTGAGTAACTTTTTCTATTACTGGGTAACTTTTTCTATTGCTGAGTAACTTTTTCTATTGCTGAGTAACTTTCTCTATTGCTGAGTAACTTTCTCTATTGCTGAGTAACTTTTTCTATTGCTGTGTAACTTTTCCTATTGCTGAGTAACTTTCTCTATTGCTGAGTAACCTTTCTCTTGCTGAGTAACTTTTTTCTATTGCTGTGTAACTTTTTCTATTGCTGAGTAGCTTTTCTATTGCATGAGTAGCTTTTTCTATTGCTGAGTAACCTTTCTCTTGCTGAGTAACTTTTCCTATTGCTGATTAACTTTTTCTCTATTGCTGAGTAACTTTTTCTATTGCTGAGTAACTTTTTCTATTGCATGAATAACTTTTTCTTTTGCATTAGTAACTTTTTCTATTGCATGAATAACTTTTTCTATTGCTGTGTAACTTTTTCTATTGCTGAGTAACCTTTCTCTTGCTGAGTAACTTTCTCTCTTGCTGAGTAACTTTTTCTATTGCTGAGTAACTTTTGCTATTGCTGAGTAAGCTTTTCTGTTGCTGAGTAACCTTTTCTATTGCTGTGTAACTTTTTCTATTGCTGAGTAACTTTTTATATTGCTGAGTAACTTTTTCTATTTCTGTGTAACTTTTTCTATTGCTGAGTAACTTTTTCTATTGCTGAGTAACTTTTTCTATTGCTGAGTAACTTTTTCTATTGCTGAGTAACTTTTTCTATTGCTGTGTAACTTTTTCTATTGCTGTGTAACTTTTTCTATTGCTGTGTAACTTTTTCTGCTGCTGAGTAACTTTTTCTATTGCCGAGTAACTTTTTATATTGTTGAGTAACATTTTCTATTGCTGAGTAACTTTCTCTATTGCTGAGCAACTTTCTCTATTGCTGAGTAACTTTTTCTATTGCTGTGTAACTTTTCCTATTGCTGAGTAACTTTCTCTATTGCTGAGTAACCTTTCTCTTGCTGAGTAACTTTTTTCTATTGCTGTGTAACTTTTTCTATTGCTGAGTAGCTTTTCTATTGCATAAGTAGCTTTTTCTATTTCTGTGTAACGTTTTCTATTTCTGTTTAACTTTTTCTATTGATGAGTAACTTTTTCTATTGATGAGTAACTTTTTCTATTGCTGAGTAACTTTTTCTATTGCTGAGTAACTTTTTCTATTGCTGAGTAACTTTTTCTGCTGCTGAGTAACATTTTCTATTGCTGTGTAACTTTTTCTATTGCTGTGTAACTTTTTCTGCTGCTGAGTAACTTTTTCTATTGCCGAGTAACTTTTTATATTGTTGAGTAACATTTTCTATTGCTCAGTAACTTTCTCTATTGCTGAGTAACTTTCTCTATTGCTGAGTAACTTTTTCTATTGCTGTGTAACTTTTCCTATTGCTGAGTAACTTTCTCTATTGCTGAGTAACCTTTCTCTTGCTGAGTAACTTTTTTCTATTGCTGTGTAACTTTTTCTATTGCTGAGTAGCTTTTCTATTGCATGAGTAGCTTTTTCTATTGCTGAGTAACTTTTTCTATTGCTGAGTAACTTTTCCTATTGCTGATTAACTTTTTCTCTATTGCTGAGTAACTTTTTCTATTGCTGAGTAACTTTTTCTATTGCTGACTAACTTTTTCTATTGCATGAATAACTTTTTATTTTGCATTAGTAACTTTTTCTATTGCATGAATAACTTTTTCTATTGCTGTGTAACTTTTTCTATTGCTGAGTAACCTTTCTCTTGCTGAGTAACTTTCTCTCTTGCTGAGTAACTTTTTCTATTGCTGAGTAACTTTTGCTATTGCTGAGTAAGCTTTTCTGTTGCTGAGTAACCTTTTCTATTGCTGTGTAACTTTTTCTATTGCTGAGTAACTTTTTATATTGCTGAGTAACTTTTTCTATTTCTGTGTAACTTTTTCTATTGCTGAGTAACTTTTTCTATTGCTGAGTAACTTTTTCTATTGCTGAGTAACTTTTTCTATTGCTGAGTAACTTTTTCTATTGCTGTGTAACTTTTTCTATTGCTGTGTAACTTTTTCTATTGCTGTGTAACTTTTTCTGCTGCTGAGTAACTTTTTCTATTGCCGAGTAACTTTTTATATTGTTGAGTAACATTTTCTATTGCTGAGTAACTTTCTCTATTGCTGAGCAACTTTCTCTATTGCTGAGTAACTTTTTCTATTGCTGTGTAACTTTTCCTATTGCTGAGTAACTTTCTCTATTGCTGAGTAACCTTTCTCTTGCTGAGTAACTTTTTTCTATTGCTGTGTAACTTTTTCTATTGCTGAGTAGCTTTTCTATTGCATAAGTAGCTTTTTCTATTTCTGTGTAACGTTTTCTATTTCTGTTTAACTTTTTCTATTGATGAGTAACTTTTTCTATTGATGAGTAACTTTTTCTATTGCTGAGTAACTTTTTCTATTGCTGAGTAACTTTTTCTATTGCTGAGTAACTTTTTCTGCTGCTGAGTAACATTTTCTATTGCTGTGTAACTTTTTCTATTGCTGTGTAACTTTTTCTGCTGCTGAGTAACTTTTTCTATTGCCGAGTAACTTTTTATATTGTTGAGTAACATTTTCTATTGCTCAGTAACTTTCTCTATTGCTGAGTAACTTTCTCTATTGCTGAGTAACTTTTTCTATTGCTGTGTAACTTTTCCTATTGCTGAGTAACTTTCTCTATTGCTGAGTAACCTTTCTCTTGCTGAGTAACTTTTTTCTATTGCTGTGTAACTTTTTCTATTGCTGAGTAGCTTTTCTATTGCATGAGTAGCTTTTTCTATTGCTGAGTAACTTTTTCTATTGCTGAGTAACTTTTCCTATTGCTGATTAACTTTTTCTCTATTGCTGAGTAACTTTTTCTATTGCTGAGTAACTTTTTCTATTGCTGACTAACTTTTTCTATTGCATGAATAATTTTTCTATTGCTGAGTAACTTTTTCTATTGCATGAATAACTTTTTCTATTGCATTAGTAACTTTTTCTATTGCATGAATAACTTTTTCTATTGCTGTGTAACTTTTTCTATTGCTGAGTAACCTTTCTCTTGCTGAGTAACTTTTTCTATTGCTGAGTAACTTTTTTATATTGCTGAGTAACTTTTTCTATTTCTGTGTAACTTTTTCTATTGCTGAGTAACTTTTTCTATTGCTGAGTAACTTTTTCTATTGCTGAGTAACTTTTTCTATTGCTGAGTAACTTTTTCTGCTGCTGAGTAACTTTTTCTATTGCTGAGTAACCTTTCTCTTGCTGAGTAACTTTCTCTCTTGCTGAGTAACTTTTTCTATTGCTGAGTAACTTTTGCTATTGCTGAGTAAGCTTTTCTATTGCTGAGTAACGTTTTCTATTGCTGTGTAACTTTTTATATTGCTGAGTAACTTTTTCTATTGCTGAGTAACTTTTTCTATTTCTGTGTAACTTTTTCTATTTCTGTGTAACTTTCTCTATTGCTGAGTAACTTTCTCTATTGCTGAGTAACTTTTTCTATTGCTGTGTAACTTTTCCTATTGCTGAGTAACTTTCTCTATTGCTGGGTTACCTTTCTCTTGCTGAGTAACTTTTTTCTATTGCTGTGTAACTTTTTCTATTGCTGAGTAGCTTTTCTATTGCATGAGTAGCTTTTTCTATTGCTGAGTAACTTTTTCTATTGCTGAGTAACTTTTTCTATTGCTGAGTAACTTTTCCTATTGCTGATTAACTTTTTCTCTATTGCTGAGTAACTTTTTCTATTGCTGAGTAACTTTTTCTATTGCTGACTAACTTTTTCTATTGCATGAATAATTTTTCTATTGCTGAGTAACTTTTTCTATTGCATGAATAACTTTTTCTATTGCATTAGTAACTTTTTCTATTGCATGAATAACTTTTTCTATTGCTGTGTAACTTTTTCTATTGCTGAGTAACCTTTCTCTTGCTGAGTAACTTTTTCTATTGCTGAGTAACTTTTTTATATTGCTGAGTAACTTTTTCTATTTCTGTGTAACTTTTTCTATTGCTGAGTAACTTTTTCTATTGCTGAGTAACTTTTTCTATTGCTGAGTAACTTTTTCTATTGCTGAGTAACTTTTTCTGCTGCTGAGTAACTTTTTCTATTGCTGTGTAACTTTTTCTATTGCTGTGTAACTTTTTCTGCTGCTGAGTAACTTTTTCTATTGCCGAGTAACTTTTTATATTGTTGAGTAACATTTTCTATTGATGAGTAACTTTCTCTATTGCTGAGTAACTTTCTCTATTGCTGAGTAACTTTTTCTATTGCTGTGTAACTTTTCCTATTGCTGAGTAACTTTCTCTATTGCTGGGTAACCTTTCTCTTGCTGAGTAACTTTTTTCTATTGCTGTGTAACTTTTTCTATTGCTGAGTAGCTTTTCTATTGCATGAATAGCTTTTTCTATTGCTGAGTAACTTTTTCTATTGCTGAGTAACTTTTTATATTGCATGAGTAACTTTTTCTATTTCATGAGTAACTTTTTCTATTGCTGTGTAACTTTTCCTGTTGCTGAGTAACTTTCTCTATTGCTGAGTAACCTTTCTCTTGCTGAGTAAATTTTTCTCTTGCTGAGTAACTTTTTTCTATTGCTGAGTAACTTTTGCTATTGCTGAGTAACCTTTTCTATTGATGAGTAACTTTTTCTATTGATGAGTAACTTTTTCTATTT
This sequence comes from Chrysogorgia sp. JL179-B06, assembly GCA_035772405.1. Taxonomy (NCBI): domain Eukaryota; kingdom Metazoa; phylum Cnidaria; class Anthozoa; order Scleralcyonacea; family Chrysogorgiidae; genus Chrysogorgia; species Chrysogorgia sp. JL179-B06. The sequence goes on from JAYKKM010000319.1 coordinate 1,267,025, forward strand.
CTGTGTAACTTTTTCTATTTCTGTGTAACTTTTTCTGCTGCTGAGTAACTTTTTCTGCTGCTGAGTAACCGTTTCTATTGCTGAGTAACTTTTTCTATTACTGGGTAACTTTTTCTATTGCTGAGTAACTTTTTCTATTGCTGAGTAACTTTCTCTATTGCTGAGTAACTTTCTCTATTGCTGAGTAACTTTTTCTATTGCTGTGTAACTTTTCCTATTGCTGAGTAACTTTCTCTATTGCTGAGTAACCTTTCTCTTGCTGAGTAACTTTTTTCTATTGCTGTGTAACTTTTTCTATTGCTGAGTAGCTTTTCTATTGCATGAGTAGCTTTTTCTATTGCTGAGTAACCTTTCTCTTGCTGAGTAACTTTTCCTATTGCTGATTAACTTTTTCTCTATTGCTGAGTAACTTTTTCTATTGCTGAGTAACTTTTTCTATTGCATGAATAACTTTTTCTTTTGCATTAGTAACTTTTTCTATTGCATGAATAACTTTTTCTATTGCTGTGTAACTTTTTCTATTGCTGAGTAACCTTTCTCTTGCTGAGTAACTTTCTCTCTTGCTGAGTAACTTTTTCTATTGCTGAGTAACTTTTGCTATTGCTGAGTAAGCTTTTCTGTTGCTGAGTAACCTTTTCTATTGCTGTGTAACTTTTTCTATTGCTGAGTAACTTTTTATATTGCTGAGTAACTTTTTCTATTTCTGTGTAACTTTTTCTATTGCTGAGTAACTTTTTCTATTGCTGAGTAACTTTTTCTATTGCTGAGTAACTTTTTCTATTGCTGAGTAACTTTTTCTATTGCTGTGTAACTTTTTCTATTGCTGTGTAACTTTTTCTATTGCTGTGTAACTTTTTCTGCTGCTGAGTAACTTTTTCTATTGCCGAGTAACTTTTTATATTGTTGAGTAACATTTTCTATTGCTGAGTAACTTTCTCTATTGCTGAGCAACTTTCTCTATTGCTGAGTAACTTTTTCTATTGCTGTGTAACTTTTCCTATTGCTGAGTAACTTTCTCTATTGCTGAGTAACCTTTCTCTTGCTGAGTAACTTTTTTCTATTGCTGTGTAACTTTTTCTATTGCTGAGTAGCTTTTCTATTGCATAAGTAGCTTTTTCTATTTCTGTGTAACGTTTTCTATTTCTGTTTAACTTTTTCTATTGATGAGTAACTTTTTCTATTGATGAGTAACTTTTTCTATTGCTGAGTAACTTTTTCTATTGCTGAGTAACTTTTTCTATTGCTGAGTAACTTTTTCTGCTGCTGAGTAACATTTTCTATTGCTGTGTAACTTTTTCTATTGCTGTGTAACTTTTTCTGCTGCTGAGTAACTTTTTCTATTGCCGAGTAACTTTTTATATTGTTGAGTAACATTTTCTATTGCTCAGTAACTTTCTCTATTGCTGAGTAACTTTCTCTATTGCTGAGTAACTTTTTCTATTGCTGTGTAACTTTTCCTATTGCTGAGTAACTTTCTCTATTGCTGAGTAACCTTTCTCTTGCTGAGTAACTTTTTTCTATTGCTGTGTAACTTTTTCTATTGCTGAGTAGCTTTTCTATTGCATGAGTAGCTTTTTCTATTGCTGAGTAACTTTTTCTATTGCTGAGTAACTTTTCCTATTGCTGATTAACTTTTTCTCTATTGCTGAGTAACTTTTTCTATTGCTGAGTAACTTTTTCTATTGCTGACTAACTTTTTCTATTGCATGAATAACTTTTTATTTTGCATTAGTAACTTTTTCTATTGCATGAATAACTTTTTCTATTGCTGTGTAACTTTTTCTATTGCTGAGTAACCTTTCTCTTGCTGAGTAACTTTCTCTCTTGCTGAGTAACTTTTTCTATTGCTGAGTAACTTTTGCTATTGCTGAGTAAGCTTTTCTGTTGCTGAGTAACCTTTTCTATTGCTGTGTAACTTTTTCTATTGCTGAGTAACTTTTTATATTGCTGAGTAACTTTTTCTATTTCTGTGTAACTTTTTCTATTGCTGAGTAACTTTTTCTATTGCTGAGTAACTTTTTCTATTGCTGAGTAACTTTTTCTATTGCTGAGTAACTTTTTCTATTGCTGTGTAACTTTTTCTATTGCTGTGTAACTTTTTCTATTGCTGTGTAACTTTTTCTGCTGCTGAGTAACTTTTTCTATTGCCGAGTAACTTTTTATATTGTTGAGTAACATTTTCTATTGCTGAGTAACTTTCTCTATTGCTGAGCAACTTTCTCTATTGCTGAGTAACTTTTTCTATTGCTGTGTAACTTTTCCTATTGCTGAGTAACTTTCTCTATTGCTGAGTAACCTTTCTCTTGCTGAGTAACTTTTTTCTATTGCTGTGTAACTTTTTCTATTGCTGAGTAGCTTTTCTATTGCATAAGTAGCTTTTTCTATTTCTGTGTAACGTTTTCTATTTCTGTTTAACTTTTTCTATTGATGAGTAACTTTTTCTATTGATGAGTAACTTTTTCTATTGCTGAGTAACTTTTTCTATTGCTGAGTAACTTTTTCTATTGCTGAGTAACTTTTTCTGCTGCTGAGTAACATTTTCTATTGCTGTGTAACTTTTTCTATTGCTGTGTAACTTTTTCTGCTGCTGAGTAACTTTTTCTATTGCCGAGTAACTTTTTATATTGTTGAGTAACATTTTCTATTGCTCAGTAACTTTCTCTATTGCTGAGTAACTTTCTCTATTGCTGAGTAACTTTTTCTATTGCTGTGTAACTTTTCCTATTGCTGAGTAACTTTCTCTATTGCTGAGTAACCTTTCTCTTGCTGAGTAACTTTTTTCTATTGCTGTGTAACTTTTTCTATTGCTGAGTAGCTTTTCTATTGCATGAGTAGCTTTTTCTATTGCTGAGTAACTTTTTCTATTGCTGAGTAACTTTTCCTATTGCTGATTAACTTTTTCTCTATTGCTGAGTAACTTTTTCTATTGCTGAGTAACTTTTTCTATTGCTGACTAACTTTTTCTATTGCATGAATAATTTTTCTATTGCTGAGTAACTTTTTCTATTGCATGAATAACTTTTTCTATTGCATTAGTAACTTTTTCTATTGCATGAATAACTTTTTCTATTGCTTGTGTAACTTTTTCTATTGCTGAGTAACCTTTCTCTTGCTGAGTAACTTTTTCTATTGCTGAGTAACTTTTTTATATTGCTGAGTAACTTTTTCTATTTCTGTGTAACTTTTTCTATTGCTGAGTAACTTTTTCTATTGCTGAGTAACTTTTTCTATTGCTGAGTAACTTTTTCTATTGCTGAGTAACTTTTTCTGCTGCTGAGTAACTTTTTCTATTGCTGAGTAACCTTTCTCTTGCTGAGTAACTTTCTCTCTTGCTGAGTAACTTTTTCTATTGCTGAGTAACTTTTGCTATTGCTGAGTAAGCTTTTCTATTGCTGAGTAACGTTTTCTATTGCTGTGTAACTTTTTATATTGCTGAGTAACTTTTTCTATTGCTGAGTAACTTTTTCTATTTCTGTGTAACTTTTTCTATTTCTGTGTAACTTTCTCTATTGCTGAGTAACTTTCTCTATTGCTGAGTAACTTTTTCTATTGCTGTGTAACTTTTCCTATTGCTGAGTAACTTTCTCTATTGCTGGGTTACCTTTCTCTTGCTGAGTAACTTTTTTCTATTGCTGTGTAACTTTTTCTATTGCTGAGTAGCTTTTCTATTGCATGAGTAGCTTTTTCTATTGCTGAGTAACTTTTTCTATTGCTGAGTAACTTTTTCTATTGCTGAGTAACTTTTCCTATTGCTGATTAACTTTTTCTCTATTGCTGAGTAACTTTTTCTATTGCTGAGTAACTTTTTCTATTGCTGACTAACTTTTTCTATTGCATGAATAATTTTTCTATTGCTGAGTAACTTTTTCTATTGCATGAATAACTTTTTCTATTGCATTAGTAACTTTTTCTATTGCATGAATAACTTTTTCTATTGCTGTGTAACTTTTTCTATTGCTGAGTAACCTTTCTCTTGCTGAGTAACTTTTTCTATTGCTGAGTAACTTTTTTATATTGCTGAGTAACTTTTTCTATTTCTGTGTAACTTTTTCTATTGCTGAGTAACTTTTTCTATTGCTGAGTAACTTTTTCTATTGCTGAGTAACTTTTTCTATTGCTGAGTAACTTTTTCTGCTGCTGAGTAACTTTTTCTATTGCTGTGTAACTTTTTCTATTGCTGTGTAACTTTTTCTGCTGCTGAGTAACTTTTTCTATTGCCGAGTAACTTTTTATATTGTTGAGTAACATTTTCTATTGATGAGTAACTTTCTCTATTGCTGAGTAACTTTCTCTATTGCTGAGTAACTTTTTCTATTGCTGTGTAACTTTTCCTATTGCTGAGTAACTTTCTCTATTGCTGGGTAACCTTTCTCTTGCTGAGTAACTTTTTTCTATTGCTGTGTAACTTTTTCTATTGCTGAGTAGCTTTTCTATTGCATGAATAGCTTTTTCTATTGCTGAGTAACTTTTTCTATTGCTGAGTAACTTTTTATATTGCATGAGTAACTTTTTCTATTTCATGAGTAACTTTTTCTATTGCTGTGTAACTTTTCCTGTTGCTGAGTAACTTTCTCTATTGCTGAGTAACCTTTCTCTTGCTGAGTAACTTTTTCTCTTGCTGAGTAACTTTTTTCTATTGCTGAGTAACTTTTGCTATTGCTGAGTAACCTTTTCTATTGATGAGTAACTTTTTCTATTGATGAGTAACTTTTTCTATTTCTGTGTAACTTTTTCTATTTCTGTGTAACTTTTTCTGCTGCTGAGTAACTTTTTCTGCTGCTGAGTAACCGTTTCTATTGCTGAGTAACTTTTTCTATTACTGGGTAACTTTTTCTATTGCTGAGTAACTTTTTCTATTGCTGAGTAACTTTCTCTATTGCTGAGTAACTTTCTCTATTGCTGAGTAACTTTTTCTATTGCTGTGTAACTTTTCCTATTGCTGAGTAACTTTCTCTATTGCTGAGTAACCTTTCTCTTGCTGAGTAACTTTTTTCTATTGCTGTGTAACTTTTTCTATTGCTGAGTAGCTTTTCTATTGCATGAGTAGCTTTTTCTATTGCTGAGTAACCTTTCTCTTGCTGAGTAACTTTTCCTATTGCTGATTAACTTTTTCTCTATTGCTGAGTAACTTTTTCTATTGCTGAGTAACTTTTTCTATTGCATGAATAACTTTTTCTTTTGCATTAGTAACTTTTTCTATTGCATGAATAACTTTTTCTATTGCTGTGTAACTTTTTCTATTGCTGAGTAACCTTTCTCTTGCTGAGTAACTTTCTCTCTTGCTGAGTAACTTTTTCTATTGCTGAGTAACTTTTGCTATTGCTGAGTAAGCTTTTCTGTTGCTGAGTAACCTTTTCTATTGCTGTGTAACTTTTTCTATTGCTGAGTAACTTTTTATATTGCTGAGTAACTTTTTCTATTTCTGTGTAACTTTTTCTATTGCTGAGTAACTTTTTCTATTGCTGAGTAACTTTTTCTATTGCTGAGTAACTTTTTCTATTGCTGAGTAACTTTTTCTATTGCTGTGTAACTTTTTCTATTGCTGTGTAACTTTTTCTATTGCTGTGTAACTTTTTCTGCTGCTGAGTAACTTTTTCTATTGCCGAGTAACTTTTTATATTGTTGAGTAACATTTTCTATTGCTGAGTAACTTTCTCTATTGCTGAGCAACTTTCTCTATTGCTGAGTAACTTTTTCTATTGCTGTGTAACTTTTCCTATTGCTGAGTAACTTTCTCTATTGCTGAGTAACCTTTCTCTTGCTGAGTAACTTTTTTCTATTGCTGTGTAACTTTTTCTATTGCTGAGTAGCTTTTCTATTGCATAAGTAGCTTTTTCTATTTCTGTGTAACGTTTTCTATTTCTGTTTAACTTTTTCTATTGATGAGTAACTTTTTCTATTGATGAGTAACTTTTTCTATTGCTGAGTAACTTTTTCTATTGCTGAGTAACTTTTTCTATTGCTGAGTAACTTTTTCTGCTGCTGAGTAACATTTTCTATTGCTGTGTAACTTTTTCTATTGCTGTGTAACTTTTTCTGCTGCTGAGTAACTTTTTCTATTGCCGAGTAACTTTTTATATTGTTGAGTAACATTTTCTATTGCTCAGTAACTTTCTCTATTGCTGAGTAACTTTCTCTATTGCTGAGTAACTTTTTCTATTGCTGTGTAACTTTTCCTATTGCTGAGTAACTTTCTCTATTGCTGAGTAACCTTTCTCTTGCTGAGTAACTTTTTTCTATTGCTGTGTAACTTTTTCTATTGCTGAGTAGCTTTTCTATTGCATGAGTAGCTTTTTCTATTGCTGAGTAACTTTTTCTATTGCTGAGTAACTTTTCCTATTGCTGATTAACTTTTTCTCTATTGCTGAGTAACTTTTTCTATTGCTGAGTAACTTTTTCTATTGCTGACTAACTTTTTCTATTGCATGAATAACTTTTTATTTTGCATTAGTAACTTTTTCTATTGCATGAATAACTTTTTCTATTGCTGTGTAACTTTTTCTATTGCTGAGTAACCTTTCTCTTTGCTGAGTAACTTTCTCTCTTGCTGAGTAACTTTTTCTATTGCTGAGTAACTTTTGCTATTGCTGAGTAAGCTTTTCTGTTGCTGAGTAACCTTTTCTATTGCTGTGTAACTTTTTCTATTGCTGAGTAACTTTTTATATTGCTGAGTAACTTTTTCTATTTCTGTGTAACTTTTTCTATTGCTGAGTAACTTTTTCTATTGCTGAGTAACTTTTTCTATTGCTGAGTAACTTTTTCTATTGCTGAGTAACTTTTTCTATTGCTGTGTAACTTTTTCTATTGCTGTGTAACTTTTTCTATTGCTGTGTAACTTTTTCTGCTGCTGAGTAACTTTTTCTATTGCCGAGTAACTTTTTATATTGTTGAGTAACATTTTCTATTGCTGAGTAACTTTCTCTATTGCTGAGCAACTTTCTCTATTGCTGAGTAACTTTTTCTATTGCTGTGTAACTTTTCCTATTGCTGAGTAACTTTCTCTATTGCTGAGTAACCTTTCTCTTGCTGAGTAACTTTTTTCTATTGCTGTGTAACTTTTTCTATTGCTGAGTAGCTTTTCTATTGCATAAGTAGCTTTTTCTATTTCTGTGTAACGTTTTCTATTTCTGTTTAACTTTTTCTATTGATGAGTAACTTTTTCTATTGATGAGTAACTTTTTCTATTGCTGAGTAACTTTTTCTATTGCTGAGTAACTTTTTCTATTGCTGAGTAACTTTTTCTGCTGCTGAGTAACATTTTCTATTGCTGTGTAACTTTTTCTATTGCTGTGTAACTTTTTCTGCTGCTGAGTAACTTTTTCTATTGCCGAGTAACTTTTTATATTGTTGAGTAACATTTTCTATTGCTCAGTAACTTTCTCTATTGCTGAGTAACTTTCTCTATTGCTGAGTAACTTTTTCTATTGCTGTGTAACTTTTCCTATTGCTGAGTAACTTTCTCTATTGCTGAGTAACCTTTCTCTTGCTGAGTAACTTTTTTCTATTGCTGTGTAACTTTTTCTATTGCTGAGTAGCTTTTCTATTGCATGAGTAGCTTTTTCTATTGCTGAGTAACTTTTTCTATTGCTGAGTAACTTTTCCTATTGCTGATTAACTTTTTCTCTATTGCTGAGTAACTTTTTCTATTGCTGAGTAACTTTTTCTATTGCTGACTAACTTTTTCTATTGCATGAATAATTTTTCTATTGCTGAGTAACTTTTTCTATTGCATGAATAACTTTTTCTATTGCATTAGTAACTTTTTCTATTGCATGAATAACTTTTTCTATTGCTGTGTAACTTTTTCTATTGCTGAGTAACCTTTCTCTTGCTGAGTAACTTTTTCTATTGCTGAGTAACTTTTTTATATTGCTGAGTAACTTTTTCTATTTCTGTGTAACTTTTTCTATTGCTGAGTAACTTTTTCTATTGCTGAGTAACTTTTTCTATTGCTGAGTAACTTTTTCTATTGCTGAGTAACTTTTTCTATTGCTGAGTAACTTTTTCTGCTGCTGAGTAACTTTTTCTATTGCTGTGTAACTTTTTCTATTGCTGTGTAACTTTTTCTGCTGCTGAGTAACTTTTTCTATTGCCGAGTAACTTTTTATATTGTTGAGTAACATTTTCTATTGATGAGTAACTTTCTCTATTGCTGAGTAACTTTCTCTATTGCTGAGTAACTTTTTCTATTGCTGTGTAACTTTTCCTATTGCTGAGTAACTTTCTCTATTGCTGAGTAACTTTTTCTATTGCTGAGTAACTTTTTCTATTGCTGACTAACTTTTTCTATTGCATGAATAACTTTTTCCATTGCATTAGTAACTTTTTCTATTGCTGTATAACTTTTTCTATAGCTGTGTAACTTTCTCTATTGCTGAGTAACTTTCTCTATTGCTGAGTAACTTTTTCTATTGCTGAGTAACTTTTTCTATTTCTGTGTAACTTTTTATATATCTGAGTAACTTTTTCTGCTGCTGAGTAACTTTTTCTATTGCTGAGTAACCTTTCTCTTGCTGAGTAACTTTATCTCTTGCTGAGTAACTTTTGCTATTGCTGAGTAAGCTTTTATATTGCTGAGTAACGTTTTCTATTGCTGAGTAACTTTTTCTATTGCTGAGTAACGTTTTCTATTGCTGAGTAACCTTTTCTATTGCTGAGTAAATTTTTCTATTGCTGAGTAACTTTTTCTGCTGCTGAGTGCTCAAAAATGCTGTCAAAACTGCTCTCAAAATGCAGGAAATACCGTTTCAGAGACCTAAAAAATAAAAAATTTCTCGGGAGCATGCCGTCCTAGAAGAAACCCTCTTTTCAAAATCCTGGATCAGCCACTGTACTATTTACAAAATAATAATCGAAGTAAGATAATGCCAGTGTCTGAAATTCTTCCTATATACATTATAATTTGAATTAAAATATTTTGAAAGTTGTTTTTTAAAATTATTCAGAGATATATAGCTTCAAATCGGTAGGTAAGTAATTCCAGACTCTAGCAGCATATATAGTAACTAAAACTTTTTGCATAGATTTTGACAAAAGTAGCCGTCTGTTATTGTTGCTTCTTAAATTATATACTTTCATTACAATGTAAGGTAAAATTATTTGCAACGCTATATGTGCTATGTTATTTAATGATTTGAAAATCAAGGTAGCCATCTGCTCAATTCTTCGAACGTATCAAGGTTTTCCACTCAAGTGACCAAAGAGTATCAATTGATTGTATTGATTTTATTGTGATTATTCTTCCAACTCGATTTTGAAGCTTCTGTAGTTATTTTTGCAAGCTTTTATTTAAATTATTTCAGACAAGAGCACAATACACAGTAAGACTAGTGTATCATACAAAACAAATAACGTACTCTGGTAACCACCAACAAATCTTACAGCAACGACTGCTACACCTTTTTCACATTCTCGAACAGAGCCATGTTTGAAAAATACACCTGTATACTACGGAAAACGATCTTTCACACGTTGTGATAATTGGAAGGATTATCCAGAGGAACCTTGCCGACCATGTTGATGTTTTACAGATAATATTGTGATTTACTTGTGTACCGCTGCATCGAGAGAAGACGTGTTTGAAAAATACACCTGTATGCTACGGAAAACGATCTTTCACACGTTGTGATAATTGGAAGGATTATCCAGAGGAACCTTGCCGACCATGTTGATGTTTTACATATAATATTGTGATTTACTTGTGTACCGTTGCATCGAGAGAAGACGCATTTTACCCTATTTACCTATAGGTACATCTTCTAAAGATAATACACTTGTCTTCCAGAAAATAATATACTTGTTTTTTGTTTGTTTGTTTGTTTAGATGCTTGAAATGGACTGCTTAACATTGTGTGATATTTTAGTTTGGGACTATGTCTGGATGTTAACAATCTACAGACAGCCAGCACATTTTTTGAGGCTGCATCGAACCTCACAAACTAATTTTTATTTTGTGACTTGGCTCGTGAGCGGTCCTAATGCAGTTTTTCTGCAATCTGATTGGTTCCTGACCACTACAAAACAACTGAAAAGTTGTAAAAAATCGAGTGTGAGAAATTTAAAAGAGTCGCATAATAAAAATCTTATTAACATCGTTTGGTAGGTCTTTAGGGAAAAATTATCCTGCCCTTGGTCTGGAAACTCGGCAAACTTCAAAGCGGTTAACATTGTTAAACAAATAAGCTGCGATTTATGTTGAACAGTAACTCACCGTGCTTACTTCATTATACCAAAAAAAACAATGTTTTCACTAACCGTCACCGTGCCCAAATTTCCATAAAGGCGAACAAAAAGATAGAACAAAGACTTTCGTTGAGTTTCCAGACCATGCCTCCATTGACTATGTATAGGTTATTAGGTTATTGAACCGACCAAGGTCAATTTGTTGTTTATAAACCAAGGGCGCATAACTTTCTTATTAGCCAACAAAGGAGGTTTTCTTTTGGAATATTAATTTGAGGTAAGTAATTGGCAAGAGTGCTGTATATAGGTTATAGCACCGATTTTCGGGATATTCGTGCTATATATCCCGCGGTAGATCAAAGAAAACCGACTTTGTCGGCTAATAAGTAATAGATAAACACCGAGAACGACGTAGCGTCCTAGGGCTGTATATCGCATAAATCCCGATGTTCGAGGTGTTTATCTGACTTATTATTACATTGAGGAGGTTTCCAACAAAGTGTTGTCGATTTTGTCCACCTTGGACAAAGATTTTCCTAGTTTTTTCTTCGTTTCTCATCTTATTAGTATTCATAGGGATGTATGGCGCATACAGTGTACATCCCGCGGTACATCAAAGGAAACCGACTCAATGTAAATAATAAGTTCGCATAGACCTCGTCTCTCGTCTCTCTGTGTATGCTGAAAGACCGCGGGCAGGATAATTTCAGCTGGATTTCGTATTCCATATAAGGAAGTGCAAATGACCTTAGGAACAATTTTTTGCCGGGATGGCGGCCATCTTCAAACCTATATTTACTGGTCGTGGCAATGTATTTGCTCTACCTTACGTGGAATACATATATAAGTACCTATCAGTAATTGTGCCGTAAAGACCTCCCACTCGGTCAATAAGTATTTTAGTAATAGACCCTTTTTGGAGCCTGGTTTTCATGAATCGTGACGTAATTATCAAAAGCGTCTATAGAAAACTAGTTGTTTCACATCTATCTCCATGTCAAAATATGATAAAATAGTGTTGTGCTGCGCAGGTAGTTTTAAAATTGGAATAAAAAACTCTAAAAAGTTGGTATACTAGTAAATAGTGAGTAGGAGATATAACTTTTGCCCGAAGGCCCTTCGTCAGAAAATAACAAATTTCTCTCCCACTATTACATATCAAATATTTGTTATTGCACATTGTAACTGATTTGCTAATTTTTGTCACATGATTATTTTGGAGATAAAATAATGATGAACGGAATTGCCATTAAAAATTTATTTCGGTAATTTGTCCCCTCGCCCGGCGCGAAGGCCTGAGGGCGAGGGTGCTAATATCGACCGGCGTTTAGTCCCTTATCGCGGGGCTTGGCAGGGTATTTATATATTTACATGCATCAACGGCCGTCCGCGCGACATCGGAAAATTTGGTCCTGGTGACTAGATTCTCAGCATTTGAATTAATATTTAAATTGAACCGTCACATGATTCAAAGGGTTTTTTCCAAAAGGAAATAGAAATCCGAGTATGTATTTTGACTCGCTAATTCCAAATCTGTTTTCAGAATTGAAAACGGTTATATATTGATCGAGATATTCAAAATAATATACGACGAAGTGACCGGCTAATATAGCCGACCAAGCCGACTAATTTCTATGTACATAAACCATTTTTACGAAGGGTATTCACGTTCTCGTAATATAGTAGACACATATGTTATGTATTTTGACTCGCTAATTCCAAATCTGTTTTCAGAATTGAAAACGGTTATATATTGATCGAGATATTTAAAATAATATACGACGAAGTGATGGCTAATATAGCCGACCAAGCCGACTAATTTCTAAGTACATAAACCATTTTTACGAAGGCTACTCACGTTCTCGTAATATAGTAAACACATATGTTATGTATGTTGGCTCGCTAATTCCAAATCTGTTTTCAGAGTTTAAATCGGTTAAATATTGGCCGAGATAACGTTCAAACATTTCTTCGACGAAACGGGCTTTTGCAAATTGTGAATTTTTGCAAAACTGCGAGGTCTGGGGGGATTATTGCGAATTCGTATTTCTAGTCCTAACTTTATAGGTAGTGCATTCTGTAATTCATATAGCTATTTCCAAAAATGTTTTAACAGTTTGCACAGCTTATTTCAGAAGTACCACCAAAGCAATAAATGCCATTAATTCCATTAAAAAGTTATTTCGGTAATTTGTATCCTGCTTATCCTATCTTTGTTGTCATCTAAGCATGAACACACACCGTCAACCAAAACATGTTCCACATTTAACGCCAAAGATAAAGTGCCCCTGAAATCCACTTCTTATTTCACTTGCCAAATTTCAAGTTATTACGAGCATGAAAAATTACCTTTTCGACTGTTTTTATCATTTTTAATCGAACTGAATTTTTAATCTAATATTATAGATTGTAGTTTTTATATAATTAGACAAATTACCGATTTGTAATACGCATCTGATCATAGCATAACTTGCGCAATATAAATTTTAAATTATTATTATTATGACTATATCATAGAAGCTAAGCGTTTTCTCAAGGATTGCGGCCTGTATACTACATCCAGCTGATGTAGAAAGACTGATCAGTTTGTATAACCAACTCAAGACGTCCGATCGCTCATGTCTATTCAAACCATTGCGCAATATCTATATGTTAACCTGAGTATGCATATAGGCCTGCAGTGGGGTAGTGGATGAAGCAATATTCCCATCGATCTGTGAAGCCAACGAAAGCTAAAAAGCAAGAATGCTTCATTAAAACGTTAAGCGAAGCATCGGAGAAGCAGAAAGAAAATAATTAAGGAACTACAGTTACAAAGAAAACTTTGAACAATTGTTAGCCAAATAAACTTTAGTTCAGTTGGTTGTTGTGTTATTAAGAGAACCAGGAAAATCGTGAAAAATATTAGTATTGTATGATATGATCTCATTATGGTTTTAATTTTAATGTTAGGCCACGTGAAATATTTGCTTAAAGCCTCAAAGACTATAGTGCCTCAGGCTAGTATCACAGTTACCAAACTTTGCGCCCTAGCCTGGTAACCGTTAGCGGGCCCGCTATGACATCACTTCCGTCAACTTTAACAGCAAAAACGTTTATGAAGATGAAATTTTCGGCTGACAAGATATATTACAATTTTTCTCAGAAGAATCCATAGATTACATATATGTTAAATTCCCACAGACGTTATACTGTACGAACCTTTAAAGTGCCACTAACCTCAATATTTTTTATTGTCTTATTTGGAAGAACTTTTAAAATGATAAAGTAAATTCTTTTGAAGATTTTCACTTCTTTGCTTTCTTTTTGAGATATATCAGTTTGTTTGATATGCAAATATCTGGAATTTCGTCACACATGTATAATGAGTTATCAGAGAATGTTATATATCTTTGCGTTCATCAAATAAAAACACTAAAGTGTGAATAACACGTGTATATAAACATCAAACAACACCAAACTTCTTGATTTTCAAGGATTTGGTTCGAGAATGAAAGAGATATACACATTTCTCCAATACGTTATTATGCATGTGTGACGAAATTCCAGACATTTGTATATCAAACAAACTGATATATCTCAAAAAGAAAGCGAAGAAACAAAAATCTTCAAAAGAAGTTATTTTATCATTTTGAAAGTTCTTCCAAACAAGACAATAAAACATTTTGAGGTTATGGGCACTTTAAGGATCTATGCATGGTTCCAACTTTCTTACTTCGTTATTCATGGCCATTAATGGTTACCTAGCAACCTCGTACCCAGGGCATTTTGCCTCCACGATGGAAGGTCGGCAAAAATGACCCTGGGATCAGGGTACCCGAGCGCTTTGCCGAGATGATCAGTTATGTTGCGTTTACATGAGAACGGCTAGCTCGCCTAGCCTCATGGCCGCAATAACGTGACTACAATACATGCATCAGAGCTTGCTTGCATGCTTGTTATTGTATTGTATTGTATTGTATTGTATTGTATTGTACTGTATTGTACTGTACTAATTGCGTAAATTATCAGTTCTGGTAAGACACGAAGTCTCATTGTTTTAAATATGAACTGTATACGAACAAGCAGAAATTGTGAATTGTTAATATGTAGACAAAAGCAGATAAAAACAAATTTTGTCGCGTGTACGAAGCTTTTAATGCCAGCCCGGGTAGGCGAGAGCTAGCGCGGTTTACATGGACAATCGTGTTTACCTGGGGAAAAACCCTGCCCGGAACCGAGATCTCGGTCCAACAAAGCGAGATCTCGGCTCGGGCACCGGTTCTTCCGAAAGCGAAAACTGCGTCGCAACCGAATTACTGTAGCCAGAAAATACCGGTGCGGATAAACAAACATGCAGAAATTGGGTTGAAAATTATAGTTCTTGCCAATCCCAGGGCCATTGCCGTGGAGGCAAAATGCCCTGGGAACGAGGTTGCGCCGCCACTGCTCTGAAGGCATTCTATTGTTAACTTAACAAACTTAAAACGCGATAGCAATATATCTGCTGTCTTCATTGTATCCGTCGTATCTACTGCCAACTTCCGAATTATATTAGATTTCTACAGTCACTGAAGATGAATTGGCTACATTGATCAAGAACTCGGCATCCAAATCATGTGAACTCGATCCTACTCGCTTCAGTATTTAAGAACTAAGGTATTATTTCTAATAATAAGCCAAGGAAAGTTGATATCATGTTTCTCGTCAACCATTTTCAAAAAAACTGCGGGATTTTTTCTTAACAATTCTGCCAAGATCATCCTCGTCCCCAGGGCCTTTACTGAAAACATGAAATCGGAGGCGGTCTGGCGGAATTAAGACCAAATGACCAAACCATTTGAGTTGCGACTGCTGTACGCTGCAACAAAATCTTGATCAGACGATCAATCTGAGTTGTTTAAAGCATTTCTTTTAAAAATAATGAATAATGAAAATCTTTAATGTGGTGGCTAAATCCCATTCGGGCGCTGACGAGAAACATGATATCAATTTTCATTGGCCTAACCAAGATAGTCAACTTATCCTTAATAAATAGTGTGATACATCGTAGCCTAAAACTTGCTGTCCTTCACCCTCGCCGAAAAAGATGGTATCTAAAGCACTACTTGAAAATACTGTTGCAAGTCAACGAGTATATTACGGCCAAGAAAAGAAAACCTTCGCCAATATTAAGAGACGAGTCAACACAGAGAGCGAATAATTACGACACTTTAATACCAAACAAGAGACAACAAAAAGCGAGGGGAAAACGAGAGAGAGCTTACACAGAGTACAAACAAAATAGGAGAGACGCGGGCGCAGCTCTAAACAATGACTACAAACCATGGCGTGGCTGCTCTTTTCTGTCTCATTTTTGTTTCTGTTCTTCCGAGCGAGGCAACTGTCCGAACTAAAATAACAGGTAAACTTAAATGAAAACGATCGAAGGAGTTAAATAAACACTTGAGCTCCTAAGGTACATGTATAACTAAATAACGAAGTCCTGTAGGTGAACGGGGGGTCTACGTTGTCGACTGGAATGACGAGGGACAGTATCTGACTCTTCTGCTGGAAAGGAATTAACAGGGAACTGGTAGGGGTCGGTCACCAGGCTGGTGTGTTCGTCAGGGGATAGACTTTGGATCAGCTTGGGAGTAAAAGTTGTGTGCGGTGGGCTAGTATCTTCATGGTTAAGTGGTTGGCATAGCTTTTCTGGGACTAGAGGAGGTCGTGGAACCTGGATAGATGCAGCTGGGCGAACATACTCCTCAACAGGAATGGAATTGTCAGAGCGATGGTGGAGACGTTTTGGTGGGGATGAAGAAGCTGACTTGTCATAGACACGAAAACACTTGGCTAACTTCACGCGATAAACTTACCGAGCCGGTAAACTTTATACGTACGTTGCACCTGTCGCGGGCGCGAGTCTTTGAACCATCTGAGGTGATGTATACCAAGTCACCGACTTGCACCACGAACGAAGGGCGTCGGCCACTGGGAGCATTGGTTCTGAAGACGGTGTGAGTGCTGTTGTCTGATCAGGTGGAGGTCGGACAGATGAAGTTGAGAGTTGGTAAACTGGTCACGTTGGTACGAATTAGCAGTGGCGATGGCTAACGTAAGAGGAGTGACGGAACCTCCTTCTGGGTAGATGCGAAGAAGTTCATCGCCAAGCTCAGCAATACACTTCTCAGCTACAGGGTTTTTATTTGCATTCTTCACGCGACCAATCTCGACGGAGATTCTGAGACGACGGAGCTCTTCGTCATTGACCAGAGAGGCAAATCCGGGGGCGGGATCTACCCTAATTACAGCGCGAGGACCAGAAATAGGACACAACTCGAGGCAGAGACGGATAGGACCAGCACGAAGAGTATCATGGCGCTCGTCTTGTATGATGCAAGACGTAGTGAAGAAAGAGGATGTCTCATGAACTACCAGGATGAGTTGTCGGTTCTTCTATCACGTCGGCAGCAAAGGACCAACTGCAGCAGGGGGGTCGGATGTGGACTGTTCAACCAAACAGGAAGGAATCTTCTTCAAGGATGCGCACAGGCGGCATGATTGTGTGCACTGGTCCAGGGCCTTGTCGAGGTCTAAGGCATAAAAATAGCGGACAACGACTTCCTTCAACTGGTGGCCAGAAGGGTGCAGGTTGAGCTTGATATGGAGTGCAGAGAATAGACCATCTATTATATGGCGAGGAATGACGATGCACTCGCGAGAAGGGCAAAATGGCTAATCTTTCCTGACTACAACTAAACCGTCCTTTGAAAGAGAGATAACGTTGAGATAGCGCATTACGTCCTTGATATTGGTTGACAAGAGTGGACACGCCGCAAGTCTGGACACTCTTGCTGAGTAAGCCTGAGTTTGCAACCACGCAGAGCGAGTGGTGAAAGGGAGTGAGACGGAACCAATTAAGAGCACGTCCTGCACAGAAATGGGACGGACACAGAATCTTGAGCTTTAGCGATGAAAGCGCAGATCTGACAACGAGGATCATCGCAGGGTGGAGCGTTGCGACTCGCAACGTCAGAGGGCAAGTAGCGGAACCGGCGAGATGGCGGAGGAAGATCTGGTATCGGCTGACAGTGGAGAGGAAAGTAGTAACGCGGGGGCTTGACGAAAACTGGCCACGACAAAGGTTTTCGAAGGATTGAACACACGGTTTGCTGTCGGTTAGGACACAGGTCTGGAACTTAGATTGGATGATGCTTAGTACAAAGTGCTTGATGGCAGAGGCAACAGACAATGATTCGACTTCGCAAGGAAGCCATGTGACCTGATGTTTTCTGGTCTTTGTACTGAAAAAACCGGCAAGAAGCAATTTGAATTGAATATTTAATAATTCTTGAATGGCAATTTACAAAAATTATAAATTGAAAAACTCAAGTTTACATGAATAGAAAAACTAAGTGTATAAAAGATTAAAAAGCTATATATATATATATATATATATATATATATATATATATATATATATATATACATTAAATTTAAAGTTGTCTCCTTATAACCTTTAGAATTACTTTGATGATGAAACCCAAAACCTACAAAAGTGCATGAAGAAAACTGTTTTGAAAACGTTTCGTTCTATACATTTAAAAAGAGGAATTTTTCGAGGATGTCTAAGGTTATGACAGTAATTAACAGAGGTAAGGAAGAGGTCGTGTAGTTTACTAGAAAGATCAAGATTACGTTTATAAAAGGACTTGCAGAGGTTCACTCTTCTATCAAATAGTGTTACAAGATTAAATTTAACAAGGCTATCCTTATAAGATAAATTAGGGTAGACAATTCGAAGTGCACGTTTTTGAATGTCTTCAAGTTGTTGGCTCTGGTTAATTGTTAAAGAGGAATGCCACACAGGACACGCGTATTCCAATACCGGGCGTATAAAGTAGCAGTAAACCGAACAGAGATCGTTAGGAGGAACTCCACTAGGTCTTAGGATCCGTAGAGCGAAAAGGCGTTTACTTGCTTTGGAACAAATATGATCGATATGAGTGGACCACTTGAGGTCAGAAGATAAATATAATCCTAGCAGTTTGATTTTGTTGACTCGTTCGAGAGGTTGGTTGTTGACAATCAGAGGCTGTAAAGGTGGTGGTTGGTTCTTCAGAAAGGACACGATAAACTCCTTTGTCTTCCTCTCGTTAAGCTTCATGTTGTTGGTAGAAGTCCATCGAGTAAGAGTGTTAATCTCATCTTGTAAGTGAGGAGTAGTAGAAGCTATAGGATTGTTGACCACATCATTGGAGTGCAAGGAGATTATTTCAGTCATGGTTACGTCATCAACGAACTTATACATTGGTACAGTAGTGGACGCGATGAGCATAAAGTGTAGCACCAAGACCATTCTGCTTCACAGAACCATCAGTTACAATCCAAAGTTGGTCATCGGGCTTCGGAATCACAATGGATTTGGTGAAAGAGAGAGCCTTCTGGGCCGACTGGAAGGAGGCTAAAAGATTCTCGGACCAAACCACGGTGTTTACTGTTGATGATCTTCAAAGGGACAATAAGGGTGGCTGAATCTTCGATAACACGACCGAGCATCTTGTAGGAGCCTATGAAGGCACGGAGATCGCGGATGGTCTTCGGAGGAGCGCAGCACGAATTGAGCCCTTTGACCATATCCAGCCAAGGATGGTGGTGGAGACGGGAGAGATGATGGTTTTATTGGCAGAAAGGCGAAGGTCGCACTTGTCTAGGGCAGCCAAGACTTTCCTCCAGTTGGCAAGAAGCTCTTCAGGGTAGTTGCCACCGCAGTAAAATGCCGCAGTATTTCAGGGAACTCTTGGAGAGCGGAATCTGGTAGAATGACTGGAATAAATCGGACACGATGCTGTAACGCCAGCAGGCAATCTTACGGAGGGTAGAATCGACATCAGGCATTACGGAAGGCTGAGGTTTACTGTATCGGCCTACATCTGTGAAGGCGGTGACAAGTCGGAAGCCACCACTTCTTTTCTTTACAAGGAAAGAAGGATTCAGGTACTCAACAACATTTAGGTCTTCTGAACGCTGGAACACTCATATTTCCTCGAGCGCATCGAACTTGGTCTGCAGCTGCTCAAGTTGATCGCGACCATACTGAGGCATGCGACCCTAGCGTTGAGGGGGTTGAACCGGGCCCATATTCACCACACCCTCGAGTGGACCCACGGCACCGTTATATCCTGGTATATTCGGTTCAAAAACGTGATAGAATTCCTTCAATAGGGCAAGAAAGCTGGCTTTCTCGTTGGGGGACAATACACCATCATGATCCACGCAAACTGGCTCGGCGTGATGTATACTCATAGCGGGAGATGGTGATGACGAAGGACCAGGGGGTCTGGAGCTAGACGCAGGAATCTTGGTAGACGAGTCATCCATGACCAGACGAACCTGGCAAAGGTGATCGTTCTTTTTTTATGAGGATAGGCTCGTCAGAGGAATTGACCAGTCTCAGCTTTCCACCAACGATGTCAAGAATGTTGGGCTGGGGCCATGCATGCGAAGACTTGATTGATCCCATGAGGAAGATATGACACGAGGTTCGACAGCGAATTGGGCATCAGATGGTAGTCAGTCGGAAATTCGATCTCCAGGAAGCCGCCAGGCCAGATGGTGGTGTTGGTAGGAGGGGCTCGCAAGACGTGACAGCATAATCTGACAGGATGGTGTTTGGAAGTGGAATCAGTGGGCCCATAAGACACTACATCTGAACCAGCAATTATAATTTCCTGCTTGGCTGGTCGAACGGCTATATCATTGTAGGCCATGAAGGGAGTGCCGGCCAGGATGTCAACATCAAGATCTTCCACAACAAGGGCTTCAAGGATGAGACTTTTTCCATTACGAGACAACAATAGGCGAGTTTCGCCAATGATGGAAAGAGGGGTACGACCATCAGCTTGTAATGCTAGCTGTGAACTCTTGGATATCTTGGCTCCTACATGTATGTACGTGGCAAGAGAAGCCTTCTTCATGTTTGTTTCTGCGCCAGTGTCGATGGTAAGGCGAAGAGGGTGTTGTTTGAAGAAAACATGAAAATAAGGTGATTCATGGGTAACATTCACACGGCGAGTAACTGTATGGTGGTTACAACGAGCCTGGGGAGAGCAGATTGAGATATCTTCGCATGAAAATATCTTCACATGAAAGTTCATTTTCGTGGTCTGGGACATCCTCAATGTCCGAAACTTGGCGTACTCTGGACATAAACTGGCGGTCGTTTTCAGGCAAGAATTTGCAGGTACTTAAGAAGTGGAAACGATGGTAGTATGGACGACCGACTTGAAAACACAGAGGACAGGACTTGGTAGGTCGTTGCTTGAAGACAGGCTTGTGTTTTGGCGGATAGGATGTCTCAAAGGAAGAAGAACGACTAGCTGCACGAGTGGATTTGCCAAAGTTCATACGGGCAGTACGCATGACTTTGGCCTATTCACTGGTATGTGACTCATCTAACAAAGAATCTAGAGCTTGAGATATATCAGGCTTAACAGAAGCAAGCGTACGGCTACGGAGTTCTGTACCATACCTTTGTTTGATGGGTCGAGGAAGTGCTTGATTTAGAAGCTGCAGCCATGTAAAAACGACAACATTTTCGAGGGAAGGAGATGGTTCTTCGTCGACATTAGGAGCTAGACCATGATGGGTTATTCCACTAGCCCTCGTTAACAAATTATCTTCTATAAATGCCATCAGGCCTTTGGTCTGATGTAAGCTTGATATTAGCCAGATCCAAGAAACGAGATCCTGTCAAGATTGCATGCCATAATGTTGACGAATAGACTGCCATACCAATAGTATTACGAGAAGTAACAGAGACATCAAGCGATCTGGCCAAGCATCATTTCAAGGTGAGTTACCTTTTGAGCTGCAGTCCGGCGTCGAATGGCGGGAACTTCATTGTCGTCGTCGGTAAATCCACGGAGAGGAGAGGCATTTGTTTTCTTTAACCAAGTGGCTTCATCCGTAAGGAAAGAGGCAAAATTAGGGTCCAAAGATAGGATGTACTTTAAGTTATTCTCCCAAGCTTCTATGGAAGTGATAGTCTCGGTTGTTGAGAGCGACCACTGCTTCGGTAGTTCGGTGCTCGAACGCCGGCCATTTTGTTTGTCGAAAAAACTCTACTGGAAATTTTACGCGTTGAATATTCGTCTGTTTTAGTGTACACCTTTTAGTACTTTACCGGTTCTTTATACTCCGAGACGCTGCAACCACGCCAATATTAAGAGACGAGTCAACACAGAGAGCGAATAATTACGACAATTTAATACCAAACAAGACGCCCGCTAGGCGTTAACTCGGGCTACTTCTAGGGACATTGCATTGGTGGCATGTACGCATGTTAGACAGTTGGAATTAGAAAACCCGCTCACTTGTCTTATATTACAAAGGATAATTTTTAATGCATTGATTTATGTAATCAGGCACTGAAGGCATTGTGCAGCGCTGGGCTAGAAACGAGGACGAAGAAAAATCAGGCGTCTACACGCAGGCTAACCCCCAGACGAAATTTAATATAAACAAACACGGCAATGCTTTTTTTCTAATATCTGTTCGATTGAAGGTCTTCATAGGTATACGAAACATATCTGTTACGAAATTACATCGGTTTAATGGACATAAAAGCATTAAATCATCTGGTAAACGACGAATAGATCTTGAAGCCATGTCCTTTGATTTTAAAGACGAGTCTCGCCGCTTTAATCGCTTACGCATTTTCTCATATAACATCTGATCTTCTCATTTTAAGTAGACGAAACCTACATCGTTCGATTCGCCAGATTCAAGTGATGATTTCGATATAGAATTGACTTAAATCGGACAAAAACACAACGTTTCATAATGATTAATATTACGGAGTTTCACGGGATAAATGTCAACACAACATAATATAATATTTCCCTGTCCTTCGGCTGTCCATTCCGTCTTCATGATTGATCTCTCATCTGTGTTTCTCTCATCTTGGAGAGAATCTTTGCAATGGTTTGAGGGTTTACAGGTCTCGGTAAACTTTTCCAACTGCGATTCATTGTCAATAAAGCGAAAGTTCGAACTCGCTTCAAATATTCGCTTGCATTGCCTTGCAACGACTATATAATATGTTGTCATGTTGACGTTTCGTCCACGGTTCTGCGAGTTCTTTCTTTAATCTCTCATCTCCGTGTTTCTCTCATCCAGTTATCCTGGAGAGAATCTTTGCATCAGTTTGCGGGTTTACAGGTCTCGTAAATGAGACACTGGGTCGAGTTATTGCGCAATTTTGCAAATTTGTGGAACCCCAGGAAAAATAACAAAAATAACGAAGCCTGTTTTAAGACTTGGTGCTGCCACAGTAGCCCAAGTAATAAGAGACAACACAAAGCGAGGGAAAAGCGAGAGAGAGCTTACACAGAGTACAAACAAAATAGGAGAGACAGTATCGCGGGCGCAGCGTTAAACAATTGGCGCTTAATGAAATATATCAGTCAGCATACCAACCATATACCACAGCACAAATTCGACGTCTTTCGAGCCTTAAGGCGCGTTCACACTAGCGGACCCGGACTGGATTTGAACTGAGACTGGACTTATATCCGATGGAACTAACCGTTTGCGTTCACACTTCACACCAGATTGGACTGGCTTTGGTCTTCCGGCAAAAATGCGGTGTGATGGGTCAGCAGTATATTCAACAAAATAAACAAAGCAAACATGGCGACAGGCCAGTTTCTTTTGTAATTTTTTTTTGAAAAGACGAAGAACACTAAACCGGAGAATTAAAGTCAAAAGGCATTTTGCATTTCCTCTGCTATGTTATTAAACACTGCATTATTAGATATGCCTTGGTCGTCTAGTTCCCGCTGCATCTTTTCATTTCTCAAAATATTTATAAGAAGCAAAGTCTCTTCGTCAATCCAAGGTGAAAAGCCTGCGAGACTGAATTCATGGTTTACTGTAAAACGTTCTAAAAAAACTTTTTAAAAGAATTTGGCGATTGTTTTGTTTTTAGTTGCGTACACCGCTGACCACTCGTACTGTGGACAACTACCTCACCATGGAAACCAGTCGATCTCGAGCACAAAGCCTTTAGGTGGACTCAAAGCCAGATCAAATTCAGTACAAATCTATTCAAAATCCAGTCCGGTTGCATTCACACTGTCGACGGATTCGATTCAATCAAATCCAGTCTGGGTCCTCTAGTGTGAACGTGCCTTAAAATCTGTCATCCTTCTTTTGCAAGACTTGCAGGCCGCATTTTACACAGTTGATCATCACATCCTCATATCAAGACTAGCAATTTGGCAGATTTGGCTTCAGAGCGGTGATGTCCTAGAATGCTAGAATGGTTTTGTTCTTATCTTTCATGTCGCATTGCTAAGAAAATTATTAGGATAGTTATTCGCCTTTTAAAGCGTCGAATACATGTTTTCGCTCACTTTCCCCTAATCGAAACTAGACATGGTATGCCTTGAGCTCTCAAAAATAAAGTTCTAGGAACGTTCTTCTTATGGCATATGGGGTGGTGAGAACCAAATGAAAGATATTTGTCAGCGTGTGTTGGTTTTAATTTAGGTATACAGCAGCTGTTTCTAATTTTCTGTGGTCTCATGTTCGTTTGACGAATGAATCCAAAAATGGTAAACATTCATTCTTTTCACGTTCTACTGTGAATTGAATTGAAGGCTCTATTGAGTTGAAGTGGTTCAAAAGAATTATCGTTTCCAAAACAAAGGCTTCACTGGCGCGGACGCTAATGCTCTTTGTTCAATGTCTCCCATCACTAAATTAGCAATCACAGCAGAAACGGGTGAACCCATAGCTGTGCCAAAAACCTGTTGTAGTGTGCCGTCATACACAAAACTAGTTGTTTTTAGACAAAAAGTCGCCAGGAGTTGTATTAGATCCTCAACAGGCAACGATGTTCTTTGATCTAATGTATCATCCTATTTTAATCTCAAGTCTAAAGTAACATCCTGTCTTCAAAAAAACTTTTTAAGCCAGAGTAGTGAGCTGGTCCAGCTGTGCAACAGATTTAAAAAAAAAATGTTCGTGAATATTAAGCAATTGTCAATTTATTTAAGGTATACAAACAAATTTACAGTGCAACATTGGATAAAAAAACTGGAACGGTAATGTAAATGTAACATCAGCGATACGTGCTATAAAACTTGCTTTGACGTAAGAACTTTTCTTATGCAGACTCTGGGTGACTGCATTGTCGACGTTGTTTAACCCGCTTAATCTGAGCGTCATCAGGTTTAACCTTTGTGAACTTATCAAACCCAATATTTGTGGAATTCCATTCGTCTTTTTCTTCTGTCTGTGACGTGAGCAACCATGTGGTGTGTATGATAACATTGAATGGGTCATCATGGTCAAGATCTAGTTGGCCAGACCAAGCACAAGTGGAATGGGCATTACGATACTTGTTTTGGTAGGACACAACCCATCCCAATGATCTACCGTCAGTGTCGTAACGGCCGACGAGATCATACTGCTTTTCAGCTTCTCCAACAGCAGAACAGTATTTTCCTTCGAAACCTCCATTCTCGACTTTGGTTATCACCATCACCGAACCAAGCTCATTGTACCATACGGATGATTCAGTAAGCTTATCTTTGATAAGAACTAAAAGAATAAATCATGAATTAAGTCAGCGTAAATAATGACAATCGATTGTGGTAACAAAATGGTAGCCTTTACTCAATATGGCATGCAGTAAGCAGCAAAGGTGCAGTCATTAAGAAGTGGTGAAGAATCGCATGAAAGGTTTTAAGAAGGATCGTGCGTTTACAAGTGGAACAGTATAACATACGTATACATGTACGCAAGCATGTTGTTCTTTATAGAAACCATCATGACGAAGGTCCTTCGCTCGAAAGTTAGACTATACTTACATGCTATTTCGGCAGTGCACCAACCTTTTTAGATATTTGATTTGTATTTCTACACTGCCTATACGCAGCACAACACTTTTTATTACATGTCTGAAAAATTAGTACCCTCCTGGCAGTTCTGCGAATTTGCATCTTTTCATTCTCCGAATAATTGTATTCTCATTTGCATATACCGACTTCCTTCGCACGTGCAGGGCTTTAGAGTTTACCAAGAAAGATGGCACGTAATCAAAGCTCATGCTACTAATTATATTCCATAAAGCTCACTTATACTGTGGATAAATGTGCTAGTTTAATACTTGATATACATGCTCATCACGAGTTAATTCGATCTTCCCGGCTTAGATTTGACTGGAATTTTCCTGATCAAACAACAGATATCAACAAACATACAGACTACAGTATACATACAGTATGTGCATTTGAGTGAATAAAACCATGTATCAAATGCCCAAAGGTTCCTAACAAAGGTGATTTCAAAGAATAATTGCTCTTGGGACAAATTTACTGTACTTGCTGTTGGTATGTCTGATCTCAACGACAACTTTTTCAGTGAAGCCTTGGTGACGAACTGCAAAAGTTTACCTCGTGATTGTATATACATAGAGGTTTCACAAACAGCTGAATTAGGATTGATTAACTGCTATTAGCTGCAAAGGATCGACATGCAATTGATACTGGTCCTATACATATTGCAAATCTACTCTTATATAGATTTAAAACATACCTGTCGCACCGCTATTGGATTTTTCTTTCGAAAGGCTCATTTGAAAAAGGCGTTTGTAGACGTTTGTCACACGGAGCAGTTTTCGGTTTTTATATATACTATATAGTTGACGTACTGGGGTGTAATCAGTTCTTCCCCTTTGGCTCCGGTCTTGGTTTTGATATGTGACCCTATATAGAGCCATGCGTGGTTTCCTGAACATTGTTTCTTGCGCACGCTGTGATTGGTCAGCTTGCCGATCTTGATCAGGCTAAGGAGAACGGATTGACGTCAGTAACTAATGAGGATTTATTTTTGTTGAATGATAATATATAGTTGTTGAATGTGAACCAAAATATTTCTGTTGAATGTGAATATTTTGTTGAACCATTTCAATATAACCAAAGGCATGCTAGTCCCAGGCCTCTGTTGATTTTAGAGCAGAGACGGATGGTATCGATATAGATCCAGCCTCTTATCCAGTCCTCCCCGAAGAACTGCATGATCAGCATATAGATGTTGACCAAGTACTTCGGGGAGGACTGGATAAGAGGCGTATACATAGATTCAGTGTTCGAAGTAAACGTTGTTGTTGATCTACCGCCATCAAATAATTTGTATTAAAGAGTCTAAAATTGACATTTTGGCTTTAACAGAATCTTGGTTAAATAACTGTGATGAATACTCGATAAGAGATATTACTCCGATTAACAATATACAAACATATTGACAAAGCAATTGCCATCAATTAATGCAAACCATGCTATTCAAGTCTTTTGAAGTCATGGACAGGGTATGGCAACCTAAAAACCTCTCTGACTGATTATATCTGGTGACTTTAACAGTTTCATGTTGACGCTGATAATAACAAAAACAGTAAGAAATTCCTAGACCGAATTACCATTTCCAATCTAAAGGAACATTTCAATGATGTTAACCATGTGGAAAATCATATACTGGACCTCATTCTTACGAGATACGATGATATTATTAACTCTATTTCTATAGTATACCCGGAAAAAATGTAGTATAGATCACTATATGGAGTCAATGCTAAAATTCGTCTGAATGAAAAACCTAGTTATCCACGAATGGAAATATCGTACCGAAATCTATAAAGCATCAATTAGGATCATTTATGCAGTAATATTTTAAGTTCTTCCTTTATTAAAAAAGGTATGTTAAATCAACACATCTTTTTTGTCCAGTATTTAATGTTGTAGTAACACGTCTTACTACAACACACCTTGGAATGACTATGTTATAGACGGGGTTCTTCTCTCAAAGATAGATCGTACATGAGGCGTGAGGTTAAGGACCTTTAATACAGGTAACAATACACAGAACAAGGAATCTACTAAAAATATAATAAATTGAATGTCAAATGTTCAAAGAGTTCTTCTTTGGATGCCTTTAGTTCTTTGGTTTCGACTATAGATTGTCTCTGTCCTAGCTTGTTCTCCTTCTGCTTTACTGTGAGGGAACCTTCTTTTATAGTCTTCGTGTTATTTAGAATAAGATTGACATGATCATCTGCGAAAGACCAATAGAAGTTTGTTTGCCTGGATCTTCTGAAGGCGTTGGTTGTCTGTAATGTGACGTTGGGAAACCGTACTTGCGTTGGGCAACCGTAACGGAAAACGACAACTTACGTTGTGCGGAAAAACTAAAGTTTTTCCGTACTAAATAACGATAGTTCCTAACTAAATTTACATAGCAATATAAGAGATATCATAAGATACTAAATCATTATATTATTTTACAGTTTCATAAAGTATTCAAGAAGCAATTTACGAAATATAGATAAAACAACTAATGTAAATAACTCGAAGCTTCTGTTCGCTTAAAATCATGCTAAATTCAATTAAACTAAATCAACAAACGTGTATCTGGTTAAAGTCACTATAAAAGCTTTTAAGGGACAACTGATGACAAGATAGTAATTAAAATACGACAAGAATTATGCGCCTTGTCCACAAGACAATGGTATAGATACGATCAGTTATAGATAAAGTTTAGGCGCCGGTATTCAGTTAAGTCGACTCGATTATTCTACCCAAGGAAGGTTTACAAATATAGTAGATTTTTTATAGATGTTTCATAACAACTATGTAGACATAGACATGTTACATAACAACTATGTATTAAAGTTTTATAATAATATCTAGTAAAGTATAATTCTCTACTATATTGCCTTTGTTGATTATGGTGATATATAGTGTGGGGAAATAGAGGTAACGATACCGTTATGTAGTCATTATATACAGACATAAGATATTGCAGAATAAAGCTGCCAAGGAAATTGTGGACAGGATATCATACTCTTCAGAAACAGATGCACTCGAAAGTTTATCTTGGAAAACTAGCTTGCATATATAGAAGAAAAGAGCACCGTTGCCTCTTTATTTTTAACTGTTTTAACAATTTTATTGACCATGATTTTAATATAATTCTAAATAAGGATGTCCTGATAATTATGAAAGAAAGAAAGAAACTAGATAATGTTAGACTCCCTCGCTCTAATCGGCGATGGGGCCAATGGACCGTAGCATCGAGAGCTGCAGATGATTGGAACCGCTTTGATCTATCTCAGGTTCGATCTTATATAACGTTGCGAAAAATACAACTTCAAGGCCCTCCAGACTAGGCTCGTGACTATAGGCTCTCGGCAACGGCCTCCGTAACTCAGTGGTCAGAGCGCTGCACTAGCATCACAGGGTCGCGGGTTCCATTGCAGCCGGAGGGCCTTGAAGTTGCATTTTGGTACAAAAAACACCATGCTGATGGTCCATGGTTCCGTTCCGCCCTTCGAAATGGCATGGTCATTAGTCACTCTAGGCTGGGAGTTTTCAAATTAGTTTACAAGTTTTTTATAGGTTTTGGAATGATTCTGAAAATTTCCCTCATTTTTTATAAACTATAATGTACGATGACGTCATTGCATATATTAGAGGTTCATTATATTACAACGCAATTAAGAAATGAGATATATAAACTTTTCAAACTCCACTGCACTGCTGCCGCGAGACCCAGCAAACCTGAGGGTCTCGAAAGTTCCAAAGGAATTAAGCTGAAGCTATCGTGAGAGAGAAAAGCTCCGTGTATGTTACTACCCTCGCTACAAAAGTAAAAAAATATGTACGCAATGCGTACATGTGTCTATGGATTTTGCTATTAGCATAGCTAGATACAAGTGGAGATGATATTAGGAAATTGAAACCATTGTACTGAAAACAGGATAGTAGATTAGCATAGTAGTATGTAGATCATTTAAAACTAAAAAAAAAGTTTGGGATAGCCTCCATATAGCATTGGTTCTACTGTATTAAGGAGTAAATGAGCAATTGTATACATTAACTTTGGTAAGAATAGTGTAAAGTTTCCAATAATTAAATAATTGTTACAGCAATCTCATAAACAGTGAAACAAAGATTTTGTGTCACCCAAAACGATTTGTTGATATGTTTCTGGACAAAAAATCATAATAAAAAATAATAAAATTTTAAAATAAAATAAATATTTTTTAATAAAATAAAAATCATAGACAAAAAATCATAATCCTTAAACTTGGTTAGAGAAAGTATGCCGATAAAGACGTTAAGGTGCAAAGTTTAGGTTTTTATTTATCTCGTAATCAGTACACATAATTCTTGATTTGAGGGGCTCTTTTTGGGAAAAAACCCTTGTTGTTCCACTTCGCTTATTTTTGAGATTTTAAGATTTGTAGAGACTTTACGGCAATATTCAATTTTTGCCACCAGTCCCTAAATTTCAGCCAAATAGCCAAAATATTGCATAAAAAATTTACAACTACAGTTCCGTGGAGAGGAGGCTAGTTTTTATATTAAAGGGACACTCCAGCCCAAAACAAGTGTTGCTTATATGAAAGTTCTTTGTCGCCTTACATGAGAATGGAAATTAGTTTTCTTCTAATCGTTTTAGTTTTAGAGAAATTAAGCTTTGTTTATCACATTTTTTGTAAATTGAAGGTTAATTCTTGACGTCATTGAGTGATAGAAACATGACTTTGAAAAGAAATCTTTCACAATAGCGTGAATATAAATCCTGCACAATAGACTAAGACCATGCACGTTATTGTCATGCTATTGTGAAGGGTTTCTTTGTGTAGTGTTTCTATCACTGATCAATGACGTCAAAAATGAATGAAATCGATAAACAAAAATACGATAAACAAAAATACGATAAACAAAGCCAAATTTCTTAAAACTCAAACGATCATGTAAGGCGACAAAGAACTTTCATTTAAGCAACACTTGTTTTTGGGCCTTTAAAGGGAAATGGCAATAAAAAATTTTTTTGTCTCATTTGAAAGAACATTAAAAATGATATATGAAGACCTTTTACAGATTTTCCATATCGTTCTTGGTTCTTTAAATATTTCACTTCTTTTTAACAAAGAACATTGAACATTCCGCCATCTTGGATATGCATATGCGTGACGTCACAACCAGGGTAGAAATGTTTTTTATATCAGCAATTATCGAGTCATTATAGATGCTAAATCGTAGTTGTTTTGGGTGTTGTATACTTTTAAGTGAACTAGCAATCCATTTGAACGCATTCCACTGATATTTGGGCAATTATTTACAACTTTTAGAATGTTTACCCAGGTTTTGACGTCACTTAATTAGATCTAATTATAAAACAAGATGGCGGATATTTTTTGTTCACACATATTTCAAAAATTAAGGAAGTTACGGGGAAATTTTAAAAGGTCTTCATATATTATTTTAAATGTTCTTTCAAATGAGACAAAAAAATTTTTTATTGCCATTTCCCTTTAAAGTGAGTGTCAGGGTAGTGCTTTGCGCGCTTGTTTTCTTCTTGGCGGCCATTTTATGGGAGGCCTATTTCAGTTCACAAACGAATCCGTCGATATTTGATCAATCCTTCTTATAAATTATCCATTTTCAAGTTTTCTAAGAAGTAAATGTACCTGAGTGATAAATTATTGTGATATTTTTCGTAAAATTGATCATTTACTATAGGAATCTTTTCGATACACAGAAGCTGCTACGAGCGCTTCGCCTCCGAAGCGTGGAAGGCCGGGTTATGCTGCTGAAACAGCGCGAATAACTTTGCGAATGGAAGTGTTTGATGAGTGACTAGTAAAGAAATATATTTTGTTTCTTCTGATGTTTTGTTCATTTGAATTTGCAAAGATTCAGGAACTAAAGCCATCCGGGCCAGCTTGTTCGTCAGAAACGGCGTTGCGCGCGGCCCGCAGTGGTACCGCAACTGTTCAAATCGTCTTGAACATTAACTTCATAGGATCGGACTCCAATTTCCAAATAAATATAGAGAGTTCACATGCAAATTTATATAGTTCTAACGATGCGTATGAAAACAAAAACACAAGCGCGCAAAGCACTACCCTGACACTCACTCTTTAAATAATGTCTTCAGGGTTCCCCTGTTCTATTCACCTATAGTTTCGCTATAGAGTTTCGTTGATATTTAATACAGTGATTCGGTATAAAAGACACATACAGTCAACACATTAGCTCTGCTGGTCATTGGCATATTATTTCAAATCAATCTAAGTAATTACAACGCATTTCATTGTTATGTGCACACGGATATATTTTTCGCACGATGTTCAACGCATACCGGGGGGTTACGCAACTCAGCAATAAAATGAAAATATTATTTTATTTGTTTATTAAATCAAAACAATAGTTTTCTTATGTCGTTGTGTTTTAAAAACGGCTGAGCTGCTTAACCCCGTGAGAAAAATATATCCGCGGGTGCACATAACAATGAAATACGTTGTAAACAAGGGACTGACGAGAAAATACCCGACAGTCAAATAGAGTGAAAATATTTTGCGGGTGCGGTGCCACAGCCACCCTAACAATATCTCTACTTTTGCCTAAAGTTCCTAAATCCCAAATCAAAATACCTAAATCCGCCCCTGACACCTCAAGGCAACGTCAGCAACAACCGCGTGCATCCATTGATGATGAGCTGCAACAAAAATTGAGCTGTTGGTAACATTATTTCTTTGTCATCTTGAGCTTTAGATTTCTCGTTAACCGTGGATTTCTCAATTTACTCTTCTTTTCTTGCTTCTGGTTGTTCTTCTTCTTTTTAATTGGATTCTTTTCTTTTTTAATTGGATTCTTAGCGGCTCTTTCGCAAATTTGGACCATCTCATATATTTTAAGTGTATCGGATAATCCTGTTTTAGAATGTTGCATTTGGCAGAATTATTTTCATTTACTTTCGGACAGGACAGAAAGACAATCTTTCATTTATAACTTCGTAGGCCTCTTTACGGTGGGTTAGCTCTGCACTCGAAATGCTGTCAATGATATAAAGCAAGCATTGGCATAAAAATTACCAGGGCCTGATATATAATTTCACCAGGCAAATTCAAGTGAATAAAATATTTGACACCGCTTCATTCGACATTCCTTGTTATCAATGTTTGCTCTTCATCTGGTCTTAGTTTATTAGGTTTTCTTGATTGCACTCGGACGTGTGTCTGATAATTTCTTGATCTGCACTTATCGTAGATCTATGCATCAATGGCGAAAAACGATACTGCGGCTAAACAACATTCAGCAGCCGAGTTTCCCATCAAGTTGAGTGCGCAGGGGCTGCACATGCTGGCACGAACGATACTGCACACTCATTGATATCGCTAATCTCTGCCTGGACACCAGTGTGTTTGCCTGACATATTCGAAGCGTTTTCATAGGACTAGCCTCTGAAATATTGATATCTAGTCCAAGGGATTCTATGGTTGAAAGATTAGATGTGTGAAGTTGATCGTCCAGGTTATTGTATAGCCAGTGATTCACTCTTATGTGACTTGATTATATAGTCTAGAAATCTTTCTTTCTGGCCTTGACAATGCGTTCTCAATATCTCTTATTATCAGAAAAATGATGTGAAATGAAACCTGATTGCCGGCCTGTCCGGGTTGACGATCATCCATGTATCATCTGTCTACTCCAAGCTCTCCCACATTCACTACAGCAGTGTGTATATTAATTAACACATATCTTATTATACTAGTGTGAGTCACGTCAGGTGTGAATAATACTTGATCACGTCAATGATCGAATAATACTTGTCATCAAGGGAGGACAAAATATTAGCTTTCACTGACCGGATAGATATGATGGATTACCGCGTTCCTGATTTCCATAACGTGCAACATGATCATCAGCCATAAAGGTATACAATTTTGTAAGATGTTGCAGAAATCCAAAAGAATGTCCTCGCGAAACGAAGCTTGGTTTTTTATTATTTTAGTTAATAGTTAGTTAATAACACTTTATTTATTGAGGATAGCTATTAAAGTTACAACTTTTCCCCAAGCCGGTCCTCCTATTTAAAAATATAAAAAAACTTCATAAATAAAATCAAAAATAAAATTCATACTATAGGTATACTAGGAACTATGTAGATATATAGTATATAGGATATTATGCATGGCACATTACTGTAATAGTAACTTTCAATAAAGTCTGACGGTTTTCAATTCCGTTGCATTTGCGAGTTTTTCTTTGTGGCCGATCAGGAAGACTGTTCCATAGGGATGATACCATAAATTAGGAAAACTTCCGTTTTCCAGCGTTGATGAACAGGCTTTTTAAACAGCGTAGAGACGTCTGCAAAAGGATTCGTTGACGGATAGTATCGTCAGCACTAAGTATATAATTCTTGCAGCACATTTTTAGGATGCTAGCATGCAATTCAGTGGTTAAGACTTTGAATAGAACAGTTCCCCCACACAATGTAACAGTATTCCATTGTTGATTTTGCTATACCGTTATAGTAGGATGTCTATAGGTGCAATATAAGGTTTGGTTTTTCTAAGTAGTTCAAGTTTGGAATTGTACTTCTTAATAATAGTTGAGATGTGGTTATTCCAGGTGATGCATCAATATGAATGCCAAGTAGTTTTTCACAAGTGGTTTGTGGGATTCTAGTATCATTAACATGCAGTACACTATAAAAACAGATTGGTTAAAACAACCAATTTGGTAGGTTGTCTCAGATTCATTACCAATTTGAATGGTTAAAATAACCAAATATTTTGATTAAAATGACCGTATTTTGGTTTTAATAAATAAATTTGGCTAATAAACGGTCAATTGGTGAATCTGGGACAACCAAATTGAATTGGCTGTTTTAAGCAATCTATTTTTACAGTGTAACATTTATATAGGGGTTCAGAGATGGTAGCAAGTTTCTGTTGGTTTCCAAGGAGCACGAATTTACACCCGAACCTCATCCGGACAACAGTAAAGTCGTAACTTGACCAGTAATAACGACTAGTGGTAGTCCTCTCAAAAACTTCTCAAAAAGATTTTTATCTACGGAATTAAACACCCAGCGCTCCTGTGGTTTACATCTTGAAAGAATACAGATGGTACATCTGTATCAAGACGGTCTACGTCTAACATTAATTTTCCTGTTAGCAGCGGTGTCCCACAAGGTTCATTTCTGGGTCCCCTTATTTTCATACAATTCAATAACGACATCTCCCTCGTCAATAAAGGATGTAACATTTACATATATGTCGACGACATGACACTAATCGCGACGGACCCGACCACACATTCCGTAAATTCATCTTTGCAGAAAGGAGCTGATAAGCTATAATTTCCTCATCTATTTCAAGTTTTTGTTTCCTACCACTTTACCATCCTATAATCCCCTTGAGTATTGGACCCGTCATTGCACCCTTGACTAGCTCTCCTTCCTGCTCAGTCTGCTGTCGACTGTAAAAATAGCAAATGATATAACATTTTCGCATCTTATTAATTATCAGTTTGTTTATCTGCCGTGCATTTGATTGGCAACTTTCAACTTCCGTCACGTTAATTTTGGCATATATAAGCCCTATTTATTTTGTTTCATCACGTCTCACTCTGATGAAAGCCTCCGCTCAAAACAGTATTTCATTGCTAAAAATGTCAGCAGTTTACCACCTTTTCGATTTACTTTTCATATGAAAAACACTGCCTACGCAGCACTCTACTTTTTAACAAACATAAGAGGAACCTTCACAATTTTATAGAAGCCTTTTAGATGTGTGTGTGCCAGCATCGCAGCTTTACGTCATATGTACTCCATTTATCTGTTCACTATCATCTATAAGTTCACAATTAAACACTTCTTGAAATGACTCAATGAATGGTTGAATGACATTGTCCACTTTAACATCTTTCCATGTTTCAACAGAAAGTGATGTAATGCTTTTTCCTTTTAATCCACATGGAACAATATGTTCAAACCAGTTCAGGTCAACATTACAGTTCAAAGCTAATCCATGAGATGTTATCCAACGACTAACATGGAATCCTGTAAATGAACAAGAAATGTGTGTGACATAATTGATTTTTATGGTAGGACTGTGGCAAACTGCTCAGTTACTCAGTTACAAAACTCGGCAGCAATTACAGTCAAACTTGTGTTAAGGGCATTATATGAAGCGAAAATTAAGATGACTTATTTATTTATTTGAAAGAACTCCTGAAACGATAAAAAATAGCTTTGGGCAGTTATTTCACATCTCATTTCGTTCTTGAGTTATTCAAGGTTGTAAAATATGACCTATGACGTCACAAGTTGTCCATTATGACCAATCTGAAACTAAAGCACTATTGAATAAAATTGCTTGACATTAAAACTTTGCACTAAAATGAATATCCCCACGTCATCTTACAGTATATGAACTTATTACCATAGTAACAGATTAGTTCCTAGACTCTGTTTATCCTTTAATAAACTTCCTCATTTTCAGCCATTTATAAAACAATTTCCGACCGTTGATCAGTGAAGTATATTTTCAATAGCATAGCCAACAAAACATGGTAAACCTTTTTTTAGGGCATGGTAGAAAATATAATTTTTTGCTTCAGGAAGAAAGGAGTCTGGGAACTAATCTGTTACTATGACAATGAACTGTTATACTTGTGCAAAGTTTCAAGTAATGATTTTCCCAAAACATTAAAGGGATACTCCGGCCCAAATACAAATGTAGTTCATATGAAAGATCTTAGTGACTTTAGTTTATTTCCAAAGTTTCAGCATTCCTATCAATTTAGTTAAGAAGATATGGCAAGTTGAAATTGGAGAGTTTGTCCAATTTCGACGCCATATTTGTTTCTCAAATATGACGTCACTGAGTGATGCTATCTCGTAATATGCCTAAGAAGCTCCTCTACTTTCCTGCATGAGGAACTAAATAGTTTATTTCGACTAATTTTCCTCCAAAGAGCATTCACAACAGCTATCACTATGTGATCGCCATTAAAACAGCTCCACTGCCGATAAAGAATCACTCAATGACGTCATATTTTCAAAACCAATATGGCGTCAAAATTCTCAAATTTTCAACTTCAACTAGCCATATCCTCTTAACTAAATTGATAGGAATGCTGAAACTTTGGAAATAAACTAAAGTCACTAAGATCTTTCATATGAACTACATTTGTATTTGGGCCAGAGTATCCCTTTAAACAAAATGGTGAATCAAATTTTGTCATGCTAAAATAATAAACAAGTAATCATGTGCAATTTTTGTACAATTTTCAAATATCACTTGTTGTGTAAATCCCTAGTGGTACTTGCTATAATATGATTTCCTATACTTAATAGTTTTGAAGATATGCTTCATTTTCAGTTTGGTGAATAGATTCAATAAATTTGTATAAATTTCCTTAAAGTGCCACTAAGACGAAAAAAATCGTCTATCCAATTTTGATCTTAGTAAATTATAATAACAAAATGAACAAGAAAGGCGTTATCGGTTCCTCAATATCTTATCCCGTTCTCGAGATATTTAGGTTTTGACATATGCAAATTAGATAGTTACATAGTGTATATGACGTCATTTTCTCACAGACTAAAATAAAATTCACAAAATGAGGAATATCTCTGCAAATAATAGGTAGAAAGTTTTCAAACTTTACACATCTGTGGTAAGGTGAAATGTGCACCGTACTAGGCTGTTACGATACTGAAAAAAAACCGAAAATCGATATCGAAAAAAAAATATCGATAATATCGATATTTCGATATTTTTACGCGATGGAAATTCATTAATTTTTAAATCAAATTTTCACATGTCACATGACATGTCTGTTGTGGCAGCGTAAAAATCTACAGAGTTTTTTAGTCGTATAGTTTGGTCACACGCTGTCTGGAAAAAGTTGACTTTGCCGGGACTTCGTAGCGTGGCTCTAAAACATTGAGTAAACGTTTGAACCCGGGTCGTTCGACGGCATTAAACGGAATGCTGTCTTTTGCCAAGAAATGCGTGATAGCATCTGTTATTTATTTCGCGCGTTTGCTGCTTGACTGCAACGGGGTTTGTTTTTCCATTGCCTCCATAATGCTTGGTTGCGATGGCGTCCCATGTGAACGTTCGTTGCCTTCCAAAACGGTAGTTGAAGAGACTGCGGTTCGAAGAGGCGAGGAAGCTTGTTGTTTCTTCTTTTCCAAGGTCTTGTATACCATGTAATGACTTGTCTTCAGATGGGACATAAGGTTTGTAGTATTCCCATACTTGTTCTTCACGATTTTCCCGCATATTTGACACTCGGGGTCATCTTTTCCCTTCTTAAAATGGTTCCAAACAGCGCTTGGCATGTTGATATCGATTTTACGGTAAATTTTCGGGTGCAAGAGCAAAAACTAACAAACGAGTCCGGAGATATCGATTGCCGAATGAGTCGGGATATACTGTAACTGTCACAAACATATTCGATTTATTCTTATATTCTATTTCGAGCTTGCTGACTCATCGTGGACGAAATTATTTCAATAGACTGCGACAGTCTAGCTTGTAAAATGTGCGCCTTGGGAATTGAAAATGCATTAGTGATTAGCCGTCATGACAATATGTGACAAATTTGGCCGGAAACAAACAAAGTCTCGTTTTGTCTCACCCGATAAACTGCAATGAGTTCCCGGGGGTCGGACCCAGGGGGAAGCCGATGATAGACGCATAAAGCTAGAGAAACAAGTGAAATGAAAGCAACACGTCTCACCACAGCACTGAAACGACATCAAACCAATTACATGTATCCCAAATTCAAACATTATGAACGGAAATCACCAATTTTTCCAATCATACTGGTGTTTTAGAGCATCCTATAAACAAGCTTGAAAAAATTTTTATCAGTTAGTTTTTCACGAGAGTAGAATAAAGTGACTTTCCTTCTTCAGGTCACTTGAGCTTTTGCCTGCTTGAGCTGCCATCTTGGATTCCCAAGTCGAGTCCACAAATCTATGTCTCCTATATCTATGTCTACTGCTGTAAATAATACTGGAAGCTGAAGCGAGGGGCTGGGTTGCAAATTATACATGCGGTCCCAAATTTTGCATGCGGTCCCAAATTTTGCACGTGGTATATAATACAACACTGACCTATTGCAGCAATTTTGCTGTTATCCACCCATACTCTGGGATTACAGGTTCTATCTGCAACAACACCAAATTTCTTGCACGTCTGAATGCCCACTTCTTCGAGTTGTGTATTATACCAGCTAACACTCTTTTTAAACTGGGCTAAGTTCAATATGGGATAACACATTAACTGCCCTGGTCCATGAAACGTTATCAAGCCACCTCGGTCAGTAAAATGGAATTCTGCTCCTAAGCTTTCTATTCGTTCAATGTCTTCCACGTTCTTGTCCCGAACGCCTGTTGTATAAACAGGGAAATGCTCGCAAAGTAATAAAATATTTTGAGTTATGGGTTTCCTTTGACCACTTGAGGCTGCCAAATGGTTTCTTGTGAGCTTCTTCATCGTTTTTAACCCATCGCTGTAACTGATTTTGCCAAGATTTCTGCAGAGAATAACAGATCTATGTAATGCACCCGCCATCTTGTGAACTGCATTCGATCCGCACTCTGCACTCACCCCCCTGTCCAGAATTGCCGTCCAATTTTACCGAGAAATCGAGAATCTCAGACTCAAAATGGAGCTTCAGCATACTTGAAACTTTTGTATGGCTTAATAAACTCGATTTACTTTAAATGATCGCGAAATTTCGCAACTTGAGTTTTTATCGTTCTTGTTTATAGTCTTGAGGCAGTTGGGGGCCGCGGAGGGGCTCTCTCCTACAACACCAAAAGAACCTCTGCGGGGAGTCCGGCTAAAGCTCCGATACATCTCCGACGATTCCCGACATCACCGATTACCAAAAGACCAGGGGAGGTAGAACCCTATTCAAGATGGTGGATAAGTCAAAAGTTATTTGCACGCATGTAATATTTGACATGGACGGCTTATTGTTAGGTTGGTGAATTCATGTTTGATAACATGCATTTTAATAGTTACCTCAGGCAAAACGTTTTACCAATGCCAATGGTGTATAATTTTAGACACTGAAAGTATATACACCGAAATAACGCAAAAAACTCAGAGATATGGCAAGAATTACGACTGGGCTATGAAGGCAAAAATCATGGGTATGAGCACCAAAGACGCTGCCTTAACTACAGTTAACCTCCTTGAATTACCAATAACTACAGAAGAATACACGAGTCAAGCGGAAGGATTATGGCGGGAATGTTTTCCACACTGTAAGCTTATGCCAGGTGAGTTAAACCCCCTCTCCCAATTGCGTCACTACAAGGTTGTGCCGGTGGGCATAGGTGTAGAGGGCTATAGCCCACGAGAAATCTTGATGGGGGGGGGGGGGGGTGGGGGCTCAGAGTGGTACCAAGGGTGAAGCGAAAGCAGCGAGTGTCTGGCGACTTGCAGCTAGAGACAGGAATGGCGCTGACTCCATGGTGTGGCTTTTTAGTGGAGAGAGGACTGTAACCAACCCCAAAACAACAAAGATCCTAATCTTAATGCCCCACCTAACAAGTTTTCTAACCCCATCCCTAGCTCCCACTGCACTCCACTAAATTAGCTGTAAACATTCGCTCAGAATGCGGGGACGTTTCAGAGGTTCTAGATTTCAAAATTTTCCATGGGGGAACACCCCCTGATCCCCTAGAATAATCGTGCCAAAGGCGCGATATGCTTCACAAATATGTTTCAGCCACTCCCCCGGACAAAAACAAAACTCAATATACCGATGGTGGTGGGGATGTGATAACACATGGACATTGAAAGTATTTAAATTATTCAAGTGAAAACTGGTCTGCAAAGTATGACTGAAATAGAAGTGAGCAAAAATTAGTACAGTATATAGCAAAGTGAAAAAAGGTGAAAAGGTGGTGAACTGCCAAGATTTTTAGTAACAAAATATTACATTTAGATTTAATGTTTAGATTTATATTTAAAGTTTGATTGTTCTAAGATAAAACCTACATGGCAATACAGGTACCGGTATTTCTAGTTGCGACATCTGTATGCACGTAAAATAAGATAAGGCAATTTTATAAAAATAGAAAATTCTGGCAAACTTATTCCTGAATAAGCCCTCTGACCAGGTTTGTGATGCCTTTGTCCAGGGGCAGTGGAACAGTTTGAATATTGGAGGGGCACTCAAGACATCTAGGGGTAATGGCCTCAGGGGCATGCATCTGGAAAATTTTTGAATTTATATGTCTAGGAAACACCATTTTCTGCATTTTGAGACAAGTTTTTAATGGCATCTAATGGTTATAATTAAACACACAATTTCACATAATCTGAACAGTTATGATTACACTAATTGTTTTCACAAGTGTGCTACGTACCTATACTATATATAGTCGGCAGACATAATTTTAAGAGATTTGACTTAGCTGGATATTTCATTTCAGATACTATAGACAGTCTATTTCACAAAAATGTAAATTGGATTCTTTGGCTTGTATGCCACATTTGAGATGTATATATGAGATGTCACTCTGTTTTAATAATAATAATTAATAATAATAATAATTTAATAATTATTCTGCATCATTTGCATAAAATGATCTGTAATGGTACATCAATTCCATAAAATGATCAATGGTGCATGCATCATTGGAGTGGTGCCCCCACCATTGACATTGTTGGGGGGATGCCCCATCAGCCCCCTTCTCTGCCTCATCTGATTGAGGTAGCCAGTAAAATTGCTAATGCAATAGTCATGATGCTGCACATTGGTGAAATCAACTTTCAGAAACAAAAGTGGAGTAAAACATATCAGTCTTGAAAAATAAATATTAATTGGCATAATTAACTGTTTATGTCCCATGATCTAATAAGCATACAAATTCTCCTTATTGGTCTCAAATCATTTCTTATGGTACTACTGTAGTTGGGAGAAGTTGTTTGAAAAACATGTCAGTTTGGTGATCATTTCCTTTATTCTTGTTACCTCTATTTATACTGTATACTCTATAATTGGTTAACCATTGATATTATTTGGGGACGTTAGGTGCTGCTAATACAGTGTTGTTTCTATTCAGCTGTATAAAATAGTATAGATATCTTATGCAGGTTATGATTGGTCCATGTGACTCAAGCCTAATGTTTTCTATCACGGAGTAAAGATCGAGACACACCATTTTTTATTAAATTGGTTCTGTTGTAAGACAAATGCGTGAAAACATTCAGCTCTACATGTAGGCGAGACTAGGTGTGTTAGGATAAAACACCTACAGGTATCACACTAGGATAAAACACCTACAGGTATCACCAAGGGTGCACAGTTATCAGTTAACACATTCACAGAATGATGCACTCCCAGCCTAGCCAATTATAACCCTTTATTACCCAATAGGAGCTCAGTTTCCATAGGATTTTATGATGAATGTTTAACAACCATTGTCAAAGACTTTGTTGAGGTACTGTATATACCTGTAACACCAGTAAATAATCCTTGCCATTGGTCTATATTTTGAAGTATCCAAATTGCTGAGTGTACGTTAAGGTGCATACAAAAACATTATCTTCAAAAAAGCTGTTCATTTCTGAATTATCTTTTATCATAATAGTAACAACAATTAATCCACAAAGTGGCTCGATCTAGACCTGTAAAAATTAACTTGTATTGTAATGTAATACTTTAAACAATATAGTAAGTAAGTTGGTCGGCCGTAGCCGCAGGCGACCCGTAGGCTGCTCTTTCAATAGCTGCTACCCGAAGGTAGGGGTGGGCGCCACTCCTATCCCTGGAATTAACCACTTACCCCAGCCAGAGCTGGTCCCAATTTTATTTAAGGCTCTTGGTCGAAAGCCCGACCTCCAATTAGCACTGCTCATTGAATTATGGCAACACTAATTTTCAGTCTTCTGGGACCGATATATGAACAAGGTGGTAACCCATCCAGTTAGTGTACCAGAGGTA
Source organism: Chrysogorgia sp. JL179-B06 (assembly GCA_035772405.1). Lineage (NCBI taxonomy): Eukaryota > Metazoa > Cnidaria > Anthozoa > Scleralcyonacea > Chrysogorgiidae > Chrysogorgia > Chrysogorgia sp. JL179-B06. The sequence continues at coordinate 1,309,021 of JAYKKM010000319.1, forward strand.
CGATGCTTAACTTTGGAAAGTCAAGCAGCGATCACTGTCCACTATATTATACCGGTCCGGTATAAAAGGATCAAAAATTTGTTATAACAATACAGATAGAATATTTACAACCAAAAGTAAATTTTCTTACACTTTCAGCATTCATAGAAAATGTCCAGTTTAGGGGCTGACATTGTTTAGTTTTAGTTCAAGGTACAATATTTTGGAAATTGTTATTGTATAGAGCTTTACATGTGTGCATCATTTTAAGAAGATTTGAATCTCTTTTTTGGCTAAAAGTCAACCAATTCAAGCTGCAAAGATCATCTTCTTCCAGGGCTGCTTAAGTTCTGTGTGGCCCGGCCTGGATACTAGAAAAAGTTTGGACCTCTATTTTTTATCTATTGATTAGGCTTGTAGCATACAGGTATATCATTCAGGCTTTCTGGCGATCCTACTTTTCCTACTTTTTCCTGCTTTTTTTGTACTTTCCTACTGTGCATGCGTCCACCTTCCAGTACGACGAAACCCGGCGCAAATTCACAGAACCGCAAACAGTGTGACTTGCTTCTGCGATATTGGTCTGAAGCTATGGGTGAAATTCGTGTCCAGTTTTTAAAAGCTTTTTAAAAGCTCTTTATTCCTTGCAACTTACACATCGTTCACAATGCATACAGACAAGGTCTTACTATATTCGGAGAACAAGCCGAACAACTCGTTCTAGATCTTTTCTACTACTTGAAGGCATCGCCATGTCGTAAAGAAGATTTTTTCCTAATGCAGCTTGGCCTTGGTTTAGATGAGGGGATGTTCATCAGACATATCCAAAGTCGTTGGCTTACATTTATTCCCGCAATTAAAAGAGTTCAAAAGAACTGGGAAGCTGTCGAGAAGTATTTCCTGATTGAGTTGCCTAGAATTATGGCACACGAAAAGAGAGAAGCATCGCTGAAGAACAACGAACGGTACACTAGAATTTGTCAAAAGCTGAAGAACCCGGAAGTCCTCGTACAGCTGTACTTTCTTCAAAATCTAGAAGCAGTATTCCATCCTTTTCTTACCCTTTTCCAGAAGGAGAAACCACCAATTCACATCCTGTATCACAAACTGTCAGAATTTCTGCATACTATCATGTTACGTTTCCTTAAACCTGGTGTTGTTGGAGAGAATACAGGAAAGAAGCTTATGTCCGTGGAGTTGAGCAAACCTGAGAATCAGCTGAGTGATCAGTTAATTGAAGTCGGTGAAACCACTCGCAGGAAGTCCATTAAGAAGCTAAAGCCTGGGCAAGAGAAGGGGTTAATCATTGATATGAGAAAGTTCTATCTGACCGCCACAAAGTATTTAATGGATCGTCTTCCTGTCGGTAGAGGAATTGTAAAAGATCTCTCTTGTTTGAATCCACAGCTGCAGAAAGCAGGCCAAGGGATGCAGGCATTGCAACGAACTGCAAGAAGACTTCCTCAAATTGTCACCGAAGAGGAGCTGCCTTTGCTCAATGACGAATGGAAGATGTAGCAGGCGCAAGACATACCTGAAGACTGGTATACATGTATATTTAGACGCAAAGAGGATGGAACAACGAAGTATAAAAGAGTGGACCACTATTAGCAGAAAGTACTTGATCAAAAGAACTTTACAGGAGCACCACGCCACAAAGTCCTTGCAAAGCTAGTGAAGGCAGCTTTGTGCCTTGCCCATGGGAATGCGAAGGTTGAGAGAAGCCTACCTGAGAACAAAAGAGTGTTGACTAATGAGCGCACACTCTTTTCAGATGCGTCCATCGATGCACTACGAAGCACAATAGATGCAATTAGGGTGGACGCGTTAGGTCTAGCCCACATGATGCCTATCACCCCTGCATTGATTCATGCACGACGATCTGCTAATAGTGTCTACAATGTACGTCCAGCTGAAGAAAGAAAAAGGAATGTGCAAGAGAAAAGGGCTGCCGATAATCAACAAATGCAGAAGAGACCGCTTTTGTACATTTCATTACTTAAAAACGAGGTTCAATTTCATTTTTGTCGTATTTTCATTTGAAATTAATCACGACGAATTTCCAGGCAAAAAAGAAGACCCTTGCAGAAAAAGACAGCAGCATTGCGAAGGAGCAATCGCAGCAAGAAGATGAGCTACGCAATTAAGGCAGAAACCCGCTACTCTCAAGCAAGACATGAATGAAATGACGATAGTTCAAGGCCTTATGGATGTTGCCTGCAAGAAGATGGAATCTGCTCGAAGGAAATTGGAGGACTGTCGAAAGGAACAGGTTACGATTGGTGCTAAGAGAAGAAAAGTAGTTGAACGTAACAACACTCGTCCACAAATGAGAAAATTGTCAAAAACACCAAATAAACACTAGGTTTATAAAAGTTCAAAAAATTTGATATTTAATTTGTTTATATTATACGTTATATTATATTATTGGATAAAGGTGGAGTAAGGTTGGCTGCAGGGGAGGAGGCCACTTTTGTACATTTCATTTATTAAAAATAAGGTTAAATTGTATTTTTGAAGTATTGTCATTTCAAATTAATCATGAAAAATTCCTACTTTTGTCCTACTTTTTTGCACGTTTTCCTGACTTTATTCCTACTTTTCCTAAAATTATAGTCCTACTTTTGTCCTACTTTTTACATACAACTGCCAGAAAGCCTGATCATTGTTGATATAATTTCAGTTTTGTTTTGTTTTGCAATTTGTTTTACAGTAGTGGAGTATATACAGGTACTATACAGTATACAGTATATACAGTAGACATTTCTCTTTGGATTCGAAATATTGGAACAAAGCACAAACGCGTTAACAAGGTTTACTTTTAAGTTCAATGCTTTCTTTTGTTCAGATATCATAACAAAAGTGCACTATAGTTATGATTTATGAACAAAAGAACGCATTAAACTTAAAAATAAACCTTGTTAAAACTTTTGTGTCTATCCAATTAACCCATGTTAAAGGATTTCAAAGTTCAAACTTTGCACAAAGATTTCAAAGGCGTAGTTTTGATGTTTAAGGCTTTTCTATTTATAATTGAGCTTTAGATTTCTCATTAACCGTGGATTTCTCTTTACTCTCCTTTTGTTCCTTCTGGTTATTCTTCTCTTTCCTAGATGGATCCTTAGTGGCTTTTTTGCAAACTTGAAAATGTGGACCATTTAATTTTCCACAAAGTGTGTCGGATATGCCTGTTTTAATTAAAATGGCATTTGGCAGGAATATTTTCTTTCGGACAGGACAGGACAGGACAGAAAGCCAAATATTTCATTTATAACTTTGTAGGCCTCTGCGGTGGGTTACAGTAGCTCACTCTGTTCAATGTCTGTCAATGATATAAAGCAAGGCGTTGGCATAATTGAATCATCAGGGCCTGATAATTCCACCTCGATGGCCAAACTCTCGTCTAAAGCCTTCTTTCTCTTTCTTTTCCTTCTCGTTTTATCTTTGAACTCTTGCTATGTATACCATTTGGCTTTCTCGAGGTAACTATTGAACGTATCTTCATTCCTCAGCTCGCAGATAAAAGAGTGTAAACTACTGCATGAAGAGGTGGATCACATATGAAATGCTTATGTCTATTTTCTGCAGCGAAGGATTCCTTTTATGGATTGTGCCAAAACAGAACCATAAAGGCAAATTCAATCGAAACAATTTTTTTCTGAAATTGAACGCTCTTCATTCCTTGTTATTAACGTTTGCTCTTCATCTGGCCGTAGTCTAAGCCTCCTTGATTGCACTCGGACCTTTGGCAAGTGCTTTGACGGCATCTTGACGCGCGGACCATCGTGTGTCTGATAATTTCTTGATCACTAATCTGGCGAATTTGGCTTTCATAATGTCCTAGCGATAGGTTGATGCGACAAAAATCTATAGATCTCTGCAACAATGGAGAAAAAAGCATTCTTCCCGTACACATTATTCTCGGCGCAAGTGAATATGCAAAGATCAAGACAAGCGAATCCCAGGGAACCGGAAGCTTTGGCGAACCTGTGGCCGAATACACGAAGTTTGGTCTTTAATGTCCTCTGAGGCTGAGGTAGCTAGACGTGGATAACATGTTTCTCGCGCAGATCGTTGCGACCGATTACGAAATGCTGCGCGTAAAGTGAAGCTGCGCTCCCTTGGAAAGGAAACCACCCTCCCTTGCTAAACAACAAAGCTGAGAGCTTACAACGATTGGTGAACCTGGTACAACGCCTAATGAGAGCGCGGGGAGTTTGGATGACTGTGATGCAATCATCTAAGATTAGCTACAGGAGGGCGTGGTCGAGAATGCAAAAATGCCATGGGAAGAAACTGTGCGTGTTATTTAGTTAGTATAATTTCCTGAGTTAAGAGTGTTCAGTGATACATAACTGCGTGAAATGTGAGAAAATTACATAAGCAAATAATGTACATGTGTGACGTAAATAGATATAGGAGAGAGACAGAGAACACAGATCGGTGATGTGAGTGTGAGAAAACAAGCGAGACTTTGGGATTTTACTGTTTTTGCTACTGTGTGGAAATGTGCCTTTATAGTGACCTTAATTGTTCTATATCGCAGGTGCTGAGAAGTTGGTGAAACATTTTCACTCGCGTAATATTCCCATGTGTGTGGCAACCGGGTCTTCAACGTGGGTTTTCAAAGTAAAAATATCCAACAAGGCTTTGTTCTTCGACTGCTTCTCACATTACGTTTGTGCTGATGATCCAGAAATGAAACATGGGAAACCGGCTCCAGATATTTTTCAATTGGCTGCCTCGAGGTTCACTGTTCCACCGACGTCGCCAAGTAACGTATTAATATTTGAAGATGCTCCAAATGGAGTACAGGCCGGCCGAGCTGCTAATATGAATGTTGTCATGGTCCCTGATTCTAGGGTTGATCCGTCGCTCTGTACTGAAGCTCATCTCGTTTTAAAATCGTTGGAAGAGTTTGACCCTGAAACGTGGGGCTTACCATCATTTGATTAATAATACTAGAAATGTTATTTTAATAAATATACCTTGAAGGGGAAGTCAGACATGTCCCATGAATTTTGGGAATTGAACGATTTTTCTAAAAAGTATCAAAGATTATAAATTTTATTATATGGTTTGGCTCGTGAGCGGTCTTAACGCAGCTTTTGTACAATCTGGTTTGTTCCTGAGCGGCCTCTACAAATCGGTAAAGACCGGTCATTACCACTACTACGTCGTCTTTTTGAGACGGGCCCGATAACGTACTCGTCAGATATCACGATCCCGCATGCAACTGACCAACTCCTCTGTTGTCCAGCTCGACTCCCACATTCTCAATCAGGGTCTTCGCCATAGTTTTCTTCGGTCGCCGAGATTCCATTCGCCTTTGCGGTTGGGTTCCCAGGCAATGACTAGCTGTGAGTTCCGGATTTCTTGAGCAGTGCGCAGCGAGTCTTAACTGCAGCTCGTTATCTTGTCCATCTGCACCTTTGGCATAGATATGGTTTTGGTTGGTAAGTGTCCATGCATGTCTTGCAGCCATAAAGCAGGATGTTCTCAATTGTGCACATGAGGAAGAATCTCTGCTTAAGACCCTTCATCATATTCGATTGTAAAATCTTTTTCATGTCATTACAAAACAAACGAAACGTGCATGGACGATCGTCAAGCTCATATCCTCAAAAAAATGATTCTGAGTCCGGTACAGGAATCGAACCTGTAACCTTCTGATTGCCAGTGAGACGCTCTAACCATTGAGCTAACGAGACTCAGATGGAGAGCGAAGGTTACAATGACGTACTGGTTCAATTGATATATGTACTGCCTATGCGGCAGTCACTATATATCGGTAATGCCTGGATGCGTTAATATACACAATGTTGTAGTGAATGTGGGAGAGCTTGGGAAAACAACTGAAATTTGCGAAAACAAATAAATAACAAATATTTTTCTATACGGACCGACCAAAACGGTAAATAACATATTTGTTTTTTTATTAAACAAGGTAAAAGACTTGAGACACTTTAGTTCGGTAAAACTGCGTTATATTGATTAAGAAAGAAAAATAAACCAAAATAAAATAGGATGAGTGTTTCATTAGGATATACAAACGCCGAGAAGTTTGTTGAAAACCGAGGCAAAGCCGAGGTATTTTAACAAATTTCGAGGTGTTTGGATATCCTGATGAAACACTTTTCCGAGCGTTTCATATTACATCTCAAACAAATCAGTATTTTAAGAGAAAATCGAGGTGAAAGTTGACTTAGGGTTAACAACACGCACTCAAAAAGTGATATCCACTATAGCTCAAGTGTCGATTTTGATGTACCACCATTTTCTATATTATCGGTCAATAACTGTAAATCTTATATTTATTTATGATTGACCCCAATACCTAGAAAATTGCTCTATAAGCATGTATGTGGATGATCCGTCGTGTATTCCCTTACTGCAAAGATCACTTCAAGATGATCTAGAAAAGATCACACCGTGGATGAAAGAAAATGTTCCTCCTAAATGAATCTAAAACTCTCCTCTTTGGAACAAGACAGAGGATACATGAAGGCTCTGTTTTCAATATTTATCTCGATTGTAACGGGGTAACGCTAGATTCTCATCTCTATTGGAAAGAGCAAGTGGAATCTATAAGCGTGAAGGTTAGCAGCACATTGAAGCTACTGTCCTGAATTAGATCGTGCTTAGCTCCAGCTTCTACAAAATGTAGTAAATTACAAGAGTAAATTACAAGAGGGATGTAGTCAAGAGCTTCAACATCTTCAAAATAAAGCTGCCTGCATCATTCTGCAACGTGCTAGCACTGGAGATTCATCAAATATTCTAAATTGGATAAATTTGGAAACTAGAAGGACGATGCATGTTTGCATTTTGGTTTCTAAATGTCTAATTTATTCCTGTTTTTGTATTTTAGTAAAAATCAAAATCTTCATTATCATTATTATTATCATTATTATTATTCATTATTATCATTATTATTATCATTATTCTTCATTATTATTATTATTCTTCATTATTAAGAAATCTGATTTACATCTTCCTAGATACGTGAAACCACAATAACATGTATGCTACGCAGGCTCTGATTGGTCCACACCCGTGTTTGGATCAAGCCATCCAAACACGGAAATTTCCCGCCAAAAATGTCTAAGTTTTGCTGCTCGTTTTCTTGTATTATTATATAAAATAAATACCTAATGTTTTTTTCGTGTTTGGATACTGTGGTCCAAACACTTGGGAAGTTGCTCGACTTTCAAAAAAGCTAAAAAACACTCGCTTATAGCAGCTTGTGTTTTTTACGCTTTTCTCCAGTCTCACAACTTCCTGCGTGTTTGGATCACAGTATCCAAACACGGAAACCATTAGGTATTTCTCTATTCCGATTTAATGAACATTGCTATTTAATGATTATTTATTTAATGATAATTTTATTTATTAAAATCGTTGACTTCACCTATAGTTTTTAGAGTAAACTTCGGAACACTTTTTATCTTTGACTGCTCTAAGATAGTTTTGAGTTTCGCATTGTCTTACATTATCCTCGGATTTTGATAAATTAGCATTCTACTTATTTCTTTCTTTAAAATTTGAATGTAACTTATATTGTTTTATATTTTACACATTTGCTTTTTGTTATCTTAACTTGTATACAGGTTCCCTATGAATACCAGTCTTGTTATTGATGGGCTAACCTGTTTAAAAAAAGTCATCTAATCTCACCGCTATTGTCGATGTCCAAGAGAGGTTTTCCAAGAGACAGATGTTCTTTGCACGAAGCCCTTTGAGTTATAGAAATTTCGCCCAGTTTTTTCAGGGCTTTATATTTGATGAACGGCTTTAGCCGAATTTACTTCAACACACACGAGAAATGGCTTGAAATCGACAAAAGCCGGCAAATCTAAAGATTTAAATATAAAGATTTTGAGATGTTTGCTCAACCCAGCCCCTCCCCCTTCGCTGTCGATCCTGGGTTAGGGTTAGAAGTTGGAAGGTCCTTTTGATTGATACTTTTAGCCTCACAACAGATTGTGACCATTGCTGGTGACTAAACAATGCTCTAAGTCGTGGTTGGGCTTCAGCTTCCCCCACGCACATGCACCTGTATTTCAAGTGATTTCATTACATAATCTCAAGGATATAAGCGTTTGCAATAAGTCATTACGCAGTGTGATGTCATAACTATGATCATTTACATATTAAACAAATCTCAAGAGTGAAGTGAGATATGGAAAAGTTGCAAATGGTTAGTCTTTATAGTTTCAAGAGTTCTTTAAAACAAAAGAGTTATTTTACAACTGAATTTTTCATTGCATAGGCACTTTAATTAAAAAGTTAAAGAATCTGACTTCAATACTTCGTGACAGCTAACAGTGACGTTTCAAAATGGCGTTTTAAAATGTAATCTAATTCAATTCGAAAACGAGTTTAGTGAGCCCTATTTTTTCACATTTATTACTGAAGAAGGTTTACTAGGTTTACTAAATCTTCGATAATCAATAGGGAGATTTTATGAACTACTACCGGCCACTGCTACTGCTATTACCACCACTACTAGTAGTAGCTAGTTGTACAACAACTACTAGTACAACAACTACTACTGGTATAACTACTACTACTCGTACTACTACTCGTACAACTACTACTACTCGTACAACTACTACTCGTACAACTACTACTACCGTACAACTACTACCACCCGTACAACTGCTATTACCCGTACAACTACTATTACCCGTACAACTACTATTACCCGTACAACTACTACTACCCGTACAATTACAACTACTGGTACTACTACCCGTACAACTACTACAACCGGTACAAGTACCAGCCTGGCAATCGTGGTGCGAATCACTTTCTGACCTACAGCATCTCCAGATTCATCCAGGTCGTTTTTTGAGATTTTCGCAGTGGAAAAATCTGATAAAAGCAGTATCACGGCTGATCCTGTTTGCTCAATCACACCATTGGGCTACACTCCTCAACGATTCTAACCTTCAGACACCAGAAAATACGCCGATCGCAGAAACAGCTGTTCCCAGTGTTGTCAATACGCGAAAGCAAGCAGAGATGGTGATAATTAGAAATCTACAGCACGAGGCATTCGGTGAGGACATTGAACGCATCGAGAAGAAGAAGAAACTAGCAAGAACAAGCGTGATTTCAAAACTAAGCCCGATAATTGACACCGGGGGTCTATTGCGCGTTGGTGGACGTCTTGATCGAGCCGACCTCACCAACGAAGAGCGTCCGTCACCCACTGATTCTACCAGGATCACATCATGTCACGACCCTCATCGTCGAGCATCTCCACAATGAAGTCAAGCACCAAGGGCGTCATTTCACGCACAGTATAGTGAGAGCAAACGGCTACTGGATAGTTGCAGTACTGATAGATAAACGGCTAGTGAGCAAAGTCATCCACCGATGTGTAAAATGCAAGAAGCTGAGGGGAAAACTGCATACATACACCAGTATATGTTCTTGCAAATACAATCATAAAAAACTGGAGTAAATTTTCATTGCATAGGTACTTTAACAAAGACACATATTTAAATTATATGCAGAGTATTGATTGGAGCTCATTATTAAGTAAAAATGGTGATCTTAATCAGTCTACTGTAAATGTGATACATACCATTAAAGATTTGGTAAATAAACATGTTCCTTTAAAACAAGTATCACTTATAGTAAACGAAAACAATTCTAAACCTTGGATTACTAATTATGGAATATTGAAGTCTATTAAGACTAAAATAAGAAATATTCAAATAAATTAAACAAAATAAAGCTAGAAAGCAAAAATCGTTATTATAACACACAGTTTGAGAGGTGTAAAAATAATTTAAAAGCTACTTGGAAACTGATTGCACTAATCAAGCGCAAAACAAAAGGACAAATATATACCCTACTAAAATTATAAGAAATAATATGACATATACAACTAAACAGGATATAGCCAACCAGTTTAATCAGCATTTTATTAATGTAGGCCCGAGCCTAGCAAATTCAATAGTAACCTCTAACCTTCATCCAACTGGTTATATTTATAACTCGCCAATCTCAAGCCTTGTTATGTCCCCTGTCACTGAGACTGAAGTCTTTAACCTTTTTACAGCACTGAATAGTAATAAAGCATCTATTGACATACCTAATAATATGCTAAAAATAGTAACACCTATAATATCGCCAATTTTCACTTGGATTTTTAATGAGTCCATTATAACGGGTATTGTTCCTGATATTTTAAAAATTTCGAGAGTTACACCTATTTATAAGATCGGAGATATCTATGATCCATTTAACTATAGACCGATATCAACACTATCATCTTTTTCAAAGGTTTTAGAAAGATTAATATATAATCAATTGGAATTTTTTCTTGAAAAAAATAGCATTATGTACAACTACCAATTTGGATTTAGAAAAAAACATTCAACTGAACAAGCAATACTTGAATTAACTGACAATTTGAAATCTGCAATAGACTGCAAATTACATGTGGTCTATTTTTAGATTTTTCAAAAGCCTTTGATACTGTCAATCATAACATTCTTTTAGAAAAATTAAATAAATATGGAATACGTGGAACCTGGAATACGTGGACCATTATTGTTTTTGCTCTATATAAATGACATGCCCAATTGCTCAAAAAAACTCTCTTTTCGAATTTTTGATACAAATGTTTTTTATTCAGAGAAATGTGTTAATAACATTGAAAATGTAATGAATGAGGAATTTGGAAAATTTTTTGATTATTGTGCCATTAATAAATTCACCATTAATTTTAAAAAGACTAACTTTACGCTTATAGGCTCTCAAAGAAAAAAACCTGTAAATATTAAAATTAGAAATATAGAGCAAAAGCAATACATTAAATACTTAGGTATGTATATTGACATGCATATTAACTGGGAACAACAAATTAAACACGTAAAATCAAAAATTGCTAAGAATACTGGTATTTTAAATAAACTAAGATATTATTTTGATTTAAATATGCTGGAGCAACTCTACTACACTTTAATTTACCCTTACATCAACCATGGTGTAATGAGTTGGGGAAATGCTTATACTACCTACATGTAGCCATTACTAAGCTTCGTACCTCCCAAAACAAATGTATTAAAAATATATTTTTTGCTAATAGAAGAGAGGATGCCACCCCATACTACAATCTTTTGGGAATCCTGAAACTTGACAATGTTTTTAAGTTAAAAATAGCCATTCTTACTTACAAAATTTTAAATGAAAAAAAACAAAGTACCAAATATATTTTCTGCATATATAACACCAGCTTCAGAAACTCATACTTACAATACCAGATTTACCTCGAAACAAAATTTTAGTAGACCAAAGGCTAGAACTAATTATGGGACATTTACATTTCAATCTTCTTCATCAAAAATATGGCAAACAGTTGATTATAATATAAAACAATCCAACTCGTCTTATGTATTTAAAAAATACTATAAGCGAACGCTTCTCCTGTCTCAAATGTAATTTAATGAATAGATATAACTTGTTATTACACTATACACACTCTGTTCATCTATATATTTAATATTAGCATTGTAGGTAGTGGACAAAGTAGCGTATAGGTTTCGAGTTGTCCACTGCGCACGATCATTTACTATAATACTTTCTCTTTTCTTTTACATTCTAATTAATTTTATAATAATATTTTGTAACTATCTTCTTTAACGTGCAATTAAAAAAAATAATAATAATAATAACTGGACTTAATTGGACTCACTTAAAGAACTGTAACCAGCTGTGGTCATCTATAGTGGTTACCACGCATGTCTATGAGCTGGGAGACACACTGGTTAAAATTTTGGATCGGACTCAGGGTCAATATAATTGAGGAGAAAGTGATGCCTTTGCAATAATACCAACAAATGGTAAGACTTTCTGGTCTTCTCGGATAACGACCTTAAATCGTAGGCCCTCGGAACCCCTATATCAATTTGGCTTCTAGCCTGTTTGCAGTGGGTATTCCGTTCACCTAAAAGAGTGATGAACATAATAAACTAAACTAAACTATTTACAGTACTGTAGTGATTTACGTGATCAATATGTATACTGAACAATATTGTGTAAAAGATAAAGAACTGCAAACATATTTTGGTATTGACCTTGTTTGGGACTTTGCTATAGTACAATTAATAACGGATTTTTTTTAATTAAGAATCAATTTGAAATATCAGACTTAAAAGGGTTGTTAGAGGTTTTATAGGTGGAGGTTCTTATTAGCAGGTGCACTTTTTACTGTATTGTTCTGCGTAGGCAGTGTAGCAATACAAATTGAATACTGTAAAAGATTGTTATATTTCCGAAATAATGTGAAGAGTCACAACACGTCGTTTATTGCACACTATGAATATTTTATTATTGCTCTTTTACGACTTCATATGTTATTTACCGGCTGGGAGGTCCGTGATGGAGAAATATTTCCCGAGGTCAGAGCTGGATTAAGGACATGTTGGGCCTGGAGCTGGCGGAGACATTAGAGCCTATAATAGATCGTTTTCGATCGTAGATACTAGAGGGGGTGGAGGAAAAATGATATTTGCTGAAAAAATGTTCGTACCCTCCCCAAAAAATCTGAGAATATTTTCATCCCTAAAAAATTCGTACCCATCAAACTACTCTATTGTAATACAAGTTGTTCCTCCAGTGTTGGATTGTTAAATACCATGACGTTTTTATCTCGTAATATATGTTGGTGGTGGTCAATGGCATCTTCCTGTCTCCAAAAGACAGTGGAACACTGCGTCATGGATTAGTTCCTTATATTTATAGAGGTGCAACTCCTTATGTAACTGAACAGTCCAACTCTAGTTCGGCAGGCTTTGTTACATTTGATGCAGGTAAACTTAAAGTCAGTCCTAGGCTCTGAAGGAGCTGCACACCTCCCCTCTCTTCCCCTCGCTCCTCTTAACTCCTGCCCTTACCGTCAGTCCAGTTGCTGCAGTCAGCAACAATATCCTCCTAACCTGTTACATCAATATCACCCGCCTTCACATCTCTCTTGCAGACGTCTGTGTGGCGTAGAATCGGTCTTCGCGTATGTCGTGACCTAAACACAAGCTCTGACCATAAAGCATCTCCTCGGAGGTGGCACAGTGGTTAATGCACGTGCCTTTTACCTCTGTGACCAGGTTTCTATTCCTGCACAGTGCAGTTATCTATTTCTTAAAATAAATTCATCTTGGTCGCATGTGAGAAGAGTGTTTCCACTTTGACTCTACCAAACACCACAGGTTTTCTCCGGGTACTCCGGTTTCCTCCTGTAGTAACACTGGACCACATTAAGGGATGGACCTCTAGTGATAATAGTTAGATTTAGCTGATTGAGTTATGCAGTATAAATATGAGTTAATAAATGATAAACGTTTGTAGGTTTACACCATGTTTTTAATTTTAACTTTTGAGCTTCCGACCCGCGTACTTGGGTCGTCTTCAGAGAAAGTATAACGTTTATCATTTACTGATCTATCGCCATGTAAAGCTTAAAACAACATAAATATGAGTTAGTTTAGTAATCAGAGCAAGGGACGGTCTTGTTTGGGATGTGGTCTTATCATGAGATGCCCAAAATTCTTCTAAGGTTACGCAGATGGAAGTTTAGTCTCATGCGCACGGCAAAAGTATAGATGGTCCATTTCTCGCTACCATAAAGCAGTTTGCAAAGCATAAATGTTTTATAATATTCTCTGATAAATTGGTGCAAAGTGAAAAGGTGGTAAACTGCCAAGAATTTAGTGACGAAATACTGACGTTTCGAGCGGAGCCCTTCATCAGAGTAAGACGAGATGAAATAAAATAAATAGGGCTTATATATATATATGCCAAAAGGGTGTCACAAGTAGAAAGTAGCCAATCAAATGCACGGGAGATAAACAAACTAATCATTAATGAGATGCGAAAAGTTAAATCATTTGCTATTTTTACAGTTAAAAATATTATTAATCGGAATTTTCACATTTTACAAAATGATCCTGAGACGTCAGCCATTTTCACCGATAACCCTTTGGTATCTTTTCGCCGTAATAAAAACATTCGTGACTCCTTAGTACACAGTGCCCTCAAACAAAATACCTCGGCACCAGCGGGAACATTTTCTTGCGGCCGTTCCCGCTGCAACACATGCCTTTTTCTCAATCCCACTACAGTTATATTACTGCCCCCAAATTCAACCACACAATCCGTCATACTTTTTCATGCACGTCCACCAACATAATTTATTGCATTTCTTACGATAAATGCCCTAAAATCTACATCGGTGAAACTGGGCGAGGCCTTTCAGACAGGTTTGCTGAACATTTTCGTTCCGTAAGGAACAATGATGTTGACAAACCTGTAGCCCGCCATTTCAACAGCTCTGACCATTTGGTTTCAGACATTAAAGTCTGTGCCATCCTTCCCATCTCAGGTGGTAACGATAACCGCAAACGGCAAGAGAAGCGTCTCATTTTTAAACTTGGCACCACACATCCTCTTGGTCTTAACGAACGTTATTTTAGTTTGCTTGAAACTTTTTTATTATTAGCTTATGCACTTTCATTCCTTTTCAAGTTTTTGTTTGTTACTGCTTTACTATCGCCTAAAGCCTCTTTTCCAGTCATCGCAAAAACTGGTTCGCAGCTCGCTGCGAGTACTTGCATCTGATTAAAAATAACTCACAACGAGCAAACAAGCATTGCGAGTTCTTTTTAATTACATGCAAGTACTCGCAGCGAGCTGCGAACCAGTTTTTGCGATGACTGGAAAAGAGGCTTAATCCCCTTGAATATTGGACCTGTCATTTCTCCCTCCCCCTCAGTCTGCATGTTTGCTGATCGACTAAAAATAGCAAATGATTTAACTTTTCGCATCTCATTAATCATTAGTTTATTTATCTCCCGTGCATATGCGTGCATGTGACACCCTTTTGGCACATATATATATATAAGCCCTATTTATTTTATTTCATCTCGTCTTACTCTGATGAAGAGCTCCGCTCGAAACGTCAGTATTTCGTCACTAAATTATTGGCAGTTTATCACCTTTTCACTTTGCTCGCGAGTGTGATAACCTTTTTATCAGATACTATAGTGCCTTTATCAGGGGGGTGATAAACAGCGGGAAATAAAAAAAGATATCGTCCCTAGGGACATATCGTTTTTATCACCCGCTGTTATCAACCTGATAAAGGCACTAGTATGTGAACCTCTCTAATTGAAGCTTGGCAATTCATCCAACCTGATGTTTATAGACTTCTCGAACACTCTTTTAAAAATAATTTTAACTTTGTTTTAAGAATAAATATTTTGTTAATTTTTACGACACCTTGACGTGCCTGACAATGCGACGTAACAATTGCGAGTCGGTCTAGAAAGATCTGGCACGCAATACCCCCTGGCGTGTGTGCGTAAGAATTTATTTAACAACCCCAGTGGCGCGTTGAAAAAGCACTTAACCGCCGGTGCCCAAGTTTTTCCTGACCTCAATTGTTTTACATGAGATATCAAACGGTGACAATTAATAAAATCACAAAGAAACCAGCTTGCGTGTATGCGATCGATATTGTGGTGTTTTCGATTTGAATGAACTCATATAGTTATAACCCTCTTTCTATTAACTATGTCATTAACTTGAGGGCTACCTACGGACCAGATGTCGTTTCGTAAATTCATTTTGGCTGTTATTTGAAGGCAGCTATGAAATAATCATAACGAATGTTGATATATAGTGTCGCATGCATATACGAATCTACACTTGAAAAACCACTAGTATAAAACATATATTATAGCATTCTTTATTATGTGATCGATTTGGCCTGTGATTTAAATCTTAAGAGAAACTTGACCTTGCCATACGCGTGACCGACTAAACATCCTCACATGTGCAAACAAAGAAACACGAACTATTCAATCAGTGACGCCGGTGCAGTCTGCGGGTCGTGCTTGAATCGGGATACCGCCGGATTCTTCGATCCGTTGCTAAATAAAGAAAAAAACATGCTCTGCAAATCACCACATATCATTTATTTTGATCTAGCTCGTTTCATTTGCCAATTTCTGTCACTGTAGATTTTAGAGGTTTACTTTTGTTCTTTTCTACAGTTTTAATATATATATATATAGTCTTTTAATATATATATATATATAGTCTTTTAATATATATATAGTCTTTTATAATATATATATATATAGTCAAGCTTGCGTACTTGATATACGAAACAATACAGTTTTCACAATTGTTTTCGCCTTTTTATAGCTTTTTAAACTTTTTAAACATTGTTGCCTTAATTGTTGTGTTTTCTGGTACAACAACCTCGTTTATCAAAGAAATTTTTCAAAGAATTTTCTTCACGGAGGTGAATAGTGCTTAATATTTCGAGATTGGGGAGCCAATCACTGCGCGAAATGCATTCAGAAATGCAACAGGACGATCTGCATTTTCAGAAGCGTTTTTAAGCGGATATATAATAATACGCCTCTTGCCACCTCTACATATATATACATATATATATATATACCCATAGTATACATGAAAACTACGGAAACTTTAGAATTTCTGTGAGAAAACTAGTTTATCATCGCATCCACGAATTAGCTGCAAACTGGTTTTGGTTTAATCCTTAAGCTTGTTTTACGGCTTCACAAGTTAAAACGCCTCAGTGCTGTTAAAATGATTGTATAGTACTCTTATAAGCTCTCGTTTCTCTGCGTATTTACGTCGTCGTGAAAATTTGCTCAGTGGCATTGTATTTTCAGACTATGAGGAGTGTTGAGATTACTCTTTCACGAAGATATACAGTAGCTATACTTTTATTTTTTATTTTCCTTTATTTTCATTTTTTATTCCCTAAGGCCAGTTTTCAACTACAGGCGACCTATAGAATATGTAGGATTTAGGCAGATTTTCTCTAACGGTTTCTTTCTTCAGTCTTTCCGGCTCATCGTGTAAACCTCGTGCTGGTTGCGGTTACGACAAACAATCGGTTGTAGAATGAATGTTCTTTATAGAATAGAACAATGTTCTTTATATATTAATATAGGAAACAAAAAAAGATTATTATTAAAAGATAATCTCTTTTAATAAAGAAAAGTTATTGGTATTGACTATTGGGTTAGTGCTACGGTGAATATTAGATTAAATCTGGAAAAAACGCCTTGGACGTTGTGCATATAGTAGCAGCTATATGTGATTTTTTCAAAAATTATCAAGTTTCTTCAGTTAATATCTGTACCACCGGCTTTCCCGGATGAAATCAAATAACGTGTTGTTGTGTCAATTATAACGCCGGCACGGGCCAATATTGAAGGGAAGAGTTAGTCGGCAAAAAGCCGTATGAAAGAAATTTAACCGATATAGGGCTTAATCTGTTTAAATCTACACATGTGTGTTTCCCTACTAAAACTTACACACCTTGAACCCGGGTAGAGATGTTCACAAACCATTTATCTTTTGTCTTGTCATCGGAAATTTTATTAGTGTTCCTGGTGGCCAAAATCTTCACTTGAATGGAAAGTATATCTACCTTGCAAATTTCAAAGTCAGTTTTTTCGCTTACCGTGTCGATGATCGTGGATAATCTGCTTTCTTCTGTTGTGTCGCAGAGATTAGAAAGGAAGTTGTCTCATGACATCGTTCTGTATGCTTCCAGAACTGTTGATGGCAATCATTTATACGTAGTCTCAGAAGCAAGATACGGGCGGATTAAAGTGAAGGCTGGACGCGGTAGTGCTAGAACGTTAAATGGCTTTTGAAGGCTGAATTAGCAATTGATGCAGGTACCTTCTCTTTCGTAATTTCTAGCTAACATTAAAATGTCTTTGCCATTCGCGATGTGAATGAGTTAAAAAATATTATAGTTGTAGGGTGTTCTGTTAAAAATCTTTATTAAAAATTATTTGACGCAAGATTAAAAAATTAAAATTGGAAAATCCGAAATGGAAAATCCAAAGTAAAATATCGGTTGACTGTTCATATAAATATCCCGAATTCAAAACATACATGTAGTCCTAATATACCTCAGGACTCTGGGAAATGGGGCAGTAGTTCACATTTATACCTCAGGACTGTAGGAGCTGGGGGTAGTAGTAGTTCACATTTATACCTCAGGACTGTAGGAGCTGGGTAGTAGTTCATATTTATACCTCAGGACTGTAGGAGCTGGGGGTAGTAGTTCACATTTATACCTCAGTTGTAGGAGCTGGGGTAGTAGTTCACATTTATAGCTCAGGACTGTAAGAGCTGGGGGTAATAGTTCACATTTATACCTCGGGACTGTACGTAAGAGCTGGGAGTAGTACACATTTATAGCTCAGGACTGTAGGAGCTGGGGGTAGGAGCTGGGGGTATTAGTTCACATTTATACCTCAGGACTGTAGGAGCTGGGGGTAGTAGTTCATATTTATACCTCAGGACTGTAGGAGCTGGGGGTAGTAGTTCACATTTATACCTCAGTTGTAGGAGCTGGGGTAGTAGTTCACATTTATAGCTCAGGACTGTAAGAGCTGGGGGTAATAGTTCACATTTATACCTCGGGACTGTACGTAAGAGCTGGGAGTAGTACACATTTATAGCTCAGGACTGTAGGAGATGGGGTAGTAGTTCATATTTATACCTCAGGACTGTAGGAGCTGGGGGTAGTAGTTCACATTTATACCTCAGTTGTAGGAGCTGGGGGTAGTAGTTCACATTTATACCTCAGGACTGTAAGAACTGGGGGTAGTAGTTCACATTTATACCTCAGTTGTAGGAGCTGGGAGTAGTAGTTCACATTTATACCTCAGGACTGTAAGAGCTGGGGGTAATAGTTCACATTTATACCTCGGCACTGTACGTAAGAGCTGGGAGTAGTACACATTTATAGCTCAGGACTGTAGGAGCTGGGGGTATAATAGTTCATATTTATACCTCAGGACTGTACTACCCCCTGCAGCTCCAACGGCCCTGAGGTATAAATGTGAACTACTATACCAGCTACTACCCGCAGCTCATACAGTCCTGAGGTATAAATGTGAACTACTACACCAGCTCCTACAGTTATGAGATATAAATTAACTATTACCCCAGCTCCTACAGTCTTGAGATATAAATGTGAACTACTACCCCCAGCTCCTACAGTCCTGAGGTATAAATATGAACTACTACCCCAAGCTCCTACAGTCCTGAGGTATAAATGTGAACTATTACCCCCAGCTCCTACAGTCCTGAGGTATAAATATGAACTACTACCCCCAGCTCCTAGTTCGCCGTTATACCTCAGGACTGTAGGAGCTGGCGGTAGTAGTTCACATTTATACCTCAGGACTGTAGGAGCTGGGGGTAGTAGTCCACATTTGTACCTCAGGACTGTAGGAGCTTGGGGTAATAGTTCACATTTATATCTCATAACTGTAGGAGCTGGGGGTAGTAGTTCTCATTTATAGACGTCAGGACCGTAGGAGCTGCTATAGTAGTTCACATTTATACCTCAGGGCCATTGGAGCTACAGGGGATAGTAGTTCGCCGTTATACCTCGGGACTGTAGGAGCTGGGGGTAGTAGTTCACATTTGTACCTCAAGACTGTAGGAGCTGGGGGTAGTAGTTCACATTTATACCTCAGGACTGTAGGAGCTTGGGGTAATAGTTCATATTTATACCTCGGGACTGTAGGAGCTGGAGGCAATAGTTAATTTATATCTCAGAACTGTAGGAGCTGGGGGTAGTAGTTCACATTTATACCTCAGGGCTGTAGGAGATGGTGTAGTAGTTCACACTTATACCTCAGGACTGTAGGAGATGGGGTAGTAGTTCACATTTATACCTCAGGACTGTAGGAGATGGGGTAGTAGTTCACATTTATACCTCAGGACTGTAGGAACTGGGGGTAATAGTTCACATTTATACCTCAGGACTGTAAGAGCTGGGGGTAGTAATTCATATTTATACCTCAGGACTGTAGGAGCTGGAGGTAGTAGTTCACATTTATACCTCAGGACTGTAGGAGCTGGGGGTAATAGTTAATTTATATCTCAGAACTGTAGGAGCTGGGGGTAGTAGTTCACATTTATATCTCAAGACTGTAGGAGCTGGAGTAATAGTTAATTTATATCTCAGAACTGTAGGGCTGTAGGAGATGGGGTAGTAGTTCACATTTATACCTCAGTTGTAGGAGCTGGGGGTAGTAGTTTATATTTATACCTCAGGACTGTAGGAGCTGGGGGTAGTAGTTCACATTTAGTTCACATTTATATCTCAGGACTGTGGGAGCTGGGGTAATAGTTAATTTATATCTCAGAACTGTAGGGCTGGTGTAGTAGTTCACATTTATACCTCAGGACTGTATGAGATGGGGTAGTAGTTCACATTTATACCTCAGGACTGTAGGAGCTGGGGAGTAGTTCACATTTATACCTCAGGACTGTAAGAGCTGGGGGTAGTAGTTCACATTTATATTTCAAGACTGTAGGAGCTGGGGTAATAGTTAATTTATATCTCAGGACTGTAGGAGCTCTAGTTAATTTATATCTCAGAACTGTAGGGCTGGTGTAGTAGTTCACATTTATACCTCAGGACTGTAGGAGATGGGGTAGTAGTTCACATTTATACCTCAGGACTGTAGGAGCTGGGGAGTGGTTCACATTTATACCTCAGGACTGTAAGAGCTGGGGGTAGTAGTTCACATTTATACCTCAGGACTGTAGGAGCTGCGGGTAATAGTTAATTTATATCTCAGAACTGTAGGAGCTGGGGGTAATAGTTCACATTTATATCTCAAGACTGTAGGAACTGGAGTAATAGTTAATTTATATCTCAGAACTGTAGGGCTGGTGTAGTAGTTCACATTTATACCTCAGGACTGTAGGAGATGGGGTAGTAGTTCACATTTATACCTCAGGACTGTAGGAGCTGGGGAGTGGTTCACATTTATACCTCAGGACTGTAAGAGCTGGGGGTAGTAGTTCACATTTATACCTCAGGACTGTAGGAGCTGCGGGTAATAGTTAATTTATATTTCATAACTGGGGGGTAGTAGTTCACATTTATATCTCATGACTTTAGGGGCTGGGAGTAGTAGTTCACATTTATATCTCATGACTTTAAGGGCTGGGGGTAGTAGTTCACATTTATATCTCAAGACTGTAGGAGCTGGGGTAATAGTTAATTTATATCTCAGAACTGTAGGAGCTGATGTAGTAGTTCACATTTATACCTCAGGACTGTAGGAGATGGGGGTAATAGTTCATATTTATACCTCAGGACTGTAGGAGCTCGGGGTAATAGTTCACATTTATACCTCAGAACTGTAGGGGATGGGGTAGTAGTTCACATTTATACCTCAGGACTGTAAGAGCTGGGGGTGGTAGTTCACATTTATAGCTCAGGACTGTAGGAGCTGGGGGTGGTAGTTCACATTTATACCTCAGGACTGTAGGAGCTGGGGGTGTGGTGCCCCCAAACGTAAAACCTCTAACTGTTAAGTTTGTTCATTCTCTAACTGTTTTAAATAATGGTTGGAACGACGAAGAAATGTAAAAATATTGTTTGATTTTTGTCATGGAATTCAGATAACTGCAAAATTTGACTTGATTTTCGTAAATTCATTTCTATTTACAATATAGAGTCCACTGATAAGACTTTTTGATTCCTTTTGTCTTGAGGCCTTATTAGTATTTTCTAAATAATGAATACTAATGACTTGGCTTAGAGAATACTAATGTGTAACTATACAGAGTGTCCCAAAAAAAAGGCTACCTTTTCAAATTCAAATGAGCGTGTTAATTCAAACAACCTATTGTGTTTAATATCCCATGTGTATAAAACTGTGTGTTTTTACGCATTCGTAGTTCAAAAGCGATAATGAATTTCAAAGAACTACAATAGGTTGCTTGAATTAACATGCTAATTTGAATTTGAAAAGGTAGCCTTTTTTTTGGGACACCCTGTATAGAGCACTGTAATTCTAAACGCTGATTGGCCGAGTATCAATGAACATTTTATAAATATTGATATATAGAAATACCGTACAGCTATTGATAATAGTTTTCTGTTCTACAGAAAGAAGTTGTTCGAAGATAGAGGCTCAGATCTACAGTGTATGTAAGAAACAGATAGAAACTATCCAAATCAAACATAGGTGTATCTGACCAGTTATGTTTGAGGTGGCAGAACAATTGTGCCAGAAAAAAATAGAATCGACTGCCGATCATCGGATTCAGGCAGACTCTCCGCAGAGACTTCTGTCATATGTGAGACTAGATTGCTCAGCGGTTTCCTCACTGAAATAGGGGAGTACTTCGTATGTGATTAATATAATTTTAAACCGGGCAACTGCAAAACAACTCTAATATATTATGTTAATGTTAAAACATATTACTTTAATATTAAAACAGTTCAAAATATAAGTTTTTCATGAATATTTAACCGCAATATTACCCGAATTTACCTGAAATTTTCATTTTTAAAACGATTGTGGTGGCAATTGCCCTTCCTGCCCCGCGCCTGGTACACCTATGAAATCAAATGTAAAAAAGTGTAAAGAGCACGAATATAAGGCAATTTTGCGTCTTTTAAACTGTTATTGCTGCCTCCCCCAAGCAGCACATTATTCTTGACGTTGCCTCTGTGTTAAGGAAAATTTGTGTTTTCGGAGGGCTAACTACAACCTCTAGGGGGGTCGGGGTGCATGGTCCCCCGGAAAATTTTTGAAAACTAGAGTCGCTGAAATGGTATTTCCTGCATTCTGAGATTGTTCCTCACAGAATTGTCAGGTTCATTGATTGTGCCCAAAATGTCCAAAATGTGCACGTTTGGGAGGTGAGGAAATCTGTAAGAACCGACATGGCACCAGAATTGAACAACACCCAAAAATTAACATGAATGATTTACAAAATATATAAAGCACGTTCTATGAGTTAATGACACGCGTGTAGCATCCTTTACAAGGCAGAGTGTGTTTGAGTATGTAGACTATATACATTAAGAACATACTCGGGCCTTAAGACACTTCTTCAGCTCTCCGCAGAAAATGCGGAAAACCGCTGAAAGCAGGAGCACGGGCGTAAGAAGACTCGTTAGAAGCCGAGCTTGAAACCGAGCTAGAAGCCTAACCAAAAACAATCCTGCCATCCGCCATCTTGTTGTAACACTTTGCCTAATCAACTGGAAAGTTGGTAAACCTGATAAACTAGCCTGTGCGTGGCCGAGTTTCCGCGGAATGCTTTTTAAAAAGATGTGGTTCATTTAAAAAAGGGAGACATTCACAAAAATCGAGTTTCAGACTTATAATTTCGCTTTACCCCGGCCGCTGTGACGTCACGCGCATATCGAAAATACATGTACCTCCAAGATGGCGGACAATGATTCAGGTTAGCAACTTTGCCAGTGCAATTAAAACGCTTTACGAGCATATTTACAACATCAAACTACTATATTCCGGTTATGTAAGTCCCGTATTTTGATCTACAAGGTACTTATTTTTGGTTGCCAATGTCCTTTAACAATTATCTCATTCCTGGACAACTTACCAACCGTTGTTTGTTGCCGTTGGTCAAGAAGACAAGTCAAGCAACTCGTCGATTGAGACATGTCGATCAGCGATCGACACATCGCCCCGTTGAGGCACAAAAATATACCATTTATCTGCTCATTGCGCCGGAGCCGGTTTTGGCACAAACTAATATTGACCTGCCCATTGTGGGGGATCCCGTTTGTTGTTTTCTCGGAAAACTCCTCAGGGGCAGCACTTCCCTTGCGATAGTAACTCCTCGTTATACTCCATTAAACCGCGCTCGTCCCTGTCTCTTTGCCCCCATTTCAACATGGCGGCGATAACCTAGCTAGATACCTTGGTTTTTAGATATCCATGCTTTTGGGGCAGTGTGCAGGGTTAGATAAATGTTCAAACATATATTCTGAATTTAGTTTTTTTCGATATATATATATATATAGCAATTTTTCCTCGCAGTATGCATATACGGCACAAAACGAATTTGCAAATTTCTGTTTAATTAATAGACTTATTCCTTTGTTTGATCCTTGAAAAATCTTGTTCGTATGTACAACCATCAAGAACTGACGAGTAGAAAACTCGACTATAAATGATTGCGCATGCATGACCACATAATAATGTTATTACACGCAGGGCCGTCGCTAGAGGGGGGTGTGGGCGGGGGGGAGGGTGCCCCCCCCCCCATTCTTCATCGAGTCGGCAAATTTGAGTCTATACTATATATATATATATATATATATATATATAATATATATATATATATATATATATATATATATATATATATATATATATATATATATATATATATATTATATATATATATATATATATATATATATATATATATATATATATATATATATATATATATATATATATATATATATATATATATATATAATATTGAAAGGATTTATGGTGAAGGAAAATTTCGAGAGTTGGAATACATACATTTTAAGACCAAACCGGGACCAGTTGCGAAAAATGCAACTTCAAGGCCTTCCGGCTGGAATTGAAACCGCGACCCTGCGATGCTAGTGCAGTGCTCTGACCACTGAGCTTCGGAAGCCGTTGCCGAGAGCCTAGTCACGAGTTCTGTATGATAAATACTATAATATACCCAGAATCTTATCCCGGCATTACCACCACCATATATACAGAACTCGTGACTAAGCACAGTGTAGCTGCAACCTAAAACCTCTAGGCTCTCGGCAACGGCTTCCGAAGCTCAGTGGTCAGAGCACTGCACTAGCATCGCAGGGTCGCGGGTTCAATTCCAGCCGGAAGGCCTTGAAGTTGCATTTTTCGCAACTGGTCCCGGTTTGGTCTTAAAATATATGTATTCCAACACTCGAAATTTTCCTTCACCATAAATCCTTTCAACATGTAAATGCCAACAGAATCTTATCCCGGCATTACCACCACCATATATACAGAACTCGTGACTAGGCTCTCGGCAACGACTTCCGAAGCTCAGTGGTCAGAGCACTGCACTAGCATCGCAGGGTCGCGGGTTCAATTCCAGCCGGAAGGCCTTGAAGTTGCATTTTTCGCAACTGGTCCCGGTTTGGTCTTAAAATGTATGTATTCCAACACTCGAAATTTTCCTTCACCATAAATCCTTTCAACATGTAGTTTTAACGAGTGAAATGCCAAAGTATTACCTATAACTATACAAGAATCTTAAAGTAACTTTGTAACGGTAACTAGTTACATTTATTTCATGTAACTTTTACCAGTAACTAGTTCCTTTTTTGAGCATGTAACTGTAACTGTAACTAGTTCCAAAAAAAAAAGTAACTTTTACAGCACTGACCATATATACAGAACTCGTGACTAGGCTCTCGGCAACGGCTTCCGAAGCTCAGTGGTCAGAGCACTGCACTAGCATCGCAGGGTCGCGGGTTCAATTTCAGCCGGAAGGCCTTGAAGTTGCATTTTTCGCAACTGGTTTCCAACACTCGAAATTTTCCTTCACCATAAATCCTTTCAACATGTAGTTTGATCGAGTGAAATGCCAAATATTACCTATTATATATATATATATATATATATATATATATATATATATATATATATATATATATATATATATATATATATATATATATATATATATATATATATATATATATATATATATATATAAATTGCAAACATTACTGTGCAATTTGTCGAATCTCCTGATCACTCGGCAAAATTACACCTTGCACCCCCCCCCCCCCCTATCAAGGGAGGCCTAGCGACGGCCCTGATTATACGTATCATGAAAAACTCGAAAAGGTTGGTGTTACTGCCGAGATAGTGAATAGGAGGTCTGACGTTTCGGACGAAGTTCCTTCGTCAGAGAATCATGAAACGAAAACTGCCGAAAAAGACTTATACGTTTTATTCTCACATGACGAAAAGTCTTCGCTAACCTTTATTGGTTATTACTAGGAATTCTTATCAGAAGTGAAATGCTGCCTCTGGACTGACGCAGGAGCAGGAGCAGAATCATGCTAGAAATTTCTATAGCATTATAGAGGATGAAATAAATAGACTGTAGAATCTACACCACATATCAAGGCGATCATATAGCCTTGTAATATTAAAATAACATACGGAAAGAAAACGTTGCACGTATTTGGGTTAAATTACGATGCTGTTTTTGAAGATGGCGGCCAAATTATATTTTTGCATATATATAATAAGGCGCTCCTCTTCGAACGTTTTGTTAAGAAAAAGTAAACTTTACAAGGTCTAGTGCACGAGTTGTTTGACTTGTCTAATATCTTCTAACCAACGGCAACAAATAACAGTTGGTAAGTTGCATGTTCAACGACAGAAATCCCTCATGAGGAGCATGTTGTCTCCTTGTACTAAGACATTGTCGATGGTGGTCGAGTTCCACTCGTTAACTGGAATAGTTTGTGCTGTTAACAGCGCTGATAAACTGATGAAAGAGCACTGCTTTCCTCGAGACTGACCACTGAAACTTTCATGGTCTTGATGAATACTTCCACGAGAAACTAAAGACATGATGTATTGTTCTTACCGTGAATACATGCGCACTTGAGTCACTTTCGAGCTCATATATCGATGACGTAACGCAACAAACGAAAGATCGAGATCTTGTCAGCTATACATAGCTCGGAAAAAGGACTGGGCACGAGTTACGACAAGAATAGAGTCCTGCATCATCCCTGAGGGGAGGCAGCAATAATTAGGCCAGTTTCCACGATTCATTTTTAATTTTCGAAATTAAGTGAATTAAAACCTCATTTGATGTCATCGTTAGTCAAACCGTCGTTTTTACAATTAAAAAAACGTGCAAGTTAATAATCCAAATAACTCTTACGTTTTAGTATTGAGACACAAGTACAAAGTATTTTCAGGTGGCGAGTCACCCAAGTGACAACTGATACGAGCACAAGTGATAACTGATACGAACTATATAGAGTGTTTTCACTGACGTCATAGTCGCCATATTGGTGTACCTCAACAATCAGATATTTAATTAACTTCTTTTGTTAGGTATACCAACATGGCCGCTATAATCTTTGTCATTTCACTCTCTGCGGATTGAATAAGGACGGCGTAACGGGAATACTCCAGTCCAAGCACTAGAATTCCGCATTCTTTGGCTTAATCTCAGATCAAAAAATTTATGGGCATGTTTTCCTTATTGTTGCCGTCGTGCTCGTCAAACGTAACTGTTTATTATAGACTTTTATCATTGAAACCAAGTGAAAGAATATTGAATACATATGCATTAATAGAAAATAGAATAAAGATAAGAGGAACTGAAATATAATATAGGATTTGCCGAACAACTGTTGTAGTTCAGCATAATTAACCGTATATACAAATACATTGCATGTCAAACAAATTTAATTTGTCAAAAAGTCTTATTTTGTCAAAATTTGTAAAAGGTTTTAGTAGACACAAACATAAAAATCATTGGACAAAGGTAACATTTATCGAATGTTGCACGGTATATTATAATAACACGTAAAGTATACATTGACTTTAAGCCTTAAAACCTGCACCCTTACTAGACACAAACATAAAAATCATTGGACAAAGGTAACATTTATCGAATGTTGCATGGTATATTAATAAAACGTAAAGTATACATACCCTGAGGCCTGACCTATAGACAACAATAATAGTAATATATTAATGATCGCAACTGGTACCGGTTGTCTCTTGAAAGTATATGATTTACCATAACTTTTCCTTCATCTTATTCATCAAATGTAAATGTCAAATATTAACTCTAATATACCCTATTGCATAATCCCACGTTACCATATATAATGAAATCGTGGCTAAGTTAACGGCAACGGCTGAATCTGTAGCTCAGTCGGTTAGAGAGCAGGTCTAGAAATCCAAGGTCGCGGATTGAATTCCCACGGAAGGCCTAGACGAAGTTCCATTTTTCGCAACTGGTCCCCGTTGGGTTTCAACGTATATGACGCGACACTCGTAATTTACCAATTTTTCCTTCATCTGATAATAAAGACGGCAACCATTGAACTTATTCAAATGATTTTGATATAAACCTCCTCAGTTTTTCTTGCTAATGTTGTAAACAACTATACGCATTTCTCAAATTGCATGTTTTATTTGAAGTGTTCTATTACGCATCCATGCTACTAACCGCAAAAACCACTCTTTTAAATATTAAAGTATCTTTTTATGCTATGCTATATACGCCAGATGTCCTCCTGGCATCCCTGAAGTGCTTTTACCTTTTATAAAGAAAGTGTGAGTTTTAATTGTCTTGTTATATGTATAGTCGAGGTTAAAGGACATTAAACTGATGTTCAGAAAAATGAAACACGTTTTCAAATTTAACTGAGTCTGAACTAACCGCTAGGTCCGCTATCATAGGGTAACACAAATTCGAAACATTTGTTCATCTTTTAAACCCAAGATTCAAATTGAATATATATAGAGGTGTTCACTCACTCGTGATATATATATATAAGTATGCATTTCCGTCAACACAGCATGATATTCTAATGCCAATAATAAAACATTCCTAAATTGAGATATGGACTTGATAACCTCCATTTTATTATTGAATAAAAGTGATTTTGTAACGAATTGAATTCGAATTGTTGCCAATTCTATAAATTTCCTATTCCATTGTGTCGCCATTTTGTGAACCTCGTTGGCGAAACACTTATCCTAGAAGTTGCCATGCAGAAATTTTATTTAATTAACTTGCGGTTATTTTCTTATTTTGCGGTGATATGCAAAATTACATACATAATTAATATGTCCTTGGACATCATTATTATAATTATTATTTATGTTTTGTGTATATACGAAATATAAGAAAGTAAATCAAAGCGAGAAATACTTTCACTATTTCAGTCGATTATAAACCACTATAACATCGATGTATATATTCAGTTGAAAAGAGTTTTGCTTAACTGATTGATAACGAGTCGCAGTAGTTGAATACAGCAATATGACGCCCTCTATAATTAAGCCCTTGTGCCGCATGATCGGTCAAACCTTACAATTTAGCGACAAGCTTTGATATAGTACCAACACGATGTTTATAGTCGTGTCTTATATATACCAAAAAGCTTTTCTAAATCACAACATTTGTACACAGCATCTAAAAGAGAAATAACGCCTACTTAAAACAAAGGTATTTTTATGAGGCAGCTGCAACTATATATGCAAATAAAGACATGACATCATTTGGTTGGAGAAAAACGGCTATGCATGAGAAAAAATTAATCGCACACAAATTAACTTACATTTTCATGACCAAGTCAGAGTATATGCGTCTGAAAACGTATTAAAACTTCAAGGCCCTTCGGAATGTAGTGAGGGTATTTTTTAGAGATATGCAATGAAAACGTGATTATTCGTACATCTCTTATATTTTGATTTCTCTCGTTGTTTTCTCAAGACTAAGTATAGACTTTAGGCAAGGAACTTCATTATCTAGGGCTAATTTATTTATTGTTAATTATAAATAAGGTGTTTTAATTTCATTCTCCACTCTTCTATTCACAGTTTGTTTGTAACGTTGGGAGTGCTTTATCCACCATGGACTCCAAGTGTGTCTCCGAAAAACAAAGACAGGAGTGCTCTTTGTGGAAAGACTATGTTGAACGCTGCTCTTATTAATTGCCTGGCTTTCAGTACTTTAAAAGGATGCTATGAGTCGAGAGATGCTGACACTTGTACACGTGGAGAAGCTATGCCAATAATGCCCTTAATTGGCCTCGCCTTTTTGCGCGGCCGACGTCAATTGAAAGGCGCACTCTTTCTTTGAGCTTCGTGGGCCTTTCAAACGATGTTTGAAACAATACAACATGCTTCAAGTTTAAAGATTTTGAATGAGAATTATGCAAACTAGTTAAGGAAAACGTGTTCTTTCATATTAAACCAGCATGAAATGTGCCAATGCCGAGCTGAAAATGGCCCCGGAAAAGCTTTGGAACGGCACAGTGACCCCATTTTTTCAGAAATAGGCTTGGTTCTTCCACAGAGGGGGCAAAATGCTGAGGAATTAGAGAGGGACCTCGTTCGGACGTGACAATTTTTTAAATAAAGTCCGGCTTGATAACCATTGTTGACAATGCAAAAGATAAGCATGCAGATGGCCTTCGAGGCTCTCGTTGTCGGGTGATGTTGTCCAATTTCCAACGTGGTCAAAACAGTACATTGTTTTCAATCAAACAAATTACGACGAGCTGCTTTGTCGAACCTATATTGCTTTGTGACATCTATCAAGTATGTATAGCGTTGTAGCTGTGGCTAAATTTATATTCAATAATTTGGGGGGCGACAGAGTGTTTCATATTCTCAACAGCACCATGTCCTCGTGTTCAGTCATAAAAGCTCTTTCCGGTGCAAGTGAATAATTGCACGAGTCAACGAGTGAACACGCTAGTAGCGAATGCAGAAAATAACTCGAAAATATACTTCATCGCATTGTCATTAAATTGAACGTTGGTATTTATTGTAAATATTGGGATGTACATTCAGTGCCACTTTGCGCTCGGAATTGTCCGTTAATCTCCAGATTAGCCTGCTGTTAGCAGCCTGGCGCCCGTCCTGATTTTTTGATCTTTTGTCGATCGTCAGTACACAAAACCCGCCACATGACCAATTACTCAATGACATTACCATGTACGTTTCTTGTGATCCCTGGTGTTTTCACTTTAAATTCGTTCATTTTAAGTTGTTTTTTTAGAAAAAAATTCACAATACCAAACACGCGAAACGGCGGCAATCGAACGCATGCGCACATGTTAGCTGCGGTGACCGCCTCGTGTCATCGACTTGAGATACTCGAGATTTTACGAGATCTTAAAAGACTAGATTTTACGCTGTCCACTTGAAAATCATCAGTAAGATGATTCTATCTCGGAGGAACGAGTTGACGAATCTTGTTAATCAGTATATATTGTTTTTCAATTTGCTGTTTAATTCATGATATCAGAAGAGAAATGTCGATAGCAAACAAATACGCGCGGGCAAGCTGTTCCGAGAGCGGTTGTTTGCATTGAATTGAACCCCAAACTGTGATTGTCATAAACTAGTCCACTGAAGCTTCGAATTTAAATGAGGATTTAGAAGTGTGAAAAGACACTAATTAAGTCTTATTATCGAGTCTAATTTTCGGTAGCACGGCTTGAAAAGGTATATTGAATGTTTAATAAACGTTGCGGTAACTCCAAAAAATCACAATATAACATTTGCCCGTTGGGGGGTTTCTTTACCGACAATTGTCTCTCTTGCCTGTCATTTTAACTCGACCTATACTTGCATTGTTGAAGGGTAAATCAGTGATTGTTAAGCCTTTGAAGACAAAAACAGCGACGCACATTATGTTAACTAAAACGGTTGCTAGCCATTTAGGCTATAAAAAGCGATATGATCCATTCTTGGCATCTTGTGCTCGTCCAGTGGCCGTCCGCAAAACATCACGTCAAGACAAGACGGCTGAATAATTTACCCACGATCGCGGAATAAAGGTAAGAAATTACGGTGATTTCTCCAAGTGTATACTCATATCCATTTCATAACTGAGATTTTCTTCGCCACATAATGAATGTTTTGTCCGAAATGTTTTATTTTACAATGTACTGGTATTAAGCCGTGGGTCGACTTTAGAATGTGAGTGAAGCCTTATTTTCCGTTACCTTACATTTCATCGTTCAACCTAAAAATATTCATGTGCTCTCAACACGTGCAAAGTTGTCTAATTGACGTATTTTGACGGAACAGATGGAAGACGATTCGATGCGTTTCGCTGTTTATTTCTGCTGTAGTGATTTAATAACAAGTAATCACAGGTGGAGTTATTTAATACTTTAATCGAATATTTTTACCTTGGAGTATGTGTATACTGTTTTGTTGACTATCAAGTTAAAGTTCCGTGTCGAAATTCGTAACGATAGAGCACTAGTATTATTACATCAGACATTGTTATTTTGCGGTCTTTCCATGAAACCACGAAAAAGGCCTTCATATATGTAATTCTCGATTTCTCCGATTTTCCGAGCCACTCGTTACGATTTTTGAATATTTATCATCAGAAATTATATAATTTGAGCTTATCAATTGCTTTTTTACGATTGTACATCGTAACTATGTCAGCTTCCCAGCTTTAACTTGGCTACGGCATCACTATTCATCAGCTAGCATAGAAATTATGAAGCCTTGTTTCGCAGTCAAGCAGGCTATATAAAGCCGTCTTAATTATACAAGTGATATTTGGCATTTCACCGATTAAAATATATATATTTCAACTCTCGAAATTTTAATTCCTTCACCACAAATCCTTAGAATATATAAAGTCTATGTTCTTGCGTCGTTCTTTTATTTTTCTCAGTCACTATTTGGCCTCGATAATTTGCCTCGATAATCTACTTTAGTTAAAAATGCATTGCGCATGTAAGAAATATATTAGCAATTCAAGTACATGAATGATGACAGACACAATTCATTAATGTTCAACAACGCTAGTGTATGGCAGTACGAGTCAGGCCGTACTAAAACAATTGGGTGTTACATGCAGACACAGCTGTCTTGATTGTTTTTTGGGTTTTTGATCCATTTTACACAAAATATTACACACATGCATCTGCTGTCTGATACTCTGACTTCAAAATACAGACATTTCACAAAGTTTAACCCGTTGGCGTTGTAAAATTTCTTACGTAATTTGTGGTGACGACGAGAAGTTTAAATAAAAAACATTATTTGAATTTTGGCATGCCTAGCGCGCGAAATTATAAGAGGTGAATTTGCCTCGCCTATTACCCGCGTGTCTTGATCAGACGCTAGGGCCTGGGGATGAATAAAACTCGGCCATTGTCTTACTGTAATGCCGGCGCTGTTTAAATGTTACATTATTTGACTGACAGGTAACTCATATGCTAGTTAATATACACAAAAAGGTCGAAAGGATTGAATAACCTTTTTCAACGACCAATTTACTAAAAGTTTATCAAAATTTCCTTGTTGGATGATTTTATCTTACATGTTGATTCGCACTAACAACAAACTCTTGTCTACTACCCTTTATCTAGATGTCTGCACATCTGCTAAACATCACCTCGTCGTACGCAGAGAGTCAGGGAGGATTTAACCGCTCTTTTTATCCTAGTCTACCTGGCAAGATGGAGTTTTGTGATATCCCTTGCATTGTCTCCACCACGCCCGCCCAGGAATCATCTACGAACCAATGCCATCCCAAGCAATCCATCGAGACGAAGAGCAGCGAAAAGGAACGAAGCCGAAGAGAGAAAAGAGTGATTCCGCCGAGTATAAAGCGAAATCGTCAACTGAGGCGCAACGCTCGTGAACGTGAACGCCAGTCGCGTCTCAACAATGCCTTCGATGTACTTCGTGGAGTCATTCCTGATTATCTCACGGGAAAGGGACCGGAGAGGAAACTCACGCAAATTGAGACGTTGCGTTTGGCTCAACATTACATAATGGCGCTGTCAGAACTGCTGCAAGAGCCGCAACAGTGCTACGGATTCACAAGCTGAAGCCAAAAAACGAAACTCGAGAGCTGATGACACAGGACGTCCCTGGACGTTTGAAACTGCTGCTGAGGCGTGATGCCATATTTCCCGCGCACTATCCATTTAAAGGAAGAATTCAACATGCGACGTCATCATGGCCATTAACTAATTCTTTCTTGGAAAGCAGTAACAACTAAAAGACGAAAAATGCTAAATTTGTTTCGGCAACATTAGACACTGATGTACATTGATAGACATAGTGACAAAATGACGTTCACGTTAACTTTGTACATTTATTTTTGGAATAAACTAGATTATATAGAATAAGTGTAAAAGGTTGGTGTTTACTGCCGAAATATAGGAAGTCTAACGTATCAAGCGAAGGCACTTGATATGTTACTATAGACCTTCTATTATATATATATATATATATATATATACACTATTTCGGCAGTACACCGGCCAAGTTTTAGAGTTATTCTATTTCTACGCAGCACAACACGTTTATATAAAATAGCTTGCTGTGAATATTGGTCAATTATTGCCGTGTTCACATAAGGATATGAAAATTAATCGACATGATTAATCTGCATGCACTACTGAGTCGACGGACAATATTATTGTTGACTTGAGCGGGATTTAAACTCGAATTTGAATTTGACATTTTCCGTCGACTCAGTAGGTTAATCATGTTGATTAATTTTCAGATTACACTTTTCTGGTTACAATATTTAGCACTTGATATGAAAATAAACTATTGATTTTTGTTATTGTCGAGTTCAGTTTTTATTTTATTAAATAAATATAGTCGACTTAACTCGAACCTCGAGCTAACTCGAACCAAAATCGATTTCACCTGGATTTCCGTCATCATTTACTGTAATTTTACCCTCCCGCTAACTCAAAACAATTTTCGTTCCCTTCAGGTCATTTTCTATATAATTTTACCATCGATAACTCGAACCACGTTTGTCAAGTTGTGACAAGTAAAAAAATACAGTACTGTAGTCCAAAAAATTGAGTTTATTTTGAAGCAGCCGTGTATTCTGTCTTTTTTTGCATTACAAAAAAATGTGTTTTTTTTCAAAAAAAATTTCGCTTCCTTAGTATCTTCATCAAGCTTAACTCCTTCAAAATGTCAATAAATTTCTTTTGTCCCTACGTTACGTTCTGATTTATAATATTTATAAATATTGTTCCACTCCATACAGTAATTAAATTTGATTAAAATGACACTGTATGAACAGAAATACAAAGTAAACACCGTTTTTCCTTATTTCCAGTCATTTGTTCTCAACTCCCGGTAACTCGAACTCCCGAAAACTCGAACCTTTGTCTATTTCCTCTGAAGGTTCGAGCCGTCGTGTATGTTTGTATTGCATGGTCAATCCACTGACCTATATATATATATATAACTGGACTGCATGAATGAAATTATTACAAATGTAAATATGCATGGGCCCTTTTCATGGGGACGACCACTGACCGGAATTTAAAAACTGTAAATTTATAATTATAAAATTTATACGGCTGTAAGCTATTCACCGACACTGAGGTGAATAATTGTAAATTATTATAAAATAATTGTGAATAATTTTGCGTGTTTTTTTTGTCGTAAGAATGGTTTGTTTAAAGTTAGTAAATGTTATCGAATTCTAAGTAAAAGACAATAAAACTTCTTCAAAATGTATGAAAAAAGTATGAAGTAATTTGTTTTGCTTTTAAAATATGTTGTGAAACGAAAAGAAACGGAGGCTCTGGGGTCAGCGTTATAGTTAACGTACAGCTGCGTCTTTGGGACGACGTTTTTCAGTATAACCATAGCGCTACTTAACCATGCAAATAACCACTAACCCAAAACAACTTAGATGCTTACCCTAAACCCCCGCCTAATGAGATTTCTAACCCCCCGCCTTAATTAGTGTATTTCTAACTGCCGGCTGTAATTTCTATGGTTATACTAAAAAACATCGTCCCAAAGACGCAGACTGTACGTTAACTCCATCCAACCCTGCTCTGGTGAACTCCGATGAAATTCGTCATTTGATTGGTTGATGAGCTCTCGCACCCAGATTCTTTAGGAGCTATTGCTCGCGCAATTGCTCGCGAAGTTTTGCATTTTTGCGGTAATAAACAGCTCTTTTTAGAATTACACATGTCGACGGGATCTTCTAAGTTGCTTCCAGAAGTTCCAGGCATATCGTCGCTTTTTACCACAGCTACATCAATTACTACTCTCAGTTTGGACACCTGATCTCGCATGAGAGGTGAAAAGACGATGATCGTGGATGGATGATCTTTATTGGGGATGGAAGGGTTGAGGGAAGACATGAAATCAAACACAGCTGATAAAAGTTGATATACAAAAATCAAAGATTTACCAAACCCAAATCAAAGATTTACCAAAGTACAAACTTGCTTTATTCAGCGGTATGGAAGTTAGGCGGCCTGGGACGAGGTTGGTGCCAGGCCAAGCAAGCAGCCACGCCCTTTTCCCCGACCACGCCCTTTTCAAAGATAACAAACAGTAGGTCACGCTAATACTGATTTCTCAAAATAGGAAAGTACTAAGGCTCTGATATTTTATAAGTGATACATATAATACCAAACCGGTGCAATGACCTATTGTTTTGCAAATATGTCAATGCTTTCATATATTTTATACATTTTCAAAAATGAGGGTAAAAAATCTCCAATTACATTTCTTCCAAAAGCTCCAGATATTACTAGTCTTGGAGTAATCTAACCAACTAGAAAATATCAAAAGATTGAAGATATTAGAAAAATTGGCTCTCGCGCGGCCTTCAAATTTACAATATGTGGAAAAAAACACTTTAAAGTTTGATTCCCAATTAGAAACCACCAGCATCATACTGGGGCCCTTTCTTTGCTTCCTAGGTTTTATTGTAACCCTTTTCTGTCTTATTTGTTTGAGGCTTTTCTTAGAGGCATTAGAGCTCTTTCGGCGTGAGTTGTGTTTCGTGTCTTTGTCCATCTTTTTGTATGCTTTTGTAGAATGGATTGCAGGGTCAGTGCCAAGATATTCTAACACAGACAAAGTTCTGAATCCATCTTTGAAGCGACCCACTGCTAAATAAGTTTTCAACTCAACAGTATGGAGACTGGAGTGTGTCTCCTTGGTAGTACGCTGCCAAATCAAGGCGTTGAATGCTTCATAAATTTTGTTTTGTGGTTCCACCCAGGGTCTCATCTCCGCTCGCCGCCCCGTGAGATTGCAAATTAAGCACTTTTCGGCACGAAAACGTGCGAAAACAAAGATGGTTTCCATCGGAAACGACGTTTTTAGTGGACAACATAGTCTACTATATGGTCAATTTTTAAGAAAATAAGCAATATTTGCTAATAAATACTTTTTTGAGAGAAAGTACAATAGCCTTATATGCAAAATTTAGTGGTTACAGAAAACATTTCTCTCGCACAACAACTCTCACACAGCAGCTCTCGCACAACAGCTCTCGCACAACAACTCTCACACAACAGCTCTCGCACAACAGCTCTCGCACAACAGCTCTCGCACAACAACTCTCACACTGCAGTAGCTCTCGCACAACAACTCTTATACACAGCTGGTCTCGCACAACAACTCT
This sequence comes from Chrysogorgia sp. JL179-B06, assembly GCA_035772405.1. Lineage (NCBI taxonomy): Eukaryota > Metazoa > Cnidaria > Anthozoa > Scleralcyonacea > Chrysogorgiidae > Chrysogorgia > Chrysogorgia sp. JL179-B06. The sequence goes on from JAYKKM010000319.1 coordinate 1,346,056, forward strand.
CATGCACACAGTAGCTCTCACAACAACTCTCTCGCAACATTTCTCGCACAGCAACTCTCACACAGTAGCTCTTATACAACAACTCTTACACAGCATTTCTCGCACAACAACTCCCACACAGTAGCTCTTACACAACAACTCTTACACAGCAGCTCTCGCACAACAACTCTCACACAGTAGCTCTTACACAACAACTCTTACACAGCAGCTCTCGCACAACAACTTCAACAGCTCTAACAGTTACACAACAACTCTTACACAGCAGCTCTAGCACAACAACTCTCACACAACAGCTCTCGCACAACAACTCTCACACAACAGCTCTCACACAGTAATCACACAACCGAGCTATCACACAGTAACTCTCGCAAAACAGCTCTCACACAACAACTCCTACTCAACAGCTCAGACACAAGTCAACAACTCGTACACAACAGCTCTTACACAACAGCTTTTACGGAAAAACAGAAAATATTTCTTGAATAATATTTTGAAAAGTCTTCTTACCAGTGCCCCAATTTTGGTCTGGTCACACAATTTTTTCACTGAAATTTAAGAAATAGTAAATGTTTTCCGTGTCTCGGACCACTCACAGTGGAAAAGCTTCCCTGGCATAGGACGAGATTTTGGGTGTATACGATGTTTTCCGGGGGTGATCAGAAATGCCAATGGTAATGCTTCAATATCGTCATCAAAATGCTGGGATGTCGTTCAGGTCGAGAGCAACCCAATGGGCGAGATTTGGGGAATGGAGTGTCAATAACGTCATCAAATGATGTTCTGTGATTCATCGAGAAGTACTTTAATTTGGTAGAATTCGGAAACTGACTAATCTATACTGGCAGGATTTCTCTGGTGTGAGGGTTTCTGGGGTCAAATAGAATGTCTTAACTACATGTACGTTCTAAGCGGCAGAGGTGTAGGAACCGATTTAAAGGTTAGGACACACAAGGTGACAAATCGCGGGGGCGTGTCGCGGGGACATTTCTCCTGTTGAGGACACACGAGGGGACATGTCAGAGAAGGAAAATAAAATAACGTTCTTTGATTGATTTATTTTAATTTTATCGTAGTGGTTTATTAACATTTTATCTCCGCGACAAGATTTCGCATGGTGCATACGACAGGATTTGTCCCTGCAACATGTCCCCGACACGTTCACGCGATTTGTCACCTCGTGTGTCCCAACCTTAAAGTTTAGGGGGCTTAGTAGACAAGCAGGTAATCAGTGACCGCATTTTTAGGGGGTGGGGGTCCTCCCCAGGAAAATTTTTAAAAAGACAATTTGCAGCAATTTGAGCAAACTTTTTCATCTAATTCTACAGCGAGCATAGTTCAAATGAATCCAAGCTTGCCTACTTACTGCCTCTTACCAGATGACGCCATTTTTTGCGCCTAGTACTGACAGAAGAGTCTGGGAACCAATATAACACTCGCGTGGCAAGGGTTTAGGGGTTGGCTAACACTTCAGGCTAAACCCGTTTGTAAATTCTCGTATAACTTTAAGTAGCTTCTCTCCTAGCCTCTATAGTCGTACTAATACAATTGGAAAAAAACATTAAATTTAGCAACGCTTGTCCTTATTTTTTTGGGGCTCAGTCCCCCCCCCCCCTCCATTTAAACTTATTTGTGGGCTGAAGCCCCAGACCCCCCCCCCCCCCCCCGATTCCTACGCCTCAGCTAAGTTGATGAACCTTTACATGCGAATGTATTAGTTCATAAACTTGGATGATACTGTAATTTTGTTATGGGGTTTTCACTACACAACAATGGAAATGGAAAGTTTCGTTTCTATACAATCTACCAATTATTACCGGAGATATTCGTCTTTTTGGAAATTTGTGTCAGTAAATGACGTCATAAAGCATGTTTCAAAGACCTGATGAATATCTCTGGAATAAGATGAGTTATTCCTCCTGTGCGTTAAAGAAACAGCCAGTTTCATCTGAAGTAGGTTAAATTCAATATTTTACGTTTTTACCATTCAACCCTGACGAAAGTAGCACTGCGGGGCGTTTATTGGTTTTGGTGATATCTTTCCATGACTGAATATACAGAATTCTGTAATTTTACATCAAAATTGATCGCATTTGAGTTCAAGGAATATATCTATCATCAAGCATGATCCTTTACATGATGATTAATATATATATCTATCATCAAGCATGATCCTTTACATGATGCAGTTGAGACTGGTACTTAAATTGACCAATCAAATTTACGGCCTTAAGGCATAGTATAGTTGTCGTGGCAACGGCGGATTGAGTCAGTTTTACCGTTCTTTTGGTAGTCTTTTGGCAGTAGCCTGCCTGCAGTTCATACGTTACGGTGTTGTTGCATTTGTAGCCAGCTTGCAGATCTCTAGCTCTATGGCCTTCTCTCCAAAGTCAAAAGCCGCGACTGGATTACCAACCCGAAGAGAACAAGTCCTACTATCTAAGAAGCTCGACATAGGTATGAAGAGTTTCCTACGTCAGACGTCATACAACCAAGCAACATTGGCTTTAAAAAATTCGTTGATGAATAGAAACGAACAAATCACAATTGTGTCAAGTACGAAGCCTTTTAGGAGTGGTACGAATCAAGCAACATCAGGCCACCTCGGTATCTTGCGTCTATCAACCGCAGAAGCGTTCCCGATTAACTTGCCAAAACCTTCCAAAATTGGAAACAACAACTATCGTAAATTTATCGGCGAATTTGTCTGCGATAGCAAGAAGCGGGCCTCATATCTCAAATCTCCCTGTCACCCAAAACAAACTGGATTCAAAGCAAGCACCTGTTACTCCTAAATTACAAGCTAATATGCGGGTAACGCACGTATGTATCCCGCGGCCGGGAGCATTGTCACTGGTTTATGTGTGAAAACTGGTGTATCTGAGCACTAGATTATTTTCAGATAGGGAAAATTTGTATACTACCAGGTATGAATGCTCGTGTAAACCAATATTTTCTGCACCAGAATCCGCGATGGCGATGCTTTAAGTTTACGAAGTTTTACAAAATCGGAGACGGTAACTGGCAAAGTCTTAATGACAATGTAAATCAAAACTCCTGAAAATTCGGAACTGTATGACACGTTGACGTATGTAGAGGATATTACAGAGATACGAGTTATATCTTCGAGTATTGATAATATCTCTCAATAGTGAGCGACAGCGAACGAGAAGATAACTTGTTCGTATCTTCAAGCTGTCATGTTCTGTTTATTATATTGAAATCGATATCATTATTTTCTGAATAGAAAATCTACATAATAAACATGTATAATTGAGTGTTAATTCGCGCTATGCAGTCATGGAGACAACGTTAATTGATAAATATTCCTGACACCATAAAGATCATGTGAACAATCAGAAGGTTACAGGTTTGATTCCTGTCCAGCACTAGTCAGAAACATTTTCTGAGAAAGTTTGAGCTTGACGATGGTCCGACATGTTACCATTACTACAGTACAGCAATGTAAGAAGTCAATCTCGAGTAACAGTTTTTACCGTCCCGTCAGTTACGTATTCCTGGCGACGTGAAAATTTCAGGGGTGCCGTTGTTAGTTTTTCTGTTTATACGAGGAATCCTAAGCCTGTCGTTGAGGTATAGGGTCATGCTGGAAGTAAACGTCGTTAGAAGGGATTAAAAAAGAATTATGAGAATCGATTTAGTTTACGTCAACAAATCTCTGCAATTCTAATTTTTATAATCACATAAGATGTTAAAAGCAAAAGAGTTGACAGACTGATATATGTTGGAATTCTTTCTATGTCTATGAGGAGCTATTTATTTTAAAAGTAGAGTTCTGCGTAGGTAGTAAAAGCTCCTCGTTTTCATATACAAATATATACTAGCCCTAGCCTCGTTTTAGCGCAAAACTGATTGAGTTTTATATAACAGCGAGGTCAGGTCGAGGACATGCAGTTTAAAGTGGCTCGCAGTTTGTTGAAAAGTGTTAGAGAATGCATGTGAATTTCAACCTCGTATCCAGGACATTTTGCCTCCACGGCGAAATGTCGGCGAAAATGGCTCTGGGATCGATCGGCTGGTCAATTCTATAATCCGATTGGCTTGTCGTAAAACTCAATTAATTCAGCCGAGTATAATTTATTCATCTAAATCTGCATGCTGTCTTCAAATTTTACAGCAAATTAGAAGTGATAGCTTTCGCTAAATTGGATATATGCTCTTCATACCTTTTGTAAGAGATAACCATGGACGTATGGTGGATTATTAAGCTTGTTAGCTGTTTTTATGCCGACGAATGCTGACATGAACAACTCTGAAAAGCATTGAATATTTTTCAATTATTCTGGTCAACAAAGTAGACAAAGGAAATGGAACAAAGACCACAAAAATTATCATATCTAAACACCCAGAAATTCTGGGTGTCATGTGACCAGCCGATCTCAGGGCCATTTTTGTGGAAAGCGGAGATGGAGGGTGAGTACGCCATTTATCCCGGTCAGCGGCAAGCAATCGTCTTTTGAACGATCTTTTTTAGTATACGCGAGAGATGCCTATATTATGATATACATCATAGAACTGCATGCTAACCCCCCGCGCAATGGGTTTTCTAACCCTAACCCCCGTGAGATACGAAAGCTATGTAAAAATCCTATTACTAAATACTAATAACAGGATCGTCCAGAAGACGATTGCTTACCGCTGACCGGGATAAATGGCGTGCTCACCCGTCCACCTGGAGGCAAAATGCCCTGGGACGAGGTTGTGTGAATTTGACTTTGAAATGTCTAAAAGTTTAACTTATTCAGATCCTGACTTAGCCTTTGAGGACTTTCTGATGCAGTCGTTTGGCTGCTTTTTCGATCGTTATATATATATATATTCTCGGTATTATTTGAAGGCCCTCTACTCATATGGATAGTGTGGAGGTTTTGTTCTTTCCAAGTTAATTTGCATTTATTTTCATTTTTCAAATTAACTATTCCAGTCTTTCTTTCTTCGTAAACTACAGGCATTAAACTACAGGCAGGGAATTTCCGACGTGATTCCCTTGGGGGTACCAGTACACTTTTCCCAAAAATATCCCCACTTTTTGGTTGTTTTAGTATAGGACTTGGGGGTACCAACGCACTTTTCAAAAAAAAAGTCCCGAAAACAATCCCATAAGACAGGAATGGATGGTCCTATAGTTTCATTCAATGGTAACTATTATTATAAAAGCGGTCCCCGAAAATGGAGGGGACCAGTCTTTATATGCCATCCTCTAGCTAAGATGTGTCTTTTATCGTCAAAGCATAACAGACTCGATTTGTTGATTTCATATATGATCCTAGTATAAATTGTGTATGTTCAATCTGATGGTTTTCATCTTATGTCTCTTCTGTCACTTAATTGTTGAATAGGGTCAAATCATTATACTGTAGTTGCCTTGTGATTAGCAGTTTTGCCACCGCTTTCTTTAGCGTGTAGGATAACATTTTCGACCTCAATTCAACAAACTTAATAGTTGAAACACAAATTTACAAACCTTAGGCATGTAAAATTACAGCGTACAGGTCTTTCTAAAAGTTTTCGAAGACATCAGCTAACTAAGATGTCGGATTTGTGGTACAGATCACGGTTCTCTCCTATATATACGGCTTATGCATGCAAAACTGCTTCCACACACTCCACGGCCTGCGTGTTTGTAGTCGTCATCTGTGATGTGCTCATCATTCAGAACACCATAGAAGGCCTCTTTTGATGGCTATGAAGTGTCTTCGAACCTGCATGTCGAAACTATCCATGAAGTATTGAAGTCATATGGATACACACCATTGCGAGTCATTACAGTGGTGTATTTAAATAGGGAGAGAAGAGCCTGGGTACGAGGTTGTATTTAAAGTAACTAACTTATAGCTAGTCCTTAGTTGGCTGATCAAATATGAATTGAAAAAAAGAAGAGTCGGCTGCGTAGGCAGTGTTTTAGATATGTATAGCAAAGTGAAAAGGTGGTGAATTGCCGAGATTTTAGGAACGAAATACTGACGTTTTGAGGGAGCCCTTTGATCGGGCTGCGAGCAGGCTAAATGACACGTGGCAAAATTGTTTTTGATTTTGGCCTTTGACATGAGCCCGCGACATGATTGCGGTGCCAATTTCAAGATGGCGGACGACCAAAGAAATCAAACCAGCAATCCTCTGTCGAGAAAACTGAATAAAATTCTCGAAATGCGACTTGAGAACGACAAGGTAATCATCTTTAATTATCGTGTGAATTATTATGTTTTATTTCTCGAGGATTATTGGTGAATGTTATTGCTTATTGCAGGATCTTGTTGAAGCACTGAAAGCATTGTCGACGTTCTTTACAGAGAACAGCCTAAGAGAGCGACGGAATCTTCGGGGAGACATTGAGAAAAGAAGTCTTTATGTGAATGAGCAATTTGAAAGTGCGTTTAGAGAAGTGAAGGAGGCAAGTGGAATATAAGGCTCGACTGCATTTTAGTATACCTAATACTGTAGCTATAAAATAATTTTGCGAATTCAATCTAAAGAAACTGCATTACTAGTATCATGCCATGGATAGAAAATATACCTCGAGAGTCTATATATACCTCGAGAGTCTAACTACAGACGGTACCGTTTCGGCCTTTTGGGCCTCATCAGCAGTGGCGTACCGTGACCATTTTGGATGGGGGGGTGTATCGTCTTAGTTTTACCGACGAACACGTGGGCGCTGAGGCGTAGGAGCGGATTTAAAGTGGGGGGGGGGGGGCTGAAGTCGACAACTAGGTAATCAGTGACCGCATTTTTAGAGGGGTGCGGGGATCCTTCCCCGGAAAATTTTGAAATCTAGAAGCTCGGAAAGACAATTTGCAGCAATTTGAGCAAACTTTTTCATCTAATTCTGCAGCGATCATACTTCAAATGAATCCAAGAGTTGCCTGCTGCCTACTAGGTTGGATCGGAAATCGGAAAAAGGGAGGTTTATAACATTAACATTAACCCATGCAATTAAATCGAATTTTATACAACCGACAAAGTCTAAACAGTCGATTAAGTCAATTTTACCAACGATCTAATATGACGAACAGTTTACCGACAGTCTTAACTATTACAAGGTTTTCCCAACTTCCGGTCTGACCAATCGGTTTTACCGACGATGCCAGGCTTTACCGACCGACTCCGTGTTTTACTGACGAATTCAGTGAAAAGTGGGGGGGTATCACACCCCCCCACACCCCCCCGCACGGTACGCCCCTGCTCATCAGTGTAGTGCTGATGAGCCAGACTGCAGAGTAGGGCAATTGCGCCCCCGAGATTTGTTACGTCACAAATTTTGGCGCCCCTGAAATATGTTACGCAATAATTTTCCGTGCACTGGCCGCCCCTATATTCCTGTACTAGGAATCTTAAAAAAAGCATGCATATTTTCCTGCATGTATTAATATATACAATACAGTACTTGAATATAGACTACAATGCCAATGGTTGTCTACTTGTTTTTATCTTTGATCACATGGGTATAAAATGCAGAAGTTAACAGAACTTGATGGTGTAATGGTGTTTAGAACTTATTTAGCTATTTACAAATATTTATGTGTGACACATGAGGCTCACCGAATACAGGTACGTAACTAAAATGTCAGAAATTGTCAATTGAAAATAATTCACAGTATCTTTATACAGTATATACAGTATATACAGTGTCTTGCGATAAGGTTCACTCGTTTATGATAATTGATAAACGCTGTATGACTACTTATTCAATGTCAGCCTTGATAACATGAGGACACTTCGGTCTTCGGCAACTCCGTACTTAATCTGTCCACGACCTTACTTATGTCGTATTTCGGGGGCTTAATAATCATTTCCCGCGTGTCCGCACATAAATTAAGCAGCGTGGTCTTCTGCAATCCACTAGTGTCAGCGGTGTATTTTATGCTGATTTTAATTACTTGATGTTACTGGATTTTGATGTGATTTTAATATGTTGCACGTGCCACCAGAGTGGCTTGCAAAGAAAAAGCAAATTAAGCCATTTTCTTGTTGTTTCAGCAATGACCGCCCTTTGGGCGGCTGGCCGCCCACAGTCCGCCCCTGGGCCACCCTGGGACATTTTTGCGCCCCTGCCCCGAGATTTTACAGCTTTCCGCCCCCGAGATCTCGGCGAAAACGTACGTACTCTGCAGTCTGGCTGATGAGCAGATATATACATCGCAGCAAGGTATATACATCGCAGCAAGGAACAAAACATTCTTCCACGATTTTTACGATTTAAAATGATATATCTGTATATATATATATATATATATATGTATATATCTGCTGATATAGATATATGTATATATCTGCTGATGAGCAGATATATACATCGCAGCAAGGAACAAAACATTCTTCCACGATTTTTACAATTTAAAACACCTTTTAGCCACCCAAAAGCAACGGAAATTGCTCGAAGAACCGGTTGGCAATATTTACGTGTTTTGATTGGCGATTCCCACAACAAACTCAATGAACTGGACCTCAGAATAAAAGATCTGACCAACAAGATTAGCAACGACGTCGACGAACATACAAACACGTCGCTCTCCGACATGATTCAACAACGAGCTCGGCAACTTGAAAACGAATTGAAGGAAAGACATCAACGGAAGTTTCATCAATTGGATAGGTCGAGCACAACCGTGCAGTCGATAAAGAAAAGATGGGTAGTCAACGCTTCTGACAAAGAACTAACAGAAGATAAAGTTTCACTACTTAGAAAAGGTTTAAACTTCACCATAACGCCTCGGACGATTCCTGTGAAAGAAATTATCGCTTCAGTTGAGCAGAGTATTGTTAATACAACACCTGAGATTAAAGAAGAAATTAGAAGTGACGTCTGTAATATACTGAAACACGCTAAACCACCACGAGTGCAGAATATAACACGAGAAGAACGAAGAGCCTCACAAGACCTTAAGCAGGACGATGAAATTCTTATTTTACCAGCAGATAAAGGAAATGCTACCGTCATTCTGAATAAATCTGACTATCATGAACAAATTGTGTGCATGCTTCAAGACAATAAAACTTATCAACCGATCACTGACAAAAGAAGGAACCCGATTTCTAAAACGACCACCTCATTGCAAAGAAAACTTTTAGATCTTAAGAACTCTAATTTTATCACTGAAAACGAGTATTGGAGATTACGTCCAACCGATCCTACACCAGCGGCGTTCTATGGTCTTCCTAAGATTCATAAAGTCGAATTAACACCAAAAGATGATCACTTCATACTTAACGCGAACTGTACCAGTATACCCATGCGGCCAATAAATAGTTGTATTGGCTCGCCCACCTATTTAGTTTCCAAATATCTTGTCAAGGTTTAGTTAAAATCTCTTGAACGTAGGAGCACCAACACAGTTAAAAATTCGAAAGAGTTTACCGATTTTGTATCTACACAATCAATCGAAGATGATGAAGTTGTCGTTTCGTTTGATGTCATCTCCTTGTTTACATCTATTCCAGTTCAATTAGCCTTAGAAGTTGTACAAACCGACTTAGATCAAGATTACAACTGGAAACAGCATACATGCCTCGAAAAGCATCATGTAATTGACCTATTGAAATTCATACTCGAGAACAGTTTCTTTATTTATCAAGGCGTCTATTACCATCAGATATTCGGGTGTGCAATGGGGTCACCGGTGAGTGCAATAATTGCAGAACTTGTCATGATATATATCGAAACCAGGGCGCTCTCAACATTTGCCTCCCAACCACGATGGTGGAAACGATACGTGGACGATTCCAACACATGTCTAAAACGAGCGGACGTTGTTAATTTTCACAACCATTTAAACTCCATTAATCCCGACATACAGTTCACTATTGAATACCCGGATGTAACCGCGAACCAACAAAGCATAGCGTTTTCAGATTGCAAGATTTTAGCCGAACCAGAAAAAACTGTCGAAGTAAAAGTACATCGGAAAGCAACGCATACAAACAAGTATTTGGATTTCGACTCGCATAACCCCATACAGCATAAGGAAGCTGTAGTTAAGACGCTTCTGCATAGAGCAAAAGAGATCCCTACTAGTGAAGTGCTTCGGCAGGAAGAAGTAGAAAAGGTGACCCAAGATCTTGAAGCTAATGGATACTCTCATGCATTTCTCCAAAATGTTAAAAGTACCAGTTATATACAAAGTCCGCAGTCCCACGATAACCTCGGTGGTTTTGCCGTTTTACCTTATGTGAAAGGTGTTTCGCAACAAATTAAACGGTCATTAAAATGAGCCAATATAAGAACTGCTTTTAAACCATTGCAAACACTTTCCAAAAAACCGAAGGACCGTATCGAAGATTTTAAAGTTACAGGCATCGTATATAAAGTCAAATGCAAAGAGTGCCGTTTTACATACGTCGGAGAAAGTAAACGTTCATGGGATTCTCGAGGAAAAGAACATAATCCCGGCAGACGAACCTATAATGAGTCTGCTATTAAGCATCACATGATATCCACCCTAAGTACGCGACAATTCTTGAACAGGAATAACAAATTATGAACAACGATTATTTTTAGAGTCTTGGCACTCAACTTTGGACAAAGACGCAATCAACGAGAGAAAAGAATTTCCAACGAACTATACACCGCTGCTCAAATCCCATAGGTACACTAATAGCTTTGAGAATGTATAAATGCACTAAGTTTTAACGTTTTATGTAAATATAGTATTATAGCGCTTTTTAGTCACTGAGGAAGGCTGACAGTCTGTAGCCGAAAATTCTGTATAAAGTTTTTTATCTAGATCAGCTTCAAATTATTATCAAATCATATATATATATATATATATATATATATATATATATATATATATATATATATATATATATTATATATATATATATATATATATATATATATATATATAGGAAGTATACAAAGTATATATATATATATATATATATATATATATATATATACGGAAGTATACAAATGTGCCCTACCGGCTATCACCATATGGCTTTATGGTAGCTGTGGACTTGGGACCCACTATGTACGGCTACACATTGTAGGATTGCATTGTGGAGTTACCAAAGCGCTCAAACTGCGAGCAGTGGGCGATGCGTAATGCGAACAGTAAACGTCTCACTGAGAGAGACTCTCCACCCAATCCATGAGAGCGCTCAAACCACATGAGCGGTGAGCGTAATATACGGAAGTATACAAATGTGCCCTACCGGCTATCACCATATGGCTTTATTTATGGTAACTGTGGACTTGGGACCCACTATGTACGGCTACACATTGTAGGATTGCATTGTGGAGTTACCAAAGCGCTCAAACTGCGAGCAGTGGGCGATGCGTAATGCGAACAGTAAACGTCTCACTGAGAGAGACTCTCCACCCAATCCATGAGAGCGCTCAAACCACACGAGCGGTGAGCGTAATATACGGAAGTATACAAATGTGCCCTACCGGCTATCACCATATGGCTTTATGGTAACTGTGGACTTGGGACCCACTATGTACGGCTACACATTGTAGGATTGCATTGTGGAGTTACCAAAGCGCTCAAACTGCGAGCAGTGGGCGATGCGTAATGCGAACAGTAAACGTCTCACTGAGAGAGACTCTCCACCCAATCCATGAGAGCGCTCAAACCACATGAGCGGTGAGCGTAATATACGGAAGTATACAAATGTGCCCTACCGGCTATCACCATATGGCTTTATGGTAACTGTGGACTTGGGACCCACTATGTACGGCTACACATTGTAGGATTGCATTGTGGAGTTACCAAAGCGCTCAAACTGCGAGCAGTGGGCGATGCGTAATGCGAACAGTAAACGTCTCACTGAGAGAGACTCTCCACCCAATCCATGAGAGCGCTCAAACCACATGAGCGGTGAGCGTAATATACGGAAGTATACAAATGTGCCCTACCGGCTATCACCATATGGCTTTATGGTAACTGTGGACTTGGGACCCACTATGTACGGCTACACATTGTAGGATTGCATTGTGGAGTTATACCAAAGCGCTCAAACTGCGAGCAGTGGGCGATGCGTAATGCGAACAGTAAACGTCTCACTGAGAGAGACTCTCCACCCAATCCATGAGAGCGCTCAAACCACATGAGCGGTGAGCGTAATATACGGAAGTATACAAATGTGCCCTACCGGCTATCACCATATGGCTTTATGGTAACTGTGGACTTGGGACCCACTATGTACGGCTACACATTGTAGGATTGCATTGTGGAGTTACCAAAGCGCTCAAACTGCGAGCAGTGGGCGATGCGTAATGCGAACAGTAAACGTCTCACTGAGAGAGACTCTCCACCCAATCCATGAGAGCGCTCAAACCACATGAGCGGTGAGCGTAATATACGGAAGTATATATATATATATCGCAACTGGCCCCGGTTTGGTCTTAAAATGTATGTATTCCAACACTCGAAATTTTCCTTCGCCATAAATCCTTTCAACATGTAGTTTGATCGAGTGAAATGCCAAATATTACCTATAATAACCCAGAATCTTATCCCGGCATTACCACCATATATACAGAACTCGTGACTAGGCTCTCGGCAACGGCTTCCGTAGCTCAGTGGTCAGAGCACTGCACTAGCAATCGCAGGGTCGCGGGTTCAATTCCTACCGGAAGGCCGCTAAGTTGCATTTTTCGCAACTGGTCCCGGTTTGGTCTTAAAATGTATGTATTCCAAGTCCAACACTCGAAATTTTCCTTCGCCATAAATCCTTTCAACATGTAGTTTGATCGAGTGAAATGCCAAATATTACCTATAATAACCCAGAATCTTATCCCGGCATTACCACCATATATACAGAACTCGTGACTAGGCTCTCGGCAACGGCTTCCGTAGCTCAGTGGTCAGAGCACTGCACTAGCAATCGCAGGGTCGCGGGTTCAATTCATACGGGAAGGCCGCTAAGTTGCATTTTTCGCAACTGGTCCCGGTTTGGTCTTAAAATGTATGTATTCCAACACTTGAAATTTTCCTTCGCCATAAATCCTTTCAACATGTAGTTTGATCGAGTGAAATGCCAAATATTACCTACAGTATAATAACCCAGAATCTTATCCCGGCATTACCACCATATATACAGAACTCGTGACTAGGCTCTCGGCAACGGCTTCCGTAGCTCAGTGGTCAGAGCACTGCACTAGCAATCGCAGGGTCGTGGGTTCAATTCCTACCGGAAGGCCGCTAAGTTGCATTTTTCGCAACTGGTCCCGGTTTGGTCTTAAAATGTATGTATTCCAACACTCGAAATTTTCCTTCGCCATAAATCCTTTCAACATGTAGTTTGATCGAGTGAAATGCCAAATATTACCTATAATAACCCAGAATCTTATCCCGGCATTACCACCATATATACAGAACTCGTGACTAGGCTCTCGGCAACGGCTTCCGTAGCTCAGTGGTCAGAGCACTGCACTAGCAATCGCAGGGTCGCGAGTTCAATTCCTACCGGAAGGCCGCTAAGTTGCATTTTTCGCAACTGGTCCCGGTTTGGTCTTAAAATGTATGTATTCCAACACTCGAAATTTTCCTTCGCCATAAATCCTTTCAACATGTAGTTTGATCGAGTGAAATGCCAAATATTACCTATAATAACCCAGAATCTTATCCCGGCATTACCACCATATATACAGAACTCGTGACTAGGCTCTCGGCAACGGCTTCCGTAGCTCAGTGGTCAGAGCACTGCACTAGCAATCGCAGGGTCGCGGGTTCAATTCCTACCGGAAGGCCGCTAAGTTGCATTTTTCGCAACTGGTCCCGGTTTGGTCTTAAAATGTATGTATTCCAACACTCGAAATTTTCCTTCGCCATAAATCCTTTCAACATGTAGTTTGATCGAGTGAAAAGCCAAATATTACCTATAATAACCCAGAATCTTATCCCGGCATTACCACCATATATACAGAACTCGTGACTAGGCTCTCGGCAACGGCTTCCGTAGCTCAGTGGTCAGAGCACTGCACTAGCAATCGCAGGGTCGCGGGTTCAATTCCTACCGGAAGGCCGCTAAGTTGCATTTTTCGCAACTGGTCCCGGTTTGGTCTTAAAATGTATGTATTCCAACACTCGAAATTTTCCTTCGCCATAAATCCTTTCAACATGTAGTTTGATCGAGTGAAATGCCAAATATTACCTATAATAACCCAGAATCTTATCCCGGCATTACCACCATATATACAGAACTCGTGACTAGGCTCTCGGCAACGGCTTCCGTAGCTCAGTGGTCAGAGCACTGCACTAGCAATCGCAGGGTCGCGGTTCAATTCCTACCGGAAGGCCGCTAAGTTGCATTTTTCGCAACTGGTCCCGGTTTGGTCTTAAAATGTATGTATTCCAACACTCGAAATTTTCCTTCGCCATAAATCCTTTCAACATGTAGTTTGATCGAGTGAAAAGCCAAATATTACCTATAATAACCCAGAATCTTATCCCGGCATTACCACCATATATACAGAACTCGTGACTAGGCTCTCGGCAACGGCTTCCGTAGCTCAGTGGTCAGAGCACTGCACTAGCAATCGCAGGGTCGCGGGTTCAATTCCTACCGGAAGGCCGCTAAGTTGCATTTCACTCGATCAAACTACATGTTGAAAGGATTTATGGTGAAGGAAAATTTCGAGTGTTGGAATACATACATTTTGAGACCAAACCGGGACCAGTTGCGAAAAATGCAACTTTAAGGCCTTCCGGCTGGGAATTGAACTCGCGACCCTGCGATCTAGTGCAGTGCTCTGACCACTGAACTACGGAAGCCGTTGCCGAGAGCCTAGTCACGAGTTCTGTATATATGGTGGTGGTAATGCCGGGATAAGATTCTGGGTATATTATAGGTAATATTTGGCATTCAATATATATATATATATATATATATATATATATATATATATATATATATATATATATATATATATATATATATATATATATATATATATATATATATATATATATATATATATATATATATATATATATATATATATATATATATATATATATATATATATATATATATATATATATATATATATATATATATATATATATATATATATATATATATATATACGTGTAGGTTTTGGTCTACGAAATGCAAAGAGTGCTCAACAACATATAGTTAGAGCAAATAATAGATTTTCGCTTACCTCAAAACTGGTCTGCTACAACTTGTTTCATCTGTAAAAGAATCTTCAGGCAGTGACAATATCGAAAGGGATGACCGCTTATTTATAGGCTTTCTGCCGGAAAGTGGGGGCGTATGTGGGGGACAAAGCATGAGGTCATGGCTTTGTTTGCGTTGATTACGCGAAATTTATTACGATGACGACACTGTGAAATTATTTCCGCTCTTTTGTTGAGTAAACTATTCTTATTTTTTTCTTTTAAAATACAACATTTTTCTTCTAAACATAAATTGCATCGTTTTGATCCTCCTGTGTACGAAATAGAATGTTTTAGAATTTGCCAATTAATACTGAAATCTTTATTGTTTTCTTTCAATGTCCAAATATATTTCGAAAGTTCGGTGTCATTTTCATGCTTTTTATGTTGAAAAGATTTAGTGTGGTTGGCCAATCGCTCTTTGAATGTGGTTGCAGTCATACCAATGTAGTGTTTTATTTCGTTTGTGATGTTTACTGTCACTGTTGCTTTGTATACTATGTCTCTAGTCATGCATTGTTCTTGAAGCGGGCAAATGGTTTCCTAGCTATGCGTGCATTGTGCTTAGTGATTATTGACTTAACATTGTTCATGCAGCTGTAACTTACTTTAACTGTATTTCTGTTAAAAATCTTATGGAGCTTGTGGTGCGGAGGGAAATGTTTGTCAATTAGGCTAAGGAAATTACGTCCTATGTTAGTGCTGACACTCTTGCTAAATGGTGGGTTGAACCAAATGATATTGCGTTGCCTATTCCTACGTGGTCGTTGCGGTGTATCATGAGCATAGCTAAGTTCATGATTAAAGTTGCTGTGCCTAAGCGCGTTCTGATATAAGGGTGCAGATTCCTGAAAAGTTTGCTCATCTGACGAAAGGAGTTTAATGCGTTTGTTAATTGATGCAGGTAGTTGCCTTGTTATGCTTGGTGGATGGTTAGAGTGCATATTTATGTATAGCGGATCGTCATTGGGCTTCCTATAGGGCCTAAAGTTTCCATGTCATCGTAATAAATTTCGCGTAATCAACGCAAACAAAGCCATGACC
Source organism: Chrysogorgia sp. JL179-B06 (assembly GCA_035772405.1). NCBI lineage: Eukaryota > Metazoa > Cnidaria > Anthozoa > Scleralcyonacea > Chrysogorgiidae > Chrysogorgia > Chrysogorgia sp. JL179-B06. The sequence goes on from JAYKKM010000319.1 coordinate 1,362,246, forward strand.
TCATGCTTTGTCCCCCACATACGCCCCCACTTTCCGGCAGAAAGCCTATAAATAAGCGGTCATCCCTTTCGATATTGTCACTGCCTGAAGATTCTTTTACAGATGAAACAAGTTGTAGCAGACCAGTTTTGAGGTAAGCGAAAATATATATATATATATATATATATATATATATATATATATATATATATATACGATCGCGTAAGCGTGAAACTCGGAGTAACAGCAAAGTGATGTCTTGTCTTTGATTTATCTACAATTTATATATATATATATATATATATATATATATATATATATATATATATATATATATATATATATATATATATATATATATATATATATATATATATATACGTGTAGGTTTTGGTCTACGAAATGCAAAGAGTGCTCAACAACATATAGTTAGAGCAAATAATAGATTTTCGCTTACCTCAAAACTGGTCTGCTACAACTTGTTTCATCTGTAAAAGAATCTTCAGGCAGAAGGACTGCCTGAAGATTCTTTTACAGATGAAACAAGTTGTAGCAGACCAGTTTTGAGGTAAGCGAAAATATATATATATATATATATATACTGATCACGATGGCCTCTCAATGTAGGTCTTCCATGGGGTTTATTAATACTCTGTGAGCAATAGCTTGGCTCTGATTTTGTTTACATCTTTTGTTTTTAAACAGTATAGTTGAACTTTTATGAAGTACTGTAAGCATTAAAGTGTCTATGAAACGAAAATTGAGATGAACTTTTTATTGATTTATTTGAAATAACTCCTAAAATGATAAAGAATTGCATTTGTAGTTCTTTCATATCTTATCTCGTTCTTGAGTTATTCAAGGTTAATTCACTATGATGACGAATCTGAAAATAAAGTACTGGTATATCTTCACAACTATGGAAAGAAATTGCTTGACACTTTGCACAAGTATACAGTTCACTAAATTTAATTATCCCTACATCAACCTTATTGTTGCCATAGTAACAAATTAGTTCCCAGTCTCCTTTCATCCTGAAGCAAAATATTCTATTTTCTACCATGCCTTGTGTAGATTTTGATTCGAAGTTGAACTGTTTTGTTGGAAATAAGTACAGAAAATATACTTCACTAGTCAACAGTCGTTTTAGAAAAGGAGAAAATAAAGAAGTTTATCAAAAGAAAAAAGAGTCTGGAAACTGATCTGTTACTATGGCAATGAAAAGTTGACATGGGGATATTCAATTTAGTGAACTGATACTTGTGCAAAGTTTCAAACAATTTCGTTCAATAGTTGTGAAGATATACTTTTATATCAGAATCGTCATCATAGTGAATACAACGCGTGATGTCATTACTACTTATTGACCGAGCGTGAGGTCTGTACTAGTAAAATATCGGACCGACGGTTTTATACTACGGACCGAGCGCAGCGAGCCGAGGTCCGTGTAGAAAACGGAGGTCCGATATTTCACTAGTACAGACCGAACAAGCGAGATCAATAAGTAGTTTATTATATGACCAAAAATCTTGAGAACGTTCATAATAAACCGGTGACAAATAATGTATAAAAACATGTATTTTATTATTTTGAAATATGCATCAAACATGCAACTTTTATAAACAACAACCCCATTTATCTGGCTTTTTAAACCTATATTTGCCTTACTATAAGAAATTTAACTGGATTTCCTTTTTTAATTGGTTGAACAATAAAAAGAACTTTGTTTTCGATGTGAGCGGTCCGGAACGGCAAGTTCCAGACCGTTCAGGAACCAATCAAATTGCAGGATTTCACGTTCCAGACCGCTCACGAAAATAGTCATATAATAATAGGTCATATTACACAACCTTGAATAACTCAAGAACGAGATAAGATATGAAAGAACTACAAATGCAATTCTTTATCGTTTTAGGAGTTATTTCAAATAAATCAATAAAAAAATCATCTCAATTTTCGTTTCATATAGGCACTTTAACATAAGCTGTCAGAGTATAGAAATTATTAAAATTGTTCATATACATTAATTACAGAAGAGGACCGAGAACTCTTCCCTGGGGAATACCACAGTAAATATTAGAATATTCAGAGTCAACATTTTGCAAACAGAAACAGACAAAGACAAAGTTTCCTCTCACTTAAATAAGATAATCAGCCCTAAAGTAACAGTTGATAATGGTTTACTGACTCTATAGAAGTTATCATTTAGCACAAATGGTGTTAATTTTGTCCTTATTTGTTTGGTTATATCAAATAACCAAATTCACCACCATAGTTTAATTTCATGGTTATATCAAATAACCAAATTCACCACCAATAGACCATGTGGTAAAATAATTTGGTTTTATCAAATGCACATATGGTAACCAAATTCACCACTATAGTTTAATTTGGTTAGTTTTTTTGGTTATACAGTATATTGGTAATAACCAACATAATTTATTTACACTTGGCAAGACAGAAGTACTGTATTACAGTATTTCAAATAACTAATGTGGTGACAGACTGACAGCACACATGTTTACTTTGGTGTCTTGCCTTTGTCACTCTTACAGTTAGGCTGATGCGATATTTCGATAAATATCGATATTTCAAAAATATCGATATTCGATTTTTCGCATATCGAAAATATTTCACTTTTGCGGCAATTAGTTTCGGTAAAGTTAAGAAAACACGTGTATGACGGCATTTAATAATAATACTTTATTCAATCGAATCAAAAATGATAGAAAAGGTGAACTTGAGGACCTTTTGAGGTTATCCCTATATACAGATCATCATTGCGAATTCAAGTGATGAAAGCGTATCGGTTTAAAAGCGAGTAGCGTGGTTGTAGACACAATAGTGTGATTCATAACTATAATTTTAGCAACACCACCCACCATTGGGATTAACACAAGCGGCGGTTGCAGCTAAGCGCTTGAAAACAATAACTGATGACTCAGTCCATGTAAATGATTTTCCTCTTTGATATCCGACGATATCTGGCGATTCCAGCAAGCAGCGCTCCGACTGAAATACTATTCTGCAAAGCCGGACAGATAGTAACGGCAAAGCGAATCCAGCTTAAGCTGAACAAGGCGAACATGTTAGTGTTTCTTGCCGAAAATTTATGAACAAAAGTGCCAAATCGTTTATGCTTTAAGCTTGTAAATAAATCTTTTAACGTTAATAAATTGTTGTAAATAGATCTTTTAACGTTTTGACTATTTTGCAATTTGTTTTTTACACGCGCATATGCCGCATCACAAACAGCAACTAAATTAAGTTTTCTAATTTGCATAATTCGATATAGTCGATATTATCGATATATTTTTTTCGATATCGATATTCGATATTTTTTCAATATCGCATCAGCCTACTTACAGTATCTCATCCCATTCGCTGCCAACGCAAGTGAGATCCCACAAACATTCGTTGATATTTCAAATGAAAAATAACTTTGTGTTCATATGAGAAGTGGGACTATCCCAGTGGTTGGTCAGAATCAGTGAAGTGGGATGACAAATTATCAGACATGAACACAATCAACTAGGCTAGCCATCTTGATATTGGTGAAGTTGACAAACCAGGCTAATATTTATCTCACCCAGAAAAGTTATCCGTGTAGCTGTCACCAGTGGCTAATATGAACTGGCCCAATTTGCATAATCATGTTACAGTAACCCCACCTGATTCCTAGTAATCAGAAGGTTGCAAACAGCATTTTTCTTATATTAACAGCTCGACTACACAGCAAATATGAAACTTATTATCATGATCACCTGCAAATTCTCAAATGAAATTATATATGCTCAGTGCTCACCAAGTGTGAAGAAATTATTTTGGTTATAATTGATATAATGCTTGCTGAGTGTGAAGAAGTTAGAGTATTTTGGTTACCATAATTGTAGTTGGTGATTTGTTGTATATATTTTTAACCAAATTGTGTTATGGTCATCAATTTGGTTATTTGATGTAGAATAATAGGTTATTATAATAATAGGATATATACATGTGTGTACAGTACATGTACAGTAATCAAATTATGCAATGGCCCATAATTTGGTTATTTAATATACATGTAATCAAATTATGCAATGGCCCATAATTTGGTTATTTAATATAACCTTATTTTAAACTACTGTGGTGAATATTTAGTTACAGTATTTTATAGAACCAAATGTGATGATTTGGTACAGTATAATCAAGTGACATGTGGCCAGCAATTTGGTTATTTGATATAATTACTAAACAAATTCTTCTCATGTGTGGGTCACCATTCAAGAATGTTCAAAAGGAGTGCTCATTTGTTGTTAGGATTTCAGATTTAGGAAACAATTGAGGCTCAGTGTTGTTGTCCAGTAAATGGTTTCAGGCAAGGTGTTTGTATTTATAGCACCATGAACCTCAGTTGTTGTTTCTTAATGTAGCAACTGGATGTGGTTCATGATGACATCAAGTCGATGAACAGGTGCTGTGAAGAAATGACAAGTAGATTAAAGGTAATGTACTGCAGCACCACTTTTTTGTGTACTGTCTATGCATATTTGTTTGAATTATTTTATTGCTGCTTACCGGTATTCAAAATACTGTAAACAGTGTATATAAAATAAATATATATTTTTGTATCGTGAGCGGGCGGAATCCTAGCCTTTCCTGCAACATGATTGGCTGCAGCAGCGGGCAGAATTTTACGATATTTTGACCACGGTCACGGAATCCTAAATGCTAAAAATTGTTGTCATGATTTTTGCTTCATTATTAACTGGAAAATGGAAAACTAATATAGAATTTGATTCAACTAAGCTGAAAATAACTACCTGTATATTATACAAAAACTAAAGTATTTTGGTTTGTTTTTCTTTCCTTATCCAAATAATGCAGTTTTACCGAACTAAAGTAACTCAAGTCTTTTACCTTGTATAATAAAAAAATTAATATGTTATTTACCGTTTTTGATCGGTCTGGATAGAGAAATATTTGCCCTCGGTCTCAAAAACCAACCTCGGCCTCGGGCCGTTTTTGAGACCTCGGGCAAATATTTCTCTATCCGGACCTCCCAGCCGGTAAATAAAATATACCGGTATATATATATATTTTCAATTTTGAATTCAATGCAGTTTCCTTTCAGTAGTGGACAGTAGAGTTTTCTATTTAACACTGCCTACTCAGCACAACATATTAATATTTGCTGATTTTCTATCTTCTAATTAATTCTCTCTTTGTTATATGTTATGCCTCATTAAATTAGGGGATGATCTATGAAGGTTTTTCAGATTGTTGGGGGACAGTCACTCTCCCCTGGTGTCTGCCACTGTTACCTTTTGTTTGAAATTCAGGAGTTTACACATAATTTATTGCTATTTATATTTGTTTGTTTATTTATTTATTTGCTTAATATAATTCATGTATTTATCCCTGTTTCACTAGATGGCACGCGAACAAACGTCTGACTTGCTAAATAAAACAACCAAGCTTCAGTCTGAGAGGTAAACATCTTCCTAAAACGGTACAGTACTTATTGAATTTCTCTGACGTTTTTAACTCCTTGTAATTAGTCACTAGATCAAATTAAATTCATGCACATGCTAGTAGATGTGGTTTTATCACAGAAAACAAAAGTGTCAAACTGTATATCTTAGAATTTTAATACGTAGCTGGTGATGTGTAATTTATGATTGAATTGTACTGATGTTTGCTATACATTTTTTGACATGAAATGTTAATATCAAAGTACACTATTCAGGAAATATAAACTGTTTTGCCGTGTTTCCATGGCTTGATACAAGCACGAGGAAGAACTTGAAAGTTTAAGCTGTTGTGTGAGCCTCCAAGACTGAATGTCGGTCATTTACACAACAGCTTAAACATTTCCCCCAAACTTCCGGAGTGTTTGCATCAGGCTATGTCAAATAAACTCAAATAAACACTGAACTGGACAATAACAAGTGAAAAGAATAATTGAAAAAGACCAATTTTATTTTCATATCAAATGCTAAATTCTCCTTAACATCCATTGAACCAATACAGTATGGGTACAAATGCGATTTGTGACATAATTATCAAGTTTGCATAGCCTTATGCAAACATGGTAATTCATGACCAATCACAGTGTGTGTAAAATGCCATTTATTTTATATACGTAGTTCTTGACATTAATTTGTTGACGTCACATTGATGTCATCGACAAACACAAACTAATTTTCTTCTTTCTTGACATTTTGCTACATTTTTTAATGTCATGTACTGTAAACATAAATTACAAAAAATTACGTATGGATTTATTGATAAATTATAGTAGCTTATCTCACGTTTGGGGATTTTACATATTCGTAATATTTGGGTCTTCCTGAGCGTAATCATAATATATCTTGTCAGCCAAACATTTTATCTTCATGGACTTTTTTCTTGTTAAAGTTATCGGATGTGATGTCACAAAAGGCATTTTTGTGATAAGTAACAAAAGAAAACTGGTTTGGAATGCCTCTTGTGACATCACATCTGGTAACTTTGACAGTGAAAAACTCCATGAAGATGAAATTTTTGGCTGACAATACAGTACAGGTATATTATGAAAATTTTATTGTGTTTATTGACCTTAAAAATTTGATACCTTGGCTACTTTTTAAAAATTCTTAAAATACATACGCACTTTTGTGAAATAACAGTCCAGATTCCAATCGCATGTGTAAATTAATTTTTCTTAAAAAGCGTCGAAAATTATAGGAATTTTCAAATTTCGATGACGTCACCATATTACATTAACAAATGAAAGATATGTATGTATACCACATACAGACTGTCTTGATGGATTCTTAAATCTGTGAAATTCTATGGCATTTTTGTTAATTCAAACCTTCCTAACCTAACCTTCCTTAGCAACGGATAATATATAAAGTCTGCAAATCTAAATACGTCCAAACCCCCTTTAGCGTTACTCAAGTATATCGTCAAAACAAGATGCAATTTTCAGCTTTTCACTATTTTTGCGTATGTATGCACTTCCGTGTGTATATGGACTTGCGTGCATTGAAATATATACGAAATATATACGAAATATATATGAAATATATGTTATTTACCGGTTTGGCCGTATGGAGAAATATTTCCCGAGGTCTCAAAAACGGCCCGAGGCCGAGGGACGTTTTTGAGACCAAGGGAAATATTTCTCAATACGGACCGACCAAAACGGTAAATAATTTATTTTTTTCCCCCTTAATATCCTGGCCTGTTTTTTTGGTCGTCATCAGTATTTCTAGTCAGTGGACAAAAAAGAAAAGTCTGTGCTTTTTCTTCGTCAAAGGAAATTGAGAGTTAAGTCTCTATCCGGATAAAAATATCACTTATATGTCTTTCAATATGTTCAATCTCGTTTGAGTTCATTTTCAAGTGTTTTTAGAACATTTTACGGCTTATAAAACGCATTTAAAACTGAAATTTTGTCGAGCGGTCCGTATGGGCTCATACGGACCGCTCGTTAGCCAATCAGAAAGCAGGATTTGGTAGGATACGGACCGGAAAATAATAAACTATTATAATTTTTGATGAGAATTCCTTCTCTTTTGTAAGTCAAAAGGTCCAGCTGAAACAAAAGGTGGCTGATGCATTCCTTGAACGCTTTCAACTAAAACCAAACGAAGTAGAGGCTCTACGAGGCTCGCGAAATGAGCCAATAACCGAGGTAAGGGTAAACATTAATAAAAAATATATATCTATATTTATACTACAAATTTCGTTCATTATTGGTATGATCATTAGCATATGTCAACATTACAGCTGTCAGGGTTTTATCCAAGCACTTGAGGTTAGGTCCGTTTTTTGGACAGATTGAGTTTTTTTTATATACTGGGCGTCCAGCTATAGGCTGATCTCGGAAATGGGATTTCCTGCATTGACATAGCCAGGCGGATCGAGGGACAGAAAGGATATGTTTGAATGAGATTCGTTCGATTTCATGTTAGCTACACATTAGATAATGGTTTGCATATATATTACATACCAGTGATTATAAGATATATGTGTTGGTTCATAGTTGTTTATGGTGGTGCTAACCCTAATGCTACAGTAACCATTACAACATACACATGCAGCGTAAACCTAACCAAAATCATTGTGTGGACCTAACATGAAGTAGAAACCAAAGCCACGATTCTTTGCGCTGAACCAAGGGATTGTGGCCTCTGGAGACGAGTTGCTAATCTTCCACTTTTATTCAATAGAGATTTCAATGAGGAAAAACACCTTACTTTATATAGGTAGTTTGGGTACTGTTCATACTTCAGTGGGAAATGTAAAGCTGTATTAATGACAACAGATGAATAAATTGAAAGTCACAGAAATCTCGTTTACTTGTATCGTGAATACACAAATAATTTGTTCGTAATTCAAGATTGAGTATTAAAACTCAATCCCAGATTGAGTTTCTAGGTCCGGTAAGCACCTAGAAAAGTGCTTGGATAAAACCCTGAGCTGTGGAAAAGCAAACGAACCGGTATCGCGAATCTCAAAAATGTGCGTATTTGGTGCATTATGGGATATTTTAGGTGAGAAAAATTCTGAGCTAGCGCTCCTATGTACCATGATGGTCAAAAAAGGAATGACGGTAAAAACGTATAACACTTAAAAATTAAGTACTTGTACAGTAAAATAATGTTATTGACGTACTCAATGAAGTCAGTTGGCCGAAAAACCAACAGAATTGCCATTAACATTCTACTTCCGGTTGGCTAAGTAACAATATTCAAGTGATTATCTTGTTCATTCAAGTTTAACTACAATGTTTCTACGCATGTAACAAGAATCAAAGCGCTTTATTAAACATAAATCGTAGAAAACAACGAAAACGTCCGTGACTAAGCAAAACCGTGACTTTTACTCACCTCTAGTATCACACAATACAAAGCGCGGGTACATTTTTGAGATTCGCGATCCGTGTATTGAATGGGCGCTATTCATATTCCTGACCAGAATGACGAATGTGCTGATAACATACCATTGTTAAGGTGCACCTAACCCCTAAAATAGTATTTGTTCGTTTGAAATTGAAATTTCAGTGCAAACTATATCACGCGCCATCATGGAACGTTTGATCGTAAGCATGATAATTGATGATAGTTAGGGGCTAATTACATTGGGGGAATTTCATCCCAGGCTGAGTTTCAGCCTGGGATGAAATTTTCGCCATGTAATCGCAACGTCAATTTTTAAAGATTTGTTTATGAGGCCGCGCTTAAACTTCATCCCGGCATGTTTATTGTACGTACCACAAGCGCCCCCGATTGCTGATGTTGGTAATAGTGACTGGCATTTCGATGGAGTGCATGCAGTCAGAATGGGCTGAAAGTCTCCCTGTAATTAGGATCAAAACTCTCATGTTAATGGCTGATTTTAAAGTGCTTATAAACCCAAAATGGGTTTTTGGTGATTCGGATAGAGCATAAAAAGTTAGTTAAAAGTTCTAGATTAGTTTTTGCGTTAAACTTTTAGTTTCGGAGATATAAGGGCTCAAAGTCACAATTTGTGAAAAAAAGTAGCGCAGGCCGGGAGACTGGATCCGAGGAACGTGTTATGTTTCAATACTTATAAAAATATATTACAATTCGAGTAGACAAGGTAACATCGTAAAGACACATCGTCTGGGCATTTTTTGGCAACACATGAACATCTGGATTTCAAGTTATGGTATATGTGTTAATATATACACTGAGCGCTGTAGCCCATGTATCGTCAGTTATGGTATATATTGTATGAACTGAAGTAAACTATATGCTAATGCATGCATTGTTGGTAGAATCCTTTCCTGGCTTGCCAAGCTATCAGTTCTGCCTGTTATCAGCCAGATATCGTCGGACATACTGCGAAAGGAGAGGGAAATCATTTACATGGACTGAGTCTCAGTTATTGTTTTCAACCGCCGCTTGTGTCAATCCCAATGGTGGGTGGTATTGCTAAAATTATAGTTATGAATCACACTTATTGTGTTTACAACCACGCTACTCGCTTTTAAACCGATACGAATCGCAAATGCCGTCATACACGTGTTTTCTCATCTTTACCGAAACTAATTGCCGAAAAAGAGAGATGAAGTTGTCAAGTTGAAACTTTCGATATTTTCGATATGCGAAAAATCGAATATCGATATTTTTGAAATATCGATATTTATCGAAGATATCGATATATCGCATCAGCCTAGGCAACACTAATTTTCAGTCTCCCGGTACCGATATCTGAACAAGGCTCACTAGAAATTTCTCGTAATCTTTGCGATTTCCCCATGGTGGTAACCCATGCAGTTAGTGTATTTCAGCGTTCAGTGACCACTATACTATCGGCTCGGTTATAAATAGCTGGTAGCATAGTGGTCAAAAGTCAAAGACGAGTTTTCTAACGCTTACCCCCGCCTAACGAATTTCCTAACTCTAATCCCCGGCCTTGTTAACCCAATCAGAGACCCCCACCCTCGACTCCCTTAAGTGCTAAATTAGTAGACTAATAAGAGAGACTAAGCATGTGGAACTAGTAATTGACTGTTAAACGCATGCGCTATCTATGGTTATTTGCATGGATTAGTGACAACATTCGATGGGGGTATCTAGTACGTATTCCTTATAAGGAGGCGCAAATAGAAGGCATTGACGAGCAAATAGCTGACACGTTGAACCCTCGTACCAGCCTCCTAGTTAATTGGATTGTAACCGACCCCAAAGCAACAAAGGTCCTAACCCTTTGGCATGTTTTCTTGAGAAATAAACCACCCCCAAAGCTATAGAATATATCAAAGTAAAGTTAAATGATGTATTTACAACATACATACAGCTTTACCCCGGTAGCTAACTTAGTTCTCTTTAAAAACGCGGATAATCGAAACACGAACTTTCGGCTATCTTCGACGAACGTTTTCATGAGAAATAATCAACTCCCAAAGCTACAATATATATTAAAACAAAGATAAATTATCTGTTTACAATATGCGTACAGCTTATTCGGTTAGCGAACGTAGTTTTCTTAAAAAGAGCGGATAATCGAACATATTGTAACGTGTTAACAATCCCACATCCAGTGGGCTGGTACGAGTGCCAGTCAATGCCTTGTATTTGCTCGTAGGCCACTTCCTTATATGGAACACGTACTAGAAGTACATATGCAAAATTCTAACAATTATATAAGGACGACTATTAATAAAACAAATCCGGCCTCCATGTTGGATTTTGGACGCCATGTTGGAATTCGGTCGCCATCTTTGATTTACGAACTTTTAAACTATTATAACGTTTTCTGACGACGAAATCTTTTTAACTACTGCCTTTTAAAAATTATGCTCTATATAAAACGAATTAACAGATTCTTTTATACGTACAGTCGGATATCTTTGTGACTAAATGTAAACACCTTTAAAATAGCGAAAACGGGTTGCTTTGGACGCTATCTTGAATTTACGAATTTTACGAAAAATATATTAGGTGTTCCGACGACGATGTCTTTTGAACTATTGCATGTTAAACCTCATGGTATATTTGAAATGAAAGCTTGATTAACAGACTCGAACATACATGTACGTACAGGATATCTATGTAACTGATTCAAGATAGCATCCGAATTGGCCTTCGGACGCTATCTTGAATTTAAGACTTACGGACGCCATCTTGAATATATATACGCGAGTTTCGAATTTCACTTACCCTTGAGAACAATGAACATCAACAAAGAAATGTAAACAAATTCCACAAATGCGCAATAGGGACTGTAATTCACCTGTAAATACAAAGTGTCTACTCGTACGGGAGGGTTTAACAATAGTATACAAGCATTCGTTACTAATCACACGATTTCCGGTCTATTTCGTTAAATTTATGGGTTACTCTTTTGATTAGGTTGGTATTTTGGTTAGGGTTAGCATTTCTTCGAATCTGAGAGACTCTTATTCGAATAGCAAATATATGCTGACGTATGGGTGCCGTACGTAAAGCCACTGGGTATATTAAATACTGTTTCTGCATGCTGCACTGCGTGTGGTATTTGATAACATCAACTTTCGTTTCTTTCCAGGAATTTTTCACCGCATTATCGAGAGTCAAGGTAATTCACAACGACTGCAAGTTATTACTCAGGACGAAACAGCAAACAGCTGGGTGAGTTATGTACAGCGGTTGCGTGAGGAAACCTATAGCAGTTGTCAATACGCAGCATTGGGTAAATTCTGCCAATCAATACGTTTTACGTTATACTACCTTATTGAGGCATACGCGCGTGTAAAAAAACACAATCCACAGAGAGTAATTATTTACAATTTCATACATTCTATGAAGAGAAAATATACACATTCTACGCATGCACATTTAGGTAAAAGCTTAAAGTAAAAAGAATCCATTGGACTCGCTTTGACATTACTACTGGATAATCTTTCAGTCGGCGCCGGACCGCCGCTACGCGCTTTTAAACGCAAGAAGCTCTCCGCGTCACTTGAATTAGCGGACGTTGTCATTCTCAACTTTGCGACAATAATTGCGGAAATGATTCTAAAAAAATCGACTTGGATGTCTGTTTTTGAGAGACACAGCTGTGAAGTTGAAACTTTCGATATTTTCGATATGCGTAAAATCGATTATCGATATTTTTAAAATATCGATATTTATCGAAAATATCGATATATCGCATATAGTATAGCTGGGCTTGTTTTCAGCTCCGTACGCAAAATAACGCACGCTGATTGGTTGTCGAGAGGTCCTGAATCATACAACGGATATGGTCCTCCCAGCCTACGCACTGCGAGGGCCACGCGCTTTTTTCCGGATCGGTATGTTTTTGCGGGAAAATTCTGGATTGATTTGAATGAAAACGAAAGAGAGTTAGGTATCTTTATTGAAAATACCTTGAAATAAAATGTGCTGGGAACATCATCATTGCTTTTGTATAAAGTTATTCATCTAAAAGCACGGCAAATAAAAAAAAAAAGTAAACCGCAGTATCTGAAGACGAAAATAGCGTAGAAAAAAAGCAGAGAAGAAAACGAACCTAAAGCCATATAATATTTTTTCGCACAGACCTCAGGCAAATAGTTTCCTATATAGATCTCGGTTAACAAGTCAAACAGGTATAAACATCCACCATATGTAAGCTATTCTGCAATCTGATTGGTTCTTATACTAGCAAGTTATCAGCTCAAAACCCATTGGTAATGAAAGAAACAAAATGGCGATATTTTTGTTAAAGTTAATGAGCGGGAAATCAGGTGTTTACTTGATAAAACAACACGACATTGACGTCAAAATACCACTGTGTCTATATTATAAAACAATTATACCATTGGCTCTCGTCGTATATGAGTTTTATATGGTATAATTGTTAAATAGTATATTTGAACTATGTGTGGAATCGAAGTTCCTTGCGATGAAATAATGGAACAAGACAACGCGAATTTTCCTGTGATAGATAATTGAGTTATATTTTCAATGCACCGCCATGCATGTTTATCGTACTAAACGAATGACCATATTTTAGTTTAGAAGTAATGGAGTCTATGGCATTATTTATGGAATCCGCTTATGAAAAACTTTACCGATGGACTCAGGGTGAGTGCCGACCTCTATAACCGTTCAATAGTAATAATGGTAATAATAGATATATTTGTACAGCGCCATTTCCATAGTTCAATAGCGCTTTACAGAGTAGAAATTTAATTAAATACTATAAAATCCTGGAAAATCCTTGATTTTGAAAAAACAATTCCGAGGTCCTTAAAAATCCTGAAATTTTCATCCAATTTATTCACGCATTGTTGGTCATCTCGAAAAGTAAAATACATGCCATTTTCAAAAAAAAATGTTCAGTTCTAGGTCTTTGAATTCACTGGAAAAGGAACTTGAAAGTCCTGGAAAAATCCTTGAATTTCATGTCTATTGAATGGTGGAAACCCTGTATGAACGTGAATGCCTATAAGCATAAAATATAACAAGGGGGCAAAACGCCCCATAATGAAAATTGGGGAGGCGGATCGGGAGCCCTGACAGTACGACACTTCGTGACACCTAACATCATTACATCGGAATAGCGACCCAAATTAATTTACTATTTATAATTTCTTAATCCTCTAAAAATGCAATCTCGTTCCCAGAACCTGCGTTCATGAGGCTCTGGGGAACTCCGATGAAACTCGTCATTTGATTGGTTGATGCTGAGCTCTCGCACCCAGTTTCTTTAGGAGCTATTGCTCGCGAAGTTTGGACACCTAATCTCGTAATGGTATGAGAGCGTTCAGAGGTAAAACGACGATGATCGGGATGGATGATCTTTATTGGTCATGGAATTGTCGAGGGAAGACATGAAATCAAACACAGCTGGTAAAAGTTGGTGAATCAAAGATTTACCAAACCCTGGTTTGATTTGAAGTCAACATTAAGGAACAACTCTCAGCTGAGAGTTCACGTCGTCTTGAAGACGTGAAAATGTTCAGAGTTGCGTTATAAACAGAACGAGGACGGTGTTGAGAATACTCTTGTCTTGGGACTACTACAAATTATTCACTCTCTTTGTTTCGTCGTCGAGATTGCCGCGTCGTTGGATTTTAAAGTCCCTAGTCTCTCTCTCCCAAGAACGCTTTATCTACGGCTTCGTGGAACAAATTAATGTATCCATCTTCGAAATCGAAAGTATAAACCTTTTCGGAAGTTAGGCGGCCTGGGACGAGGTTGTGAGGGCTCTGGGAACGAAATGGACTTTTTCATCGGAGTTCCCCAGACAGAGCCTCTGTTTCTTGACGCAGGCCAAAAGGAACGCAGGCTCGGGCAACGAGATTGCTAAAAATGTAGAAACATCTTGACTTCATATGCTACTTCATTTGAATATCACTCAAATCTAAATATCGCAAGAACGACGTGAGATATGAAAGTGCTCTAAATTTCCACTCCTCGTCATTTTAGGAGTTCATTTAAAGTGTATATGACACGAAAATTAAGTTTATCTTATTTGAAAGAATTCTTCAAATAACGAAGAATATCAATTTACAGCTTTTCCATATTTCATTTAGTTCTTGAGATATTTAGACTTATGTGATATTCAAATGAGATGACCTATGACGTCACATGGTTTGCACAACATTTTAACGTTTTGGAAAATCGTGTATATCTTTGAGAGTATTGAATGAAATCACTTGAAACTTTGCATGTCGACACAGACCACCAAACGAAATAATATCGTTTAAGTTTTAATGTTACAATAGTAATAGTATAGTTCCCAGACCTCTACGTCTCTTTGAAGAAAATCTTCGTTTTCTAACATAGTAGGCTTTGCACCAACGTCACTGTGAAGAGAAAACAAATATTTTTGTTTTGGTAATCAAGAGGACTGGAATCTAATCGTTTACAATGGCGACCATAAAATTAGAACGATTTTCTCTAGTTTAGTGGTCTTATGTACATTCAAAGTTTCAAGTGATTTCGTTCAATAATCTTAAAATATATACGATTTTCCAAAATGTTGTGCAAACCATGTGACGTCATAGGTCATTCATTTGAATATCACAAGTCTAAATATCTCAAGAACTAAATAAAATATAGAAAAGCTGTAAATTGATATTCTTCGTTATTTGAAGAGTTTTTTCAAATAAGATAAACTTATTTTTCATTTCATAGGCACACTATATATCAGTATACCGTATACAATACGTCTCTATAATCTTGATTTTTACTGTTTTAAAATTTGGGGCAAATATTATTCAGGGGGATGCAAATGTCCCCTTCGCCCTCCCTAAAAGTAACCTGTCATAAGTATTCACAAAAAATTCTAATTTATGGAGCGTGTATTCTTAAATTCCTTATGCTTGCACATTTTTTTAGCTGAGTGTAGGAGTCTGACTGGGGATATACCAGAGTTATCATCCAATCTCCAAAATGCGATGATTGTTTTACAAGATAGACCTGTTTTACTAAAGTAAGAAAATGTTTACATTCGCAATTGTTCTTCTCATGAGAAACGGGTCAAATGATGAATTTGTACGAACCATGTTCCACATTTAAAAGTGAAATATATAGCAGTGTCATGCACACATGTGTCCATGATACTTAAAATGAATGTCACTATTCCTGCAGGACAAGTACTGGTGTAAACAGATAAACAGATCAGAAACACTACCGCGGGTAAGTGTTTCTGAAACACTACCGCGGGTAGTTTAAAATTCATTGAAGTGTCAAGTAGTAACAGTTTTTTCGTGATGTTCCACTGCTTTTCAGCCTGTTGGTCCTTGCATTTCCTGATATATGGCCTTGAAAGTACTTGAAAAGTCTCTGTTTCTCCCTCCTTAATCTGTACGAACCCTGGTGGAATGTCACACTGAATGTTGTTGTACTGTCTAGTGACTAGTAAATATAGGAAGTCTAACGTTTCCAGCGATGGCCTTTCGTCGAACGTAATGACAATCGTGTATTAGATGCACGTAAAAACGCACAGCTTGTTTTTGGTTGATATCAAGTGTCAACAGGCTTGAACATGGTTGAGGTGGCCAGCATGAACAGTGTTGTTGACAGGCTTGAACATACAGTACATGTTGGAACTTGTATGTTGAACAATGCTGTTATTTTACCAACCCTGTTCTATCATGTTAACAGTGCTGTATTATGTAATTTCCTGCAAATAAGCAAGTTCGTAATCTTGGGAACGCATGCTCATGTAACCGGTCATACATAGGCTGGGGCTATATTTTCTGGTTTCAAAACACGATTTGTGGACGTAAGAACAACGAACAATTGAATTGTTATCAAGAACATTTAATGAGCAAACGTTGTCCTAACTGAAGGCCTAAACATCAAAATGTCTTTGAAAAGAAAGGAATCTTCAACACTGCCGTCTAATCTTCATGTTCTCATTGAACTAAGTTTTTTCGCGACGCAGATCTCACGCAATCGAGATTACGAACTGGCTTATTTATACAGTAAATACACATCTCTATACTTTATCTTCGCTAGAATTGAATTTAGGTATTTTCTAATCAACATGCGAGGTATATAAACTGTCATTTGGACAACATTTGCTGTGAAGGCTAATTCGTTGAACGTCATGATTTTTTTATTACGATTGTTATCTTGATGTATGTGATTCACTCACAAGGCTGCAAAAATTTCCCCGTATTAATCTGTTAAACGTACGGTTAAGATTACGGTTTCAAATCGTTACGGTTATGAATACGGTTCACGTCATTTCCTGCTGCTATCGTGTGAACGCAAGGCCAATCCGTAACGATGTAGTTACGGTTTCATTTCGTACCGCCTCTTATCCAGTCATCGCAAGAACTTGCTCGCAGCTCGCTGCGAGTGTGTCAGCATTAAATCCCATCCGCTTAAGTTCCAAGATCAACAGAGGCGTGACACAAGCTTCTGTAAGCTTCATTCTCAGGCCTATCGATTTTGGAGTTTAGATGGAACCCACAGGTATCCAAATTTAAATATATTCAAGAAAAGAAAGAAATCTACGTTTTAGTTACATGTTATAATAAAATTATTAGAAATTATATTACATGCTGACCAAGGATTTAATCTTAATACTTAAGTATTATAAAGAAAGAATGTGAGCAGCAAATAGGAAGAGACATTCTCTTAATGTGGACGGTAAATAATTCCGCACTTTCGCCCCACTATAACAAGACTCTTCTTCAAACTTTCTGTTCTGAGAAATGGTATAATTGAAGTGAATATAAGGGAACCCTTACCAGCTGTTGTGGTCTAGTGGTTACCACACATGTCTATGAGCTGGGAGACACAGGTTCAAATCCTGGGTCGGATCTCCACTCAGGGTCTTAAAAATAATCGAGGAGAAAGTGCTGCCTTTGCAATAATATCAGCAAATGGTAAGACTTTCGGGTCTTCTCGGATAACGACCTTAAATCGTAGGCCTTCGGAACCCCTATGAATTGGGCTTCTAGCCTGTTGGGGTATTCCGTTCACCAAAGAGTGATAAATCTAATAAACTCAAACCCTTAAGATCATGATTGTCTTGCAGACATATTTACACATAAAAGCGAGATTATGCACGATCTCGCTTTTACATATGTAAATATGTCTGCAAGACAATTTGGAGTACCATGTACATTTTTTGCCTTAGATTTCATTCGTTGAACATCAAGAGTTTCCCAACCTAAAGCATTTAATCCATTCACTTCATCGACTTTACAACCTGCACTATAAACTCCAGCTATAAATTCAGTCTGGAAACAGTCTGAGCCTGAGAAAAAATTAATCGGCTTTATATTTTTGAACCTATACCAGATATTTTTAAACATTCATTAGGTACTCTGTTGATGAGTATGCATCTGCCAGGAGGACTGCTATTGTGAGATGTTTTATTGACGCTTTAACAAGAGGAGGTAAGAATAATAATTTCTGCCTATTACCTCAAATTCTCTATTATTTATAAGCATTCTATATAACGCAAATAGTTGAACAGCAACCTCGTCCCCAGGGCCTTCGCGGTGCGAGGCAAGATGGCGGGCGAGGCGAGCGAAGGCCCTGGCAAAGGCTGGACCAAAACTGCCGTTGATTGGTTGTAGGATTTAATTGAATTAAATGCTCACAACTGTCCCCATTGGTCAATAATTAAATTGTGCGGGAAAGCAAACTAAACATGGCGTCTAATAGATACAGATCGATAATGAAATGAACATGTTAATGATCAGTTTGATCGAAACTCCAAAGAAACGATATCCGAAGAAACCACTGATCTATATAAGAGGACTGGATAGAGCATCCTTTGTTTGAGCGCCACCGAAATTGAAGCCGGATGTTTTGAGCTGCGGCCAGCTCCACTTCGGTTCAGTATCGCTATATTTTACTGTTGTGGAATCGTAGTTTTTGCATATAACCACGAAATAGCTGAACAAAGCAAACCCATTTTGACAGGGTACATCATGAAACTACAGAAAACTTAAAAATGTGGATAAAAATTGAATCGTGAGTAAATAAGTTCATATTTTGACGAACTTTCGAAGCCGGCCGCAGTACTATCTATACAGTACAGTATACACTATTACACTAACAAACGGCGATGATTGATAAGAATAAAAATCTGAGATAATACCACGATTATTGAATATTTACAGTCGAGTTGATTTATTTAAAGGGCAGGATGACGTGAAATGTGGATAGGCTGCACTTATATTTTTGGTTTATAGTGGACTCATGTCATGTATAAATTATGTCATTTTGATAAAAAAGTGTATCTATATGTAATATTTTGGTACAATATTTGCTATTGTGTTACAAGGTCTAAAATTTAACCACTATGAAGGAAGGAATTTGAAGGTGAAACAGTAAGACAACTATAATAGTGGCTTTCTATAGAATAATTGTACTGTATCATAAACTTTGTCCATGATTTGATTAAAGAAACATTTTTAATAACTCATGTGTATTTTGTCATGTGTATTTTGATTCTATATAATAAACCGTCTAAACCATTGCTGGTTAATATTAAAACTTTAATCTATTTCTTAGCCATACTGATCAACCAGGCCAAATCCATATTTTCCCCCCTCATATCTTAAACAGGTTTAGGCACAAAACAATTAATTTCATAATAAAAAATAGCATATATTTTTCTCCACTAATTTAACTTGCTTTTCTTGTTTCTTAACTAATATTGATTTACATAATGCGAATGTTTGGATTTTGTTTCATATTTTAATCCTTGAAATTACAAGCTGCATGCAAATTACAAGCTGTAATGTCTATTAAATAAGTTAAGGTGGTTTCCTGTACTAAAGGAAACCACCAATGCACAGTGTACATGAAAATAATTACATGAATCAATTCATTCTACTATACTGTACTGTACAGCAGCTACATCTATAAGCTATTCACATAACATTCATCCTGCTCTGCAAACTGTAATAATGCAAGTAGAATACATTTTACTAGCAGCACTATATTCATTAATAATATTGGGCCATCAACCTGTCAACATTGTTTATAGAGCTTGATGATAACCATGTGCTTGACTGAAAACCATGTTTATGGCTTGATCAAGATCATCACCAAGTACTATCTTGAGAAGGAAACCATATAGGATCTGGGCGCTTTCTCGATATATGAACAACCGAAATACAAACCTAACCCAAATCCTAACCCTAAAACTGACTTGGGTTGATGCTATAATAATTTTATATTTTGGTTGCTCATATATCGAGAAAGGGTCAGGATCTGTCTGAATCAGAGAGAAGCACAGTAACCCTATCCTCTTCAACCATCAGTGAAGATGAAGATTGATAAAGATTTAAACTGCATGCCTCCTCTAGGGACTACAATCAAACAATGCTTTCTTGATTTTTAATTTAAAAATAACCACTATCAAAATATATACATGTATACCTACAGGTACTTATAAAGACAAATATAGTAGCTACAAATATAGTAGCTACAGTATTTAGGGCTATATTCCTGGTTGAACACTATTCACTCACAGAAAATTAGGTTAATGATTTAAATAAATCATCCTGGTATTCAACCAGAATGGGCATGTTGTAACATGGACTGATAAAACATGGACTGATAAAACATGGACTGATAAAACATGGACTGGTTCAACATGGACTGATAAAACATGGACTGGTAAAACATGTAACGTGTAGCTGTGAATGTATGATGTCTACATTAACAAATAATCGCTAACCCCAAAACAACAAAGATCCTAACCCTCCATGTTTTACCAGTCAATGTTTTATCAGTCTATGTTTTATCAGTCCATGTTTTACCAGTCCATGTTTTATCAGTCCATGTTTTATCAGTCCATGTTTTATCAGTCCAGTCCATGTTTTACAACATGCCACCAGAATGTGTTTATTATTTTCTGAGTTATGTTTTCTATTTGGGCATACATATTGCATACATAACATTTGTTTACAGCTAAATAAACGCCATTAACATTCAAATATATTTCACAAATACGATCACAAAAATCGAAATATCTATTTCAAAGACCTACCACAAATGTGCCTCTTTTCCGGCAGTTTACAACCTCAAAAATCTTTTATAGTTTTCAGGTTGTGTGTTAGAACGACTTTTGCCTATCAAAATGTTGTCATCTTGTTAGTTTGCTACCATCGAAATTTGAACTCGCAAATTCCGTTTTTCCCTACGTTTTTGGGCTAAACAACTAAAAATTGCTCTCCGAAGGCTTCCCGTGTCCTTTTCTTCTCGTGATACAAAATTCGGTCTGATCCGAAAAGAGAAAAAAGCAAATATACTAAAACTATAATTACGCAACAGTAAAATATTCTACTCTAGATGTTCTATCCAGTCCTCTAATATATTCTAATATAGATCAGTGGAACGCCGGAACACTTATTGGATATTTGTCGTCTTTGTGGAAGTGAAAATAAGAGGATGAATCATGTATTCCATAAGCCAGGTCTTTGGTAGGTCTTTGGTAAAGTTAGTTAATACTACACGCTCGATGTTCATATTCGGAAAAAGTGAAAAACATCTCACTAGTACTGAGTCTCTCATGATTACACAGTAGACAAACTAGCGGGAAAATTTTCCACATATAGTGGAATATTTTGTCACGTGGTTCAGCCTTTGCCAGGGCCTTCGCTCGCCTCGCCCGCCATCTTGCCTCGCACCGCGAAGGCCCTGGGGACGAGGTTGGTTGAACAGTGCAATATGATTATATGAGTGTGACGTCATCCCAGGAATTTGGCATTCTGTGATAAACTGGTTGAGTATAACTAGTAAGTAAGATTAAGAGACACGTTAAATTAGGGCACTTTTCAAAAAGGGCATGGTCATAAGGAAAATTTCACGAACGCTAAAGCCTGAAAGTATATTCTTGAGATCCAGAGGTCGCTGGTTTAATTCCCAGCTGGAAGGCCTTTACGGCTATAGTTGGATAAGTACTTTATCTTATGTCCATACTGAACCTAATTTTAACCCTATTAAAGCTAACCATAATCATATACATAATCCTAATCCTAATCCTGATCCTAACTACGGATCTACTAAAGTTATAGTTGCATTTTCGCAACTGGTCCCAGTTAACTCTCAAGAATATCCTTTCAGCACTCACAAAATTGTTCTCTACTATCAACCTCGCTCCCATGTAGATAAAGTAACCCATTCTACGCCTATTCAGTTAATGTACAGAACAGTTGATATTTGGCCTGGCATGACAGCCGCGATTTATTATTGTGTCGTAGTTGCCTTTGTCCTGTTTATTGGTATACAGTAGGTATTCATATGATACCGAGTACAATTAAGGATTTACACTACGAATGGTATTTGAAAATTGTGCCAAAATTGCACGAGCCGTTAGGCGAGTGCAATTTGGTATAATTTTCAAATATCACGAGTAGTGTAAATCCTTAATTGTATATGCATGCATGACAAAATTTGATTTGCCATTTTATTTGTTTTGGAAAAATCATTAATTGTACTGCGGTACAATTAATAAAGTAATTGTACTGCGGTACAATTAATAAAGTAATTGTACTCCTATCAACTAATCAGAATGCAGTAATTTTGTTATGCATGTAATAATTGCTATCATTACGTCCTTTTTTTAGGTCCTGGTGGTACCCCTAGACCTATTGAACTTAGTGCTCATGATCCAATCAGGTGAGTATAACTACACCGAGGTGAACAGCGTACCTCTTAAGAAATGGTTCAACGTTTGGCTTACTCCGTCAAGTTATGTATGTACGTGAGATGTTGGGGAGCATAAACAAAGCGTAAGACGTGCTCGAGGCGATATTTGAGTGTTATCCCAAGTGCATCCATATCTCGACGGAGCACACCAAACCATTTCTTTTATAACAGACATAAAATGATGAAATAATAAAAATACAAGCTTTATGTCGTTAGTCAAAAATAATTTTCTCCTA
The DNA here is from genome assembly GCA_035772405.1 of Chrysogorgia sp. JL179-B06. Classification (NCBI taxonomy): domain Eukaryota; kingdom Metazoa; phylum Cnidaria; class Anthozoa; order Scleralcyonacea; family Chrysogorgiidae; genus Chrysogorgia; species Chrysogorgia sp. JL179-B06. Next base: position 1,385,065 of record JAYKKM010000319.1, read on the forward strand.
TGAGGTTTTTTGTTGGATTATGTTCTCTTACCATCGACAAAATAAAATAATTTACTATAAAGAGGACCAGAAGACATTTTTCAAATTACTGGGTGAAACGATTCATGGCCTACCTACAGATTTACTGCGACTTTGGTCCCTTAGTAATGGCCGCCATTGGCTCTAATTATCCAGTGTGAGAAGCCTAATATGAGACATCAAATTAGGTTCAAGATGTTATGCATTTAATGTTAACAAAGAAACTATATTGGCCAGACACTAAACCTATTTTGCGAGCGTCACAGTTTGAATTGCTTACAAACTCGGAGCTTCTAATGATATCTCGTCAATTTACATTATGCAAATATGCAAGCTTCAAAATCAGCTCATCAGATACAACAGAAAGCTCAATCCAGTCCTATTTTTGAGATCAGTGGGACACCCCTCTAAAGTGGACACTGGACACCCCTCTTCAGTGGACACCCCTCTAAAGAGGACACCCCTCTGAAGAGGACACCCCTCTTAAGTGGACACCCCTCATAAGCGGACACCCCTCATAAGCGGACACCCCTCTTAAGTGGACACCCCTCTTAAGAGGAAACCCCTTTTCAGTGAACACCCCTCTTAAGTGGACACCCCTCTTAAGTGGACACCCCTCATAAGTGGACACCCCTCATAAGTGGACACCCCTCTTAAGTGGACACCCCTCTTCAGCGCACACCCCTCTTCAGTTAAGCGGACACTTAGGTGAGATCCCAAAGGTGTCCGGCGGTCCGCGGGTTCGACTGTAAAACACTTTCCAGACTTTCCTTCACATTGGCTCCAAGTCGAGGTTGACAATATATCATTATCATATCCAACCTCGATTATCACAAACAGTTCAAACATAATCAACCATACTGAAAAAGATGGCGCACAGTAAACAATGTATCTTGTAAAAATCTGTTAAATTTTAAAATTATTTAAATTTCGAAAATATTAAAGGTAAGAAGGAAGTTCTTGAATACACCACCAAATAACTATGATCACTGGATCGTCGCCACTCGAAGTTTGCAGATAACATTCGTATCTCTGCACAGTCATGTAATATCCTCTATATCCAACCCGGATAAATCGTATATGTTCTATAGTTTTGATAGCGAGTTAATTCGTTGAATAGGACTTATTCACCAGATAAGTTATCCATGCATACAAGACATTGAACATCCGGCCCCCTACTCATGTAAATAACTTTCTGGTAAACTGCATTTCGTTAGGTATTTTGGAGACATGTTGGCATGGCTTCATCAAGCCATTGCGTCTGAGAAAGAGTCCGTACATTCGCTTTTGAAGCAAACAGATTCGTCGCGTAAGTGCTCTGCTCTGCTCTGCTCTACTCTACTCTACTGTACTCTGCTCTACTCTACTCTACTCTACTCTACTCTACTCTACTCTACTCTACTCTACTCTACTCTGCTCTGCTCTGCTCTACTCTACTCTACTCTACTCTACTCTACTCTACTCACCATACCACACTCACCATACCCCTACTCCATTCTACCCGGCTCTACTCTGCTCTACTCTACTCTACTCTACTCTACTCTACTCTACTCTACTCTACTCTACTCTACTCTACTCTACTCACCATACCACACTCACCATACCACACTCACCATACCCTACTCTATTCTACCCGGCCCTACTCTACTCTACTCTACTCTACTCTACTCTACTCTACTCTACTCTACTCTACTCTACTCACCATACCACACTCACCATACCCTACTCTATTCTACCCGGCTCTACTCTACCCGGCTCTACTCTACTCTACTCTACTCTACTCTACTCTACTCTACTCTACTCTACTCTACTCTACTCACCATACCACACTCACCATACCCTACTCTATTCTACCCGGCCCTACTCTACTCTGCTCTGTCCGGTTCGGCTCTGCTCTGTTCTGCTCTACTCTGCTCCACAGTTTACTACGCGGCCTCAGACACACTCACGGTACTAAATTGAGATTGTTTGTTTTTAGCATTGGAAAACGTATGTCGCGAACTTTTGGCTCACATATCTGAAGGTGTCTGTCGCCCTTTCAAGGTTTGTTTAATGTGAACATAATCAATGTATCACGTGTTAAAAAGTAACAACTCGCGGTAACAAAGACGTATTACCTCTAGCCTTCTCCGTAGGGAACTCTGTGGCTTCTTTTTTCCGAGGCTGTGCGAGCAATGTTTTGGCTGGGATTGCAGGGAAGTCTATTTGACTCGGGAAGAGAAGCCACACAGATCATTATTGTTGTTGTTGTTGTTGTTGTTGTTGTTGTTGTTGTTGTTGTTGTTGTTGTTGTTATCATCTATAATAATAATACGCTTGTCTGTCCGTATGTAAATACAAATCAAAGCTTAATATAGACAGATACCAACACTTTTAAAATCTTGATTCTGATTTGTGCAGACAAAAGGAATTTGTTTTTAATATATCATTATCTTAACACGTCATCCTGCCCGCCTAGGCTAACTGGCACTCCTATATAAGTGTCCAGCAGTTCTTTTCAGAACTATCCAGTTTTACTAATCACCATGGTAAATACGTTTTTTAAAGCTTTATTGTTATTGTTATTATTGTTATTGTTATTGTTGTTATTATTGTTACTGTTAATGCATGTTATTGTTACTGCATATTACTGTTACTGTTATATTGTTATTGTTCTTCATATTCTTATTCGTATTCTTATTCTTCCAGGTTCGGGTAGAACAAGTTGTCGTTTCAGAACAAGGTTCCGTTGTACTTTTTAAAATTTCAAGCGTTCTGAAGTTCTATAGATCGACCATCGGGTGAGTTCTCAAGTAGAAAGTTCGTTTTCGATCTAGTTACACCTTGGTTCATATGGCCACGGTGTGATATAAAGTAAAACTGTATTGTTGATGGGTGGGTGGTGGGGGGGGGGGGGGGGGGGGGTTATTGCGGAACGTATTTCTAGTACACCGCTGAACATACGTAGTGCATGCTCAAAATCATCTTCACTAACAAAAGTCGCATAAATCGACGTTGTCTATGTCGTAAAAATCAGCGAGAAATTTATCGATAACATGAGAAAGCGTGCCAATTATTAACACTTCATAAGTGGTAATTGGCACGCTTGCTCATGTTTAGTAAACATGGATTATACCTTCGTTTTTCTTAGTCTATACATTAAACTACTAGTATGTTTCTACACTGATGGAACGCACCTGCTTTGCTCAGTGGGGTTAACTCGCTCTGCTCATTTTTACCATTCCACTTGCAAATTTGTCACGATAACTACTCTTGCCATGATAACTACTCTTGCCATGATAACTAATCTTGCCATGATAACTACTCTTGCCATGATAACTACTCTTGCCATGATAACTAATCTTGCCATGATAACTAATCTTGCGTCTTAATTTGATAGCTCCATTGTCGGGGACGAGTCCTCGTTTATCTTCACCATTGAAGAGCTACACACACTATCGATGAAGATGTTCTTTAATAGCCTCAGTTGTCATGCAAGCAAAGTTTTGGATAAGGTAAGAAAATAGACCTATATAGACCTCTTTCATAATGGCGGCAAGTGGGTCGCCACCTACCTATACTATCAAGTTTTGTGATTGGTTGATTAAAACATTAAAACAATATAATCAACAACAAAAGAAACCAATGTTCTAACCCTAGCCACTTTTATTCCATATAGCCAGTCACAAAACCTGTTCATTTTAACAGTACGTATTTACCGCGACAAGTCTAAATATTATTTTATACGCATGCAAATTAGCCTTTCTGGCCTCGTTACAAAGCAGAGATTCTTTGGAATTACAGACACACGAACGAGGTCAGAAAGGCTAATTTAAATGAATATAAAAGAATATTTAATTTTGGTACCATAATGAAAGAGGTTTATTTGGCGCAGAAATAATCAGAAAATGCCCAGTAATGAGACCTGTGACCTTCAGATTGACCACGAGTATATAGTCAGCGGGTGTTGCGAACCCACTTTGATTAGGGGGTGCCCAGTTAAATTTGCCCGAGTCTTATTTTATGCCCATTCATACGTCACAGCTAGAAATGTTGCAGGCATATATGTTCTCTCTTTCAGCAACAATACATCAAATCTCACAATGGATACTCATTTTGTCTCTTAACACGCATAATAACTTACTTTTATTTCAGTCCTACTTTTCCAGACAAGATTTGCATGAATTTAATACTTCCACTGTCCATTTTATGTCCGAATTATATGCTTTTTAAATTTGTTGGGTGGCCACCCACACACCCCAACACACCCCACCACACACACCCCACTACACACACACGCACAGTAAGGACGCCGCTGAGTATAGTGTATAAATGTCAAAACAACTTACTACTGGCTTACAGTAAAAACCCGCGAGTAAGAACCTGCGTTTTCCCAAGTTAGCCTAAACAGGTTCTTATATAAATGGTACTTAGCACAAATTGAGGCTATTTAGGTTCTTAAATAGGTTCTTACTTTCTAAAGAAAAAAATACATTGTAGCTAATAGAATTTAGTGGTATTCAGCCTGTATTCCTTATAATATAACATCTGCATACCATGTAAGTATTTATAAAGAAATTCATGAAAAAAACAGACTCTTCCATATGCTGATGTGTAGCCATGGAGATACTGTATAAACAATATATATACAGTTACAGTATTTATGTGTAATTACAACAATAACAATTCTATTTGATTTTCAACATTGGCATTTACATTGTATTAAATTGGAGTAATAAGGCACCTGTGTCTCCAAAAATGTTGATCTGTATCTTATTCACCCAAAGTGTACACATCTTTTTATATAGATTTTAGAAAATAAGAACATGTTTCAAATTTTAGGCTAAACAGGTTCTTGTATAGAGGGAGTATAACTGGCAAATTTTAGCCTAACAGGTTCTTAAAAACTAGGTTCTTACTCGCGGGTTTTTACTGTACCTCATATTGTAATATTCATTCATATAATACCAGGCGCAAGCATGATGTATATGTGCCCGAAGCTTAACCAAGATAATTCTCTCCCGACTAATGTTAAAGATGCCACATCGCTAATTAATTTAAAAAAACATTTTAAAATACACTTCTTTTTTAACATAGCTCATTAACGTCAAATTCTATCTGTCTTATTCTACAGTATCTTGATTATATTTTTTATACGTTTTATATACATCATACCGCAGACGTATCTAGATTCGCATGCAGTGCTGGCAAAATATGTCGAAAACACGGTGTAGATTCTGAAGCTAAATTGAGATTTTTTCCATGCAGGTTGAAATACCACCATCAGACCTTGGAGCTACTGCTGCCCTTAATGAAACATTATCGTTGCTTCGCGAAGTCCTTTCGTCTCACGATACTTCCGTCGTCCCACTCGATGCTCGACAAGGGGATTACTCCAAGGTATTGGAGAATGTTAAAAACGTTAACGGTCACTCCAGCTCTTAGGGGCTGATTACATGGGGAAATTTCACCGGGCTGAAAAAAAGCTAGATTACATGAGCCATTTCAGCCCGGGCTAAAACCCGGAAATTGTGCAGAAATTATCAGTGTTTCCGTTTACGCCTACGCAATGAACTTTCGCACGCTATAAACTTGGCCCGGGCGGAAATTTTTGACCGATAACATGGGAACTTTTCGCCGTGTAATCGCAACGTCAATTTTTCAAGGATTTGTTTATTAGGCCGGGCTGAAACTTGATTTTGAAAACTGAGATTTCAGCCCGGGCTGAAAGTCTCCATACAATCCATCGGCACCCTCTTAAGCGGACACCCCTCTTAGGGACACCTCTCTTAGGGACACCTCTCTTAACGGACACCTCTCTTAACGGACACCTCTCTTAAGCGGACAGCCCTCTTAAACGGACACCCCTTTTAGCGGACACCTCTCTTAAGCGGACACCCCTGTTAGCGGTCACCCCTATTAGCGGACACCTCTCTTAACGGACACCTATCTTAAGCGGACACCTATCTTAAGCGGACACCCCTCTTAGCGGACACCTCTGTTAAGCGGACACAATATTAACCTGAGTGTCGACTGTTATATTTGAAACTAACCAAGGCTAATTCTGAGGCCTCGTGTAAACTAGAGCGGGAATGAGCAAATGAAGGACGCTGTGACGTTTAGGCGGGCCTCGTATTTTGTATAATATATGGGTGGGTTATCGGACCAACATTGGTGTTGAATATTGTAAATAATAGGCAAACAGTATATTGAGCATATCGCAACAATTCTACTGTTAAACAATAGAATACGTTTGCCCGGGTCTCTATAACGTTATCGAAACCCGAGTGACGTAATAAAAACACGAGATAAGTGTAGGGCGAAACACGAGCCGCCGAGGCGACATTCTCGTCCCGCCTGCCGAGGCGAGTGCTTTCCCAACTTCTCGAGTTTTTTTTTATTACTTCACGAGGGTTTCGATCACGTTACAGAGACCCAAGCAAACGTATTCTATTATTTTTATAAAATAATTCAGAAACAATTTCTTATACTTTTGATAATTACGATACGCTTTTGATTTTGATTTTAAGTGCACCTGACATCAAAAATTGTTATTGTCTTATTTGGAAGAACTTTTAAAATGATAAAGTAACTTCTTTTGAAGATTTTCGTTTATTCGCTTTCTTTTTGAGATATATCAGTTTGTTTGATATGCAAATATCTGGAATTTCGTCACACATGCATAATGACTTATCAGAGAATGTTATATATCTTTGCGTTCATCAAATAAAAACACTAAAGTGTGAATAACACGTGTGCGTGTTTCTCCCACAACACCAAACTTCTCGATTTTAAAGGATTTCGTTCGAGAATGAAAGAGATACACACATTTCTCCAATAAGTCATTATGCATGTGTGACGTAAATTCCGGACATTTGCATATCAAACAAACTGATATATCTCAAAAAGAAAGCGAAGAAACGAAAATCTTCAAAAGAAGTTACTTTATCATTTTAAAAGTTCTTCCAAATAAGACAATAAAATTTTTTGATGTCAGGTGCACTTTAATGCAAATTCATTCCGGTCTCCGTAGCCTGATCGAGACCGGCAAACTGACCAATCACAGCATACGTAGAGTAAAATTATTTTATAATATCATATGGAAAACACGGATGATTGACATGGACAATGTGTGATGAAAATGGAGCCGAGGGCGGTGGTGTGTTTACAAATGGAGAAATTGGAATATTTGAATAGAAATGCGTGTAGATTGTGTGGTTGTTCGTATATTCGGCAACCCTCGATGCTTTTCGACTTAACAGTCTTCTTCAGGAGAGATTTTTGAGGGAATTTTGATGTGAGTGCAAATTTGTTGTAGGTTTTGGCTGCGGCGATCGATAGTGATAGTGAGAGATTTGGCGGATAAAACGGTGCTGTAGATAACGGTATTTAGATGATAATAGCGAAATGGAATAAATATTTGTTCTTACCAAATGTCATGTTGTTTCTTGATATTCCTACTCTCTTGGTCATTTAAACTTTTGATATTAAATTGTTTACGACTTCCGTGCTCTACTTCTGCTGTATGGGATTACATGGGTGAATAGGCTGATCGTGTTCGTGCATAGTCAATCGAGATATGGTCTGGAAACTCGGCAAACTTCAAAGCGACTATGATGAGCTACGTTTTGATGTTGAACCGTACCTTACACCGTGCACATCCTTTGTTTTAGGTTTATTAATATTTAAACAACACGGTTCAACGATTAAACCCAAACGATTCTATTGGATGATTGCTTCATTATACTAAAATACAATAGGTTCAGTGACCGTGCACCGTGCACAAAATTGCATAAAGACGAACAAAAAGATAGAACAAAGACTTTAGCTGAATTTCCAGACCATTTCTCGATTGAATATGGTTTGTGAGTGTTAACTTTGTATGCTATAAGTATATCACGCAAATCTTTTCAGCGGTTCCGTAAAGACCGCTCACGAGCCAAGCCATATAATAAATATATCTAATGTGTTTCAGGTTATCTCTTGTCTGATTGACCCATTGCTGCAGATGTGCACTATGTCAGCAAGTCATTTGAGTACTTGTGATATGGCGGCCTACATGATCAACTGTATATATCAAATGCAGACCACGTTGGCCGTTTACGAGTTTACTGATAAACATATTGAGATGCTTGCGGCTCAAGTAAGTACGACGATTGCGATTTAACATTTCATTTTTGCCTGATTTAAGGTGGTTCTCTGATGAAAAAGTATCGTATTTTACGTGTAAAACGTCAATTGTGTACGCCGCCATTAAAATGGCAAAACTAAACAAGGTGGATTAAAAGGCAGGTTGTGACGTCATGGCAGAGCCAACTTGTTGAAGCTGTGACGTCAAAGCAGTCTCGACTCATTCCTCCCAAACTCGGCCATTTTAATGGTGGATCCTAAAACACGATTACTAATTGGCGTGATATCTTTACCATTATTTAAAAATTACGAGCTTATTTTTCATCAGAGAACCATGAAGTTATGTTCCTGAAATTCTCCATTAAAGGACATAAAATAAGTGCCTTTTCGATCAAAGTACGTAACTTGAATAGCCGGAATATAGTAGTTTGAGGTTGTAAAAATGCTCGTAAAGCGTATTAAGGTCGGGTGACACGTGCGATTTTTTTCTCGCGCCGGCAACGCAACGGGTCAAATTTCATTGCGCTGCCCGCGCTAGCGAAGTGGTTACACGAGCAATGATAGCTTAGCAGCGTCGGAATTATTAACATGAAAAAACAGGGAACTATAGTGTTTTGCCAACATCACACCAACATGGCGTCGAAGAAAGAACTCGTGGTCATATGGCAATGCTTTTGTTGGAAGAGGATGACGAAAAGGATATAAAAAAAGAAAAACGTATTTGGAGCCGACCCTGGCTTCTAGAGAGAAACAACAAAGGTTATAGTCAGCTTCTTCCTGATTTAGCTGCCCACGACACACCAGGATTTGAGAAATTTATGCGAATAGATTTTGAACATTTCAAAAAGATTGTTGATAACCTATCTGAAACGCTTTATAAGAAAGACACAGTAATGCGTGAATCAATCAAGCAAGCATAAATACTCGTCCATGTATAGAAACAGAAAGAAACGAGCCTGCGCTACAGCACACTGGCCATACAAAAGCGAATTTCATTGGCTGGCTTAAAATAATCATTGCGTTTCCTGCTGAAACAATGCCTCGCGCATCATCACTCGCGCCGGCAACGCAATGAAATTTGACCCGTTGCGTTGCCGGCGCGAGAAAAAAATCGCACGTGTCACCCGACCTTTAATTGCACTGTCAAAGTTGCTAACCTGAATCATTGTCCGCCATGTTTTTCGACATGCCTGTGACGTCACAACCGGGGTAAAGCGAAATTTTAAACTAGCCATACTCATGACTTTATAAGTCTGAAACTCGATTTTTGTGAATGTCATCCTTTTTCAATTGAACCACACCATTTTAACAAGCATTCCACTGAGTAATTTCATCAGGTTTACCCAGGGTGTGACGTCATCAACTCCCAATTAATTAGGCAAAGTATTACAACAAGATGGCGGATGACAGGATTGTCTTTGCTCAAAATTAGTGCTGTTGTTTTGTATAAGAGTAGTTTTGTTTACTTGGATTACCTTCGTAAGCCTGTTTGTTAATCATAAAGTCGAAAATTTGAAATTGTGATTTATGTTGCCAATGTCCTTTAAGATTACAATCTCGTACCCAGAGCTTGCGTTCTTTTTGGCCTGCGCCAAGAAACGGATGCTCTGGGGAACTCCGATGAAAAAGTCCCCAAAATGCATATGTACTTCTAGTACGTATTCCATATAAGGAAGTGACCGACGAGCAAATAGAAGGCATTGACGAGCAAATACAAGGCATTAACGAACAAATACATGGCACTCGTACCAGCCCACTGGATGTGTGATTGTTAACACGTTACGATATGTTCGATTATCCGCTCTTTTTAAGAAAACTACGTTCGCTAGCAGGATAAGCTGTACGCATATTGTAAACAGATAATTTATCTTTGTTTTAATATATATTGTAGCTTTGGGAGTTGATTATTTCTCAAGAAAACTTTCGTCGAAGACAGCCGTGTTTTTGTTTACAATGGTATCCGTATTAGGAAAATTATATTTTGGGCATGTTCGATTATCCGCGCTTTTAAAGAGAACTAAGTTAGCTACCGGGATAAAGCTGTACGTATGTTGTAAATAGATCATTTAACTTTCCTTTGATATATTCTATAGCTTTGGGGGTGGTTTATTTATCAAGAAAACGTTTGCCAAAGGGTTAGGACCTTTGTTGTTTTGGGGTCGGTTACAATCCAATTAACAAGGAGGCTGGTACGAGGGTTGAACGTGTCAGCTATTTGCTCGTTAATGCACTCTATTTGCGCTTCCTTATAAGGAATACGTACTAGATACCCCTATCCCAAAATGGGTCTTTCGTTCCCAGATCCTTCACAACCTCATCCCAGGCCGCCTAACTTCCGAAACGCTAAATTAAAGCTGGTTTATATTTTCGATTTCGAAGATGGATAAAATTAATTTGTTCCACGAAGCTGTAGATAAAGCGTTGCACGTTCTTGGGAGAGAGAAATATGTGATGTTGAAGGAGGAGCAGTACGAAGCGTTGATGGCTATTATTGTTGACAATAGGGACTGCCTTGTCATTTTGCCGACATGGTTTGACAAATCTTTGATCTACCAATTTTTACCTGCTGTGTTTGCTTTCATGTCTTCCCTCGACCCTTCCATCCCCAATAAAGATCATCCATTCACGATCTTTGTTGTTTCACCTCTGAGTGCCCTCGTGCGAGATCAGGTGTCCAAACTTCGCGTAGCTCCTAAAGAAACTGGGTGCGAGAACTCAGCATCAACCAATCAAATGACGAGTTTCATTGGAGTTCCCCAGAGCCTGCGTTTCTTGGCGCAGGCCAAAAGGAACGCAGGCCAAAAGGAACGCAGGCCAAAAGGAACGCAGGCCAAAAGGAACGCAGGCCAAAAGGAACGCAGGCTCTGGGGGCGAGATTGTTAAGATTAGTAAAGATTAGTGACATTCTCGCAATTACTTTGTGTTGCTATTTACCTTTTCAATGTCGTCGCTATGGCAACAACGAATCTAAAATGCAAAATTTGTCTGATTTGTCTAAAAAAAGAATTATAACGTGTGCAACCTTTCAAAACAATTCGCCGAAGGAAACGCAAGTTATTTGCGTTTATTTTCGGGCTTTTTACGCGTGCTGACGTCATACAATTTCACAATTATCAGTAAATTTCCCCGCCAAATTAGCAACCAGCTCTCGTGCGGTCATAAAACTTAAATTTTATCTATAAGCGCACCCTTCTTCAGTATTTTGTATGTAATATATGCCTCACGTGCATTTTGTGTTATCTATACATCTAGACGGAGGCCCACCAAGATACCTTGGTCGGTGAGCAAGCTTCGTTTATTCTTGATAGATCTGGCATTGGAAACATCTATAATATGGTTCAAGATCAAACGGGACAGAAGGTCGGATAAAGACTTTTTATTTTTTAAACTTATGATCGCTGCGCTTGCATCGCGTACTAAACGTAAGAAATTGAGCCCGCGATGGGTGTTTGGGTGTTCGTATTATAGGATCGCCCAAAGTTAAATCAGGGTCATAATACGCAAAAAACCTCAACGACGATATTTCTTATACAATAGAGAACGTATAATGTGCTAAGACACTAGAGCAATCTCAACGTTGTCCTAGTTCTCCATACAACGCCTGCACCACAGAATACTAAGGGGATGTTTTCATGAGGTCAGCCTGAGTTCAGATCAGACTATCTTTGTGATGTAGTGTTTTGAAGATGTAGTGTTTTTCCATAATCGGGAGCAAAAGTGTTAATACACTTGGTGGTTTTCTCAAGAAATTGCAATATTCACTAACTTATCAATGAAAAATACAGGTTCGGTTCACACTCCCCCCGTATCAATAGGAACTTTAAGATCTACAACGCGGCAACCTCGATTACGCGGCCTTCAAAACGTTAACAAGCAGTGTAAATTTAAGCATTTGAAAGAAGCCATGGTAAATTGACTACCGTATATGAGGTTTGAAGCTTATTTTAATTAATCTCAAAAACGCTCCAGTTCTGCTAAAACGATTCTAGTGTTTGAGCTGAAGTCAACATTAAGGAACAGCTCTCAGGCTCTCAGCGGGGTTCACGTCGTCCTGAAGACGTGAAAATGCTCAGAGTTGCGTTGTAAACAGAAGGAAGACGGTGTTGAGAATACTCTTGGGACTACAAATTATTCATTCTCTTTGTTTCGCATGAAGAATTCTTTGTTTTGAAGGCCGCGTTGTCGAGGCTGCCGCGTCGTAGGTCTTAAGCCCGTTTTCCATTTCACCATTTCGCTCGCCGCTAGAGAAACATTTCGCCGATGACATTTTTTTCCTGTTTTCATTGGTCAAAAACTGAAAAAGATGATGTCATTGTGGCAATATTTCGCCAGCGGCGAGCGAAATGGTGAAGTGGAAAACGGGCTTTAAAGTCCCTACTGTTGGCTACATGACGTTAGCATGTGGTGAAAAAGTACATTTTAAAATTTCGATCAACATTCAGGTGGTGCAGGGGGGTTAATTTGTTGTACGTTCTCATTGAAATTTGCAGTTGTTTACTTGGTTTTGAAGAAGTGTATCAACACATTTTGCTCCCGATTGTAAGTTTGTTTACATGGGTCGGGCCTGAGATTCCGTTTACTCTGATCCGGCTTCATATAAAGAGCCTTTTTAAACTTGGCGTCTCATTTTTAAACTTGGCACCACACATCTTCTTGGTCTTAACGAACGTTTTTCTTTTATTTAATTTCCTACAAGTTTTTTGTTACTTTAGTTTGCTTGGAACTTTTTTATTATTAGCTTATGCACTTTCATTCCTTTTCAAGTTTTTGTTTCTTACTGCTTTATTATCGCCTAATCCCCTTGAAAATTGGACCTGTCATTTCTCCCTCCCCCTCAGTCTGTTTGCTGATCTACTGTAAAAATAGCAAATGATTTAACTTTTCGCATCTCATTAATCATTAGTTTGTTTATCTCCCGTGCATTTGATTGGCTACTTTCTACTTGTGACACCCTTTTGGCATATATATATATATATATATATATATATATATATATATATATATATATATATATATATATATATATATATATATATATATATATATATATATATATATATATATATATATATATATATATATATATATATATATATATATATATATATATATATATATATATATATATATATATATATATATATATATATATATATATATATATATATATATATATATATATATATATATATATATATATATATATATATATATATATATATATATATATATATATATATATATATATATATATATATATATATATATATATATAAGCCCTATTTATTTTATTTCATCTCGTCTTACTCTGGTGAAAGGCTCCGCTCGAAACGTCAGTATTTCGTCACTAAAATTCTTGGCAGTTTACCACCTTTTCACTTTGCTTCATATAAAGAGCCTTCTAAAAGTTTTACGAATATTGACACGAATCTCGACATTAACATGAACATTGATTGAATTGACAGAGTTGCAAAAAACTGCGGGTATGCGGGTACTAGGTGAGGAAGGTTCAAAGTGAAAACACCGCGTAAAACAATGTATAGTCTGAAAAAATTATAATTGCTATGGCAGGGCAGTGAGAAGGAAGGTATTGATTGAGCAAATAAAGGCTAGTATGAGATTAGGCCGGGCTCGTGTAAACAAATGCTGAATACAGGCCAAATGAGTAATATTTGTTGTGCTGCGTAGCAGTGTAGAAATACAAATTGAATACCCGGCCTAAAAGGTTGGTGTACGCCGAAATAGGAGGTCTAACATTTCGAACAAAGGCCCTTCGTAGATTACGATTCTTTAAGATTGACTTAAACAGTCAATACAATACTTTTAAAAACTTTGAACCTATTTGGAAGTCATAAAATATACATCAAGTGTGTAACACGTACTAAAATGTACCTCCGTCGTTGTTCTAGCTTGCGTTAAAAGCTGTTATTCACAAGAATGTGCTCGCAACTCGCTGCAAGTGGGTCAACATTACATGCCATCCACCCCTCAGCTCCAAAATCGACAGGCCTAAGAACGAAGCTTACAGAAGCTTGTCTCTGGCCTCTCTTGATTTTAGAGCCGATACGGATGGGATCTAATATTGACCCACTCGCAGCATGTTCCAACTTCGTACCCAGGTCTGGGTACGAGGTTGAGCAAGTTCTTGCGATGACTGGATAAAAGGCTTAGTCCCATTTATGGACTAAGCAAGACCCGAACCCAGGTTGCTTGTGGAAACGGCTTTCTAAACAACATAGTTTAAGGTGCAGGGGCCCAATAGAATATTATACCATTTATATTTTCGTCTATTTCTTATCCATTATATTTTCTTTTGATACTCAGGTTTCGCTGTCGTCAGTGAATGGAATGGATGTGCAAAGTGTTAAAGACAGCATGGTAAGAAACATTCTTTGTTGTTGATTAGACTGAATTAGAGGATCATTATTCAGGGTTTTTTTATTGCTGGAATTACCAAAGTCACGTTACTCCGTATGTTCATGCAGGATGTTTGAGTTGTGGAGAATGTATTGATCGTCTGCATCGTCTATGCAATCAATGATCGAAACTTACCAAAATGTCATTTCACATGTGAATGCGGCATATTCGATTTGTGAAATAATATTTCGCATGTGAATTGTTCATATTATTTCACATTAATAATAATAATAATATTTAATCAGGATACCCACGTCACCGGAGTGTTTTTCAGTTTTGTTAAAACAATTTAAATATTCTTTTATGTGTATCTTAATTAGCCTTTGGAGCCTCGTTTCTGTGTCCGGTCTTTATAATCTCTGCTTGCTGACGAGGTTATAAAGGCTAATTTAAATACGGATAAAAGAATATTTAAAATATCAGCCATTATATGAAAGAGGTCTATGGTTCATTTATTAAATGAAAATATAAATACTCTTTATACTCACGCAAAATACACCCTCGGCTATCAATGCGACTGAATTGCATGTGAGAGAAAAGGGAGTTCGTTTGACAAGAAATACATGAATATTGTCTTAAGATTAAAATTTGATATTTTTAAAACTTTAAAAATGTTTTAGCAATATTTCGTTTCACTTTCGTTATATACAGTCATGTCACTTGTCTGAAAGCTCGGCAAAAGTCATTGTTCTATGTTTTTGTTCAGTTGGTGTACTTTCACGGTCACTGAACACATTGTATTTTCTGTATAACGAAGCAGTTATCCAATAGCAACGTTTGGGTTTAATGTTGTTTAAATATTAATAAACCTAAAACAAAGGATTTGTGCACCTTCAGGTCCCCCTCAACATGAATCACAGTTCTATTGCTAGCCCCTTTGAAGTTTGCCGCAATTCCAGACCATGTATTTCATTAACTATGTGCAAATTAAGCATTTTAGCTGGTTCTGCTACTCTACAGTACCGAGTGCATAGCCTCAAACTTAGGTCAAAGGGTTTGGACAACCAAAAATTAATTAAATTACTTACATATATTTTCTAGGTATACTTTTATATCATTTATAGACCCGGAGCGAGTGAAATTAGACGAAGTATTACCCTGAGGGATATATCACCCCGGAGGGTTTATAAATTATATATTATACCGAAACACAGTATAGCTTTTAATATACACTGTTGACTGTTGTATTTGAGATAGAGTGATATTCGATTATATATTCACTGGTCACGTGGAACAAATCTAGTTCTTTGATTGGACAATTTATAGTTGAGGTATACATGTATGAGGTATATATTATAATATGAAGCTATGTAAGGCGAAATCTTTATTTAGCCAGTTAGCCATATAGCCTGCGAAAGCAGCTCGAGCCGGCACAGTACAAGACTGCTTTCGCAGGCTAGTTAGCCATACTGAAAATATATGTCTGAGACTTGATTATTGTGAATGCCTACCTTACCTGTTAGCAGTGGCGAAGCTGGCCATAGCAACTGGTCATGCTATGCTAATTTATAAACATCTGCATATTTTGAAAACAATACATTTCTAAAGATCTGAATATGTAAATCGTTTAGAAATTTACATAGCATGACCAGTTGCTATGGCCAACTTCGCTACTGACTGTTAGGCCACAACACTTTCACTCAAAAGCATGTCCAGGATATTCAGCTACCAACTGCGCAGCTTCATAACGTTTACCCAGCTTATGACGTCACCAACTATACCCAGTCAATTTGGCAAAATATTGTGACAAGACGGCGGATAACAGGTTGTTTTTCGTCGGAATTAGTGACATTTGAAATTTGTGTGAATTGCCAATTATGATTTTTGTTATCCTTTTAATGTTCATTTATATTTCTTCCTCCTACAGAGCAAGTTTGATAAGTATCTGTCCTCGCCTGACAGTTTAATCCTTCCTCAAGTTGATCTACTGCGAAGCACTCGTTTAAGGTAATACATCTGCTGAGGTTTTTTCTCTTCGACGTACAGTCGTTTTCCATAACCATATTTACAACTTTGTTCTCTTTTCTTGCTCGACTCTCATTGGATAAGGAGCACGAGATTGCGTGAGCGAGCTAGCAAATGTATTCTCGAGGTAAAACATGGCGGCATTATAAAGCAGCCGAGTAGTCAGAAAAAAGATCCACATTATTTTTTTAACGTTAGAGATGGTTTGGTTCACTTTCTTTGTTTTCTTTGCGTTCTTCGGTTACTCTAAACGCTTAGTGCTGTTCACCAATACAGACATCTCGCGCATTACGTGGTCATAAACACGCTGATATCATGTGTTGCCACTGATCACCACTGGGGACGAGGGGACTACAGACCTCACTGTCGGGGAAGCGTAGTCCTCTCGAAAATTAACTCTTCGTCTAATATGAGTTACGAGTATTATTTAGCCAATTAAACCATATCTCTAGTTGTACAATATTCAATAATTAAAAAATTAGTAGTAACTTTGTTACTCGATAACACATTTATACAAACATTATCTCATATTTCCATGTGTACTTGCTAAAAAGATAATATATGTTTCTCCATGCGTGAGACCTTAAAATAAATGCTGTGACTGACTTGTCGGTTGTTACGATTATTTTCCGCTGAAAACGACGAGAATGGTATTTTAGTCCGCCCAGTTATCCCTTCTTTTGGGGACCTTGGGATTGCCGCTGCATCGGACAATTTCTAGCGCTACCCTTGCTTTGTCAAATCTAATTTTAAAGATTTATCACTACACTTTTCTTGAATTTTAAGGTGTGTCTCTAAAATTGAATTGTTTAGTACTTTTTGACACACATTCACATACTCCAAATTTTGCTCTAGATTTTACCGCTGCAGGTCTACATTTTATATGAGTCTGGTTATAGACTCGTATATTCGTAGAATTATTGTTTTGTATGCTGCACTTTGTATATTCGTAGAATTATTGTTTTGTATGCTGCATTTTTACTCCAACTTACATGTTATAACATACAAAAGGCTGGGTTTTTAGTGGTATATCAGCACAAGTTTAAGAAGGTGTTGACGGATTATTGTAGTCAAGAAGGAAACAAACGAATGGTTGATCATCGATGTGGCAAACCCTGGAGACCACTACCTTTGGAAGAAACAGTTAGAGAAGATTAACAACTACTGCAGTTACCAGCGACTGCAAATGTCGCGAATGAGCTAAAAGAAGACTATTGTGGTCCCTGTAATCATTGGTGCATGGATTGAAGAAATAGTTCGAGAAGATTAACAACTACAGTGACCAGCGACTGGAAATATCGCGAATGTGATACTAAGAAGACAATTGTGGTCCCTGTAATCATTGGTGCATGGAAGAAACAGTTCGAGAAGATTAACAACTACAGTGACCAGCGACTGGAAATATCGCGAATGTGATACTAAGAAGACAATTGTGGTCCCTGTAATCATTGGTGCATGGAAGAAACAGTTCGAGAAGATTAACAACTACAGTGACCAGCGACTGCAAATATCGCGAATGAGATACAAGACTATATTGGAAGAAACAGTTCGAGAAGATTAACAACTACAGTGACCTGCGACTGGAAATATCGCGAATGAGATACAAGACTATATTGGAAGAAACAGTTCGAGAAGATTAACAACTACAGTGACCTGCGACTGGAAATATCGCTAATGAGATACAGGAAGACTATTGTGGCCCCTATAATCATTACTATTTGGACTAGCTGGAAATCAAGTATGAAATCAACGTACTTCAGAAATCAGTCCTACTAGGAACATCAAGCATTCTTAGGAAGTTTCTTTCTATTTAACAATTAGTCACCGAAGTCGAGGTGATTATCGGTGAATATTTACCGAGCCGCGAAGCGGCGAGGTAAATATCACCGATAATCACCGAGACTGACGTGACTAATTGTTTTAGTAGAAATTCACAGGTGACTATCAGAGAGAAACAACTGAAAGAAAGCAAGGGGAAATGTTTTAATTATTTTATTTGTTATTTCCGGAAGTCGCGCATCGTGAGATCACATGATTTTACGTAATCAACATTCAACAGAATATTAAAACGAACAACATACGAACGTGCTATACTCTTGCAAGTAG
The DNA here is from genome assembly GCA_035772405.1 of Chrysogorgia sp. JL179-B06. Classification (NCBI taxonomy): domain Eukaryota; kingdom Metazoa; phylum Cnidaria; class Anthozoa; order Scleralcyonacea; family Chrysogorgiidae; genus Chrysogorgia; species Chrysogorgia sp. JL179-B06. The sequence continues at coordinate 1,403,680 of JAYKKM010000319.1, forward strand.
AGGCCAAAACGATTTTGCTGTCAGATCAAGCAGAACTACAGAGTGTAAGACTGAGTTAAAGATTGAGTTAACATAAACGAGCAACTGTGGAAAGATCCAGACGGAACTTGTTTTTGCTTGGTTAGTACAAAACCGGCTTCACTTTTGTCCAGCTCAAAGTTCCCTTGCATTCAATCAGCATTTTTTACCAGGTGAAGCAATGACTTTTTCAGCAGATTTGGTTTGTTTTTTCTTGGCCGATTTCCAACGTAGATGGAGATACAGAACCTTGCTGTTTCGAGTAAAACTCGGGGATAATTCTGTGTATCAGCATTCTGTCTCGTACAATTTTTGGATATAGTTTCACGGCTGTCAATGTTTTTCTGAAGCGTATCACCGCTATTTTTCCTTCACTGACGGAGCTGCTTGAGGTAGGAAGTAAAACTTAGTGTTTTATTAGCCTCATTGATTAAGTAATACTGTCACAGATTGAAATTTGTTTGTTGTACGGAGGATGTTTGTTGTACGGAGGTTTGTTGCAGCTCGGACTGACAACAACTAACTTGTTTTTTGTTAAAACTGCCGTCTTTTTTCGGGCAGAAACGTAAAATATTGAAAAGCATTTGTTTATATCTTCGACAATCATGCTAATAAGCTTTCAAATATTGTCTTAAATGTTTGTGGTTCAAAGTATTCTGTTAAATAAAGTTTTTTTCACAAAATTACTTGTTGTTTTGATCGTGTCGCCGATTGCCGTTGACACCACCATCAAGAGAATTATAGCTATGAAATTAGGAAAATTCTTATATCTTACCTCGAAAACGTTTAACTCTATATTTAGTTGTTTCTTTTGTTTGTTTTTGAATAGTATTTTCTTTAGTTTTATTCACTTTTTCGTACGTAATATCGATAAATCGAGAAGCCGCCATTTTTAAATCGCTGAAAATGTGATAGTCACCTCGCGCGAGGTGACTATTTAACAATTAGTCACTGAAGTCGAGGTGATTATCGTTGAATATTTACCGAGCCGCGAAGCGGCGAGGTAAATATAACGATAATCACCGAGACTGAGGTGACTAATTGTTTTAGTATAATTTCAGGCCTGAACTGAATATTCAATTGAGAAGTTTTAAATAGACAGTTTGAACTGTTATGCTCGATGTTTTCTCACGCTTGACAGCTTTCAAAAACACACTGACGATCAAAACAGACGTAAAAATACAAATAATTATACGATAAATAACTTCCTTACCCTTAGACAGTTCTATTTTGAGAGAAACCTGATATATACAATGTCTTTATGCTAAGTTTTTGAGCCTTTTCGACGATTTTTTAGTTATAATAATATAGTCGCCATTTTGAAAAAAAAATCGTCGTGTTTTAGAAACCATACATCAAAATGATGATTCCGAGAGGGGACTGGAACGAATAAATATAGTCTGGTTACAAAAAAACACTTTTTCAAGTATGATTTCTAGTAAAGTGATAGTCACCGCGTAGCGCGGTGACTATCGTCTCAGATTTACTGGCCAGTCAGCCAATCAGAGCTCGTTTAAGCTCAGAAATTATACTAATTAACAATTAGTCACTGAAGTCGAGGTGACTATCGTTGAATATTTACCGAGCCGCGAAGCGGCGAGGTAAATATAACGATAATCACCGAGACTGAGGTGACTAATTGTTTTAGTATAATTTCAGGCTTGAACTGAATATTCAATTGAGAAGTTTTAAATAGACAGTTTGAACTGTGTTATGCTCGATGTTTTCTCACGCTTGACAGCTTTCAAAAACACACTACGATCAAAACGGACGTACAAATACAAATAATTATACGATAAACAACTTCCTTACCCTTAGACAGTTCTATCTTGAGAGAAACCTGATATATACAATGTCTTTATGCTAAGTTTTTGAGCCTTTTCGACGATTTTTAGTTATAATAATATAGTCGCCATTTTGAAAAAAAATTCGTCGTGTTTTAGAAACCATGCATCAAAATGATGATTCCGAGAGGGACTGGAACGAATAAATATAGTCTGGTTACAAAAAAAACACTTTTTCAAGTATGATTTCTAGTAAAGTGATAGTCACCGCGCTACGCGGTGACTATCGTCTCAGATTTACTGGCCAGTCAGCCAATCAGAGCTCGTTTAAGCTCAGAAATTATACTAATTAACAATTAGACAACGAGTCCGAGTTGTCTATGAGCGAATAGTCAACGAAGGCGAAGCCTGAGTTGACTATTCGCTCATAGACAACGAGGACGAGTTGTCTAATTGTTTTAGTAGAAACAAATTAGTGGACTATTACAAATCATGCATTCTCCAAAAAATTATACAAAAACTCATCTGAAACTTCCCCAAAACGAGAGTTTTCTGCCATTGTTTTGAGCGCGTTTCCCAAACGTTGTCTATCACGAATAGACAACGGTTGAGTAGCCAATCAGAATGCAGCATTTGTAATAGACCATGGTCAGTTTCTACTAACACAAAATAGGTCGTCCATCTCGACCAATCACGGCACGAGAAACTCTATAGTCACCTGTCAATTTCTACTAAAGAAGGATAGAGATGTCGGAGTAGTGGAAATGAGGAACAAATAAAACGTTCTCCCTGTCTTAAGTCGTATCGACCTGACATGGAGTCCTAAAGACCGATAGTTAACATCTGCACTCTGTTACATAGCAAAAACAACAATAATGATTGAGGGGAGGCAGCACACTATTCTTGACACTTCTTGGGTTTCCTGTGCGTAACTCGTGCTCAGTCTCTTTGCCGAGCTATGTATAGCCGACGAATATTTCGATTTTTTCGAGCTTTAGAGTGTCTGGACGCACTTTCCGGGGGGAAACGGGGGGGGGGGGCACTTACTAGGGAAACTAGGGAAAACTGCGCATGTTCTATTTGCACGCTGTCTTCCGCTGTCTTCCCAAACTACAGAAAGATTGTTTCTCTGCTTTCACGGTAAGAATAATCAGGAATAATTGACACTAAAATCGAATAGTTGACACTAAAATCGACTCTCGCTGTTTTGTCTGTTTTCGCTTGCTTATGAACTGCCGAAATTCGAGAGTATTTGAGAGCCTGTGGACAAGAATCCCGATTACCCGATATTTCGATAACAAACGCAATCGCTGTATGTTTCTTATTTGTATCGTCCTTAATCGACGGCTTCAGTACTTTACTAGGAGTAATCAAGGATTAATATATGTAAGTGCATTAGACACATGTGGACCAGCAAATGGTGAATGAAGATTGGTTTATAAACATAAAATTATGCTGTAACGAATTATGAAAATACAGCGTCTAAATTGAAGGTTAACATCAATGTTTTTGACAACGGTGATCCCGCATTTCCCGTTCGTTAGTTCGATTTGAAATATGACCGCTCGACCGACGACTGCTAGATGAGTCAGCCGCAAATATTACAAACGTGAAGTTCGTGATTTGGCAAACGTGTCGCTTGAATGGAAAATTTATAGTCGCGAGGCTTGCTCGTTTCAAGTAAATGTTGTTCGAATTAGATGTATGGCGTTCAAATGGTCACATTGAATTTTGACATTATAAACGCGCCATATGATTACCGTATGTTATTTTAATATTACAAAGGCTAAGCTATATATGATCGCCTTTATTGCTTTATATTCTACATTCTATTTATTTGATCCTCCATGCTATAGAAAATTTCTAGCATCATTCTGCTGGCCTAATCCTGAACACTTCTACAGGCAACCTCGTACCCACTGCCCTTGTGTCAGTCGCGAGCAGGGGCGGATACAGCATTTTTCTTGACAGGTTTGCGGTTTGCTAGCCTGGTAGCGGCCCTCTTGTTGCTTGCTTGTTGTGATGTACTATCTAGGGGGGGGGGGGGGGGGGTGTCTGAACGCATGCTCTTCGGAAAATTAAATTTTCAACTAGGATGATGACATGCTTGCCAATTTGCTATCCTTTAATAACCCTTTTGGCCATAAATTTTACAGTACATGTATGTGAAATCCTTTACGGATGTAGGGCGAGTACAATTTATTAAAGTCTTCCTAAGTTGTATTTTTTAATATGAGACAGATTTTGGATTGCAATTCTCTTCCGCCAATACAATCCGTTTGCTTGGGGTTTCGTTGACTTGCGATATCGTAATTGCAGACCCGTCGTTTCCGTGCAGTTCTTGTCACTAAATCCCCACCATCATGACCAGGATTTTTCTCGATATATCCAGAGATGTCGAGAATGACCGAAGACGAACAATGACTCGCCGTAATATTAGAATAATAAAGAGCTCTATACTACGAAAATATTTTACCCTATATCTAGTATACCATAACTGAAGACGACCAGACGCTGTACAAACAAAACTTACCAAGGAGGAGCAATAAACAAAACCTTATTAACCTTTTTAACCGACATGAAACCATGAGAGAAAGCTGTGCGTGAAATGTTCTTGGCAACGGTGTTAATTCATCCCCAACTTCCTTCGACTACAGCTCATCCGACAGGTTTGTGAGCGGTGTGCTGCGATATTCAACCAATCGCATCGCATCTTGACCGGTTTGTACGCTCACAGGGATAACACTGACCGGTTTGCTGTGACTCGTGGGCCTTCGTCAATAGGTTTGTGTGATTTGCGAGTGGTTTTGCGAGTGGTTTACGAGAATCGCGAAACGTGTGTTGCGCAAGAGATCATCTTTCATAAAAAGATCATCTTTCATAAAAGATGTGAGTTTCGGTGTAATTTCTGGACGCAAATTGTTATTACCGCCAGATATTGATTAAAAGGCTTAATTGATTATAATTATAATTGAAAATATAATGATAAAGTCAGAAATGATATAAAATGATAAAGAAATTTCTAAATTACAGCTTTAAAGTATTAAAGTATATTACTGGAACAGAAGGTTTTTAAAATCTGACAGGTTTATATAAACCGATCAAACCTGTCTGAATCCGCCCTTGGCGAGGCAGCATTTCACTTCTTATAAGAACTCCTAGTTATAATGGTTTATTGTACAAATTCATAATAAGGCTCTTCCCTGTTAAAAAAATCTATGTAAAAACTATCTAAATTACCTAGTAAGCTATATAGCGTTTCATAAGACGTGTTTGTTATTCTTTATACATGTAAAATATTAAAGTTATTTTAAATAAGAAATTTTAATGTTTAAAGATTATTTAGCCATCTTATCCAAATGATGAAAAATGTTGACGACTTTTTAATGTTTTATGATCACCGTGCTTATATTTTTAAACAAGGGGTACCTGCATGTTGCTAGAAAAGTGCTGCCTCTTAAATATTAACAGGTTTTTGTTCTGTTATTTGATATTTTCATGAGAAATGTATTCGGTTTGAGTACTATGATCGATGTATTAATATAATAAAAGTATACAATGAAATGTATCGTGTATACTGATTATAAATTAAAGTGAACTGCAACATGCATAGCAATAACCGACATTCAGGAATTTTGAAAAGCAATAAAAAAATGTTACTTTTCATCAAGGTGACGAATGTTATAGTGACGAATGTTATAGTGACGAATGTTATAGTGACGAATGTTATAGTGACGAATCAAGAGCCGGGAGGCAATCTGTTTTCATGAGTCTGACCGCGCTGTTATTCGACCAACTAGAACCAGTTCAGTTGTGGAGTACGAACAGAGTCGATGAAATCCTGTCACATGTAGACAGATTATTCCTAAATGCACTTGAAACCGCTGTAGTTCACTGGCTGTCCGGTGAAACCCATGTATTTTTTGACCCATGTAGTTTTGAAAAAGCTGAGCAACCAGGCGATTTGGCCAAGCGATCACGTGACGATTACAAAAAAACATCAAAACTTCTCCAGTTGGATTTCTAATGTATAGATTATATGGCTGCCTCGTGCCTCGGCAGCAATTCACATTAAATACAGTAGGGCATTAGCCGTTAGGCCATTTTACTAAAAGCAAGATTTCCATTTTTTCTAAGATATATACCTTTTATTCATGTAGGGACACTGTGAACAAACGGTCCACCGACCTGGTGTGCGTGGCTTACAGGAAGATCTACGACGCTGTTTTAAACCCGTTTAATCAGTATACAGATCCAAAATCAATTGTCGTACGAACTCCTGATCAAGTATCTGCGTTACTTTCCTGACATACACCCAACCTCACTACTGTAAAATTAGCCCTGTTTATGTAAAATAGCTTATATAATAACTTCCTTATGTACTACTCGTGGTTTTTCAAATTGGCGGGAATTAAACGTTCTCATTGTCGGTGAGATGTTCTAACCATTGAGCTACACGGAGTTTCGTGCAAGTGGTGTGTGTTGTCGCGCACGAGTTGGTTGAGGGCTCAATTCCCGTCAATTGGAATAAGACATTATCATGACTGAGCTGGTTTTGCCGTCCGTATGGAAAATAACGCTTGCTGAGCCGTCGGGAATCTAAAGGCGGATTTCCATAATCTTAAGGCGGATTACGTATGTGTAGTAATAAACATGACTCGTTATAAAATAACATTTTGAAAAGGTGTGTTCTGATTGGCGCCGTGTTTCTATTTAAAGTTTTAATCTTTTAAAACATCACATTTTCATGATTTTAATAAATGAACCTTCTGCCTATTTTCAAAATGTAATTTCATAAAAGAAACAGAAAACATTTTTCATACAGTTAATATATGAATATATGAAAGTTTGGGAGAACTCGAAATTGCGGTGGAAACATAGCTCGTCCTTCGGGCTCGTGTTCTCACGGCTATTTCTCGTTCTTCCAAATTTTCATTCGTGTTTCTATAAGTGTATGGAAACACGGTTTTCTATTTTTTAATTTGAATATCTGTATGTTAGAAATCTTAACATCACTACGCTTAAGTAACAGAAATAGCGATCGAAAAGCACTGAATGGAAATCCGCCATTATGATTTATTAACTACGTTTGCTTTTCTGTACGGGAAAGTATTTGCCTTCGAGGTTTTCGCACTATATATATAACAAATCCTCAGGAAAATACTTTCCACATATACCTAGCTATCGGATAATAAGTCTTTATTCTGAGTTTGAAAAAGCTTGAGTATAGCATCAATATTGTCAGAACGCCAACCTACAATTTCTCAACTCATAACATTCGTCTTATATGGACTGATTTACATAGAGAAATATCAGCATGGGCTGCATGAGTTTGTAAAAAGTTTTATTACATGAACAATTTCATCACAGGCTAAAAAAGTTTTATTGCATTGAACAATTTCATCCCTAACTTAAAAAGGTTTTATTACATGAACAATTTCATCCAAACTAAAAAAAGGTTTTATTACATGAACAATTTCATCCCAAGATAAAAAAAGGTTTTATTAAATGAACAATTTAATCCCAAGCTAAAAAAGTTTTATTACATGAACAATTTTATCCCAAACTAAAAAAAGTTTTATTAACAATTTCATCCCAAACTAAAAGTTTTATTGCATGAACAACTTCATCCCAAAATAAAAAAGTTTTATTGCATGAACAATTTCATCCCAAGATAAAAAAGTTTTATTACATGAACAATTTCATCCCAAGATAAAAAAGTTTTATTACATGAACAATTTCATCCAAACAAAAAAAAGTTTTGTTACATGAACAATTTCATCCAAACAAAAAAAAGTTTTATTACATGAACAATTTCATACCAAGGTAAAAGAAGTTTTATTACATGAACAATTTCATCCAAACTAAAAAAAGTTTTATTACATTGAACAATTTCATCCCAGGCTAAAAAAGTTTTATTATATTGAACAATTTCATCCCAGGCTAAAAAAGTTTTATTATATTGAACAATTTCATCCCAAGCTAAAAAAGTTTTATTACATTGAACAATTTCATCCCAAGCTAAAAAAGTTTTATTACATGAACAATTTCATCCAAACTAAAAAAAGTTTTATTACATGAACAATTTCATCCCAGTCTAAAAAAGTTTTATTACATGAATAATTTCATCCAAGCTAAAAAAAGTTTTATTACATGAACAATTTCATCCCAAGATAAAAAAGTTTTATTACATGAACAATTTCACCCCTGTCTAAAAAAGTTTTATTGCATGAACAATTTCATCCCCTGGCTAAAAACGTTTTATTACATGAACAATTTCATACAAAATAAAAAAAGATTTATTACATGAACAATTTCATCCCAAGCTAAAAAAGGTTTTATTACATGAACAATTTCATCCAAACTAAAAAAAGTTTTATTACATGAACAATTTTATACCAAGATAAAAAAGATTTATTACATGAACAATTTCATCCCAAGATAAAAAAGTTTTATTGCATGAACAATTTCATCCAAACTAAAAAAAGTTTTATTACATGAACAATTTCATCCAAACTAAAAAAAGTTTTATTACATGAACAATTTTATACCAAGATAAAAAAGATTTATTACATGAACAATTTCATCCCAAGATAAAAAAGTTTTATTGCATGAACAATTTCATCCAAACTAAAAAAAGTTTTATTACATGAACAATTTCACCCCAGGCTAAAAACGTTTTATTACATGAACAATTTCACCCCTGGCTAAAAAAGTTTTATTACATGAACAATTTCACCCCAGGCTAAAAACGTTTTATTACATGAACAATTTCACCCCTGGCTAAAAAAGTTTTATTGCATGAACAATTTCATCCAAACTAAAAAAAGTTTTATTACATGAACAATTTCATCCCAAGATAAAAAAGTTTTATTACATGAACAATTTCACCCCTGGCTAAAAAAGTTTTATTACATGAACAATTTCATCCCAAGCTAAAAAAGTTTTATTACATGAACAATTTCATCCAAACTAAAAATAGTTTTACAACATGAACAATTTCATCCTAAACTAAAAAAAGTTTTATTACATAAACAATTTCATCCCAAACTACAAATAGTTTTATTACATGAACAATTTAATCCCAAGCCAAAAAGGTTTTATTGCATTGAACAATTTCATCCAAGGCTAAAAACGTTTTATTACATGAACAATTTCATCCCAAGTTTAAAACGTTTTATGACATGAACAATTTCATTCCAAGATAAAAAAGTTTTATTACATGAACAATTTCATCCCAAGCTTAAAAAGTTTTATTACATGAACAATTCCATCCCAAGATAAAAAAATGTTTATTACATGAACAATTTCATCCCAAGATAAAAAGGTTTTACTACATGAACAATTTCATCCCAAGCTAAAAAAGTTTTATTACATCAACAATTTCATCCCAAGCTAAAAAAAGTTTTATTACATGAACAATTTCATCCCAAGATAAAAAAGTTTTATTACATGAACAATTTCATCTCAGGCTAAAAAGGTTTTATTACAATGTACAATTTCATCGCAGGCTAAAAACGTTTTATTACGTACAAGGAACAATTTCAGTCCGCGTTAAAGCTTTTACCGTTTTTATGCGATGCCCGCGTGATTCGCCATCGTGGCAAGTTTTTACCTTCCCGCGACTTTTGCCGACAATTAAGGAAGTAAATAATTTTTTTTTTAATTTGAATAATTTTTTCATTCGTCATCTTAAAAAGTAAAAATTGCCGGGTGAGCTTAACAGGAATGCAAATATCTGAAATGCGCGAGGCGACATGCGCGGAAATATTAACATCAAAGGTATCAAAGATCCCGACGCTGAGTTGGACGCCGATTTATTCTGTGACGACGCTTCGCTTTGGATTATAATTTCTCTTAATATCAAAACGAGGCTTGGTGGTTAAAGGTGAAAATAACAATAGATTTTTGACGTTATCTCGCAAATTACAGTTATTACAATATAGAGTTATATAGAGAGAGTTCCGTTTCAATATACTACTTTTCAGCAAAACAATGCCTGTCATCTAGCACATTTACGTCAATCAACAAAAACTACATCTCGTATTTTAATTAATAGAATTCAACTAATGCAAGTAATGCTTCTTCACATTCCCGATCAATCAATCGTTTGAAAAATATATACGTTCGTCTTTCCGCAGCTAATACAGATTAGTACTTACTAGCCTCTTTAATTTCAGTCCTTTAATAAGCTTATAGCAAATACAAGACACGCGGGTGTTTATCAGCTGATAAGTCCTGCCCTGCCCACTGCAGTGATCTAATAATATAATCATAAATCATTAGTCATTACTATGGCAAAATATTTTCTGTCCTTCAAATATACACACGACGCTTAAATCACCCTGTCCTGCATTCATTCATTACTCCCTAATTTCATTTTAAGAATATAGATCATGTGCTAACCAACTGCGCATCCACTGCTCGCAAGATTTCTAAAAACAAAAGTGACGACTATAGTCGTAGGTTTTTCATATTATTTGCTGGGGTTGTATATCATATCTTGAGTGGGAGCAATTGTTTTGATGACAGATTGCTATAGTTGTTAATTCATTTTCTCCAAGTATTGACTGTAACAAAATGCGTTTTTGTGAGTGTTACTACAAGGTTAAAATAAGATAAATTATATAGAATGTATTTTTAGGTTTACATGTTAAGGTCAAGTGCTATTCTTGTATCTATAGACTCATGGTGTTATTATATACACTTATGTAGTGAATGTGGGAGAGCTTAGGGAGAGCTTAGGGAGAGCTTAGGGAGAGCTTGGAGTGGACAGACGAACGGCTGTAATCTTCTGATCAGAAGTTCGATTCCTGTCCGGGACTCAGAAACATTTTTCTGAGGATATGATATTGACAATCGTCCATGTATCGTTTGTATACTCAGTGTCAAAACAACTTATAAATTTTAAAGAACCTCAATTATCATATCAGTACTAATAATTGTGCTGCATGTTTCGTTGTGTTGATATTACATCAATGATGATTGTGAAATAAGACCCAAACACTCAATATCCCGTCGCATACGAGTTCAGACAAGTTGTTTCCAGTTGTTTCGATATATCTATAGAGTTCCAATTCCCAGCCGAAAAGCCCTATAGTTGCGTGCTGCAAATATACTACTTAGCCAACTGATTAAGACATGGGAAATAAAATTCACTCAGGTAAAACATAATCCGCAGATAACAGTACATAAATTATATAATCAACATTACAAAATTTACGTTTCAGACGAAATAATGCTTCCTTTATTTTTTTAAGTTATGGGAGCCAATTCTTACTCTATACATGCATCTCAATGGAGATATTAAGTAAACACAGACAGTAGCACAATTGTTTCTTTTATTGATACTGTACGTTTATATGTTAATGTTGAGTTTATGTATAACAGCAATTCGGCTTGGTTCAATAGTATTTGACGGTTTCTCAGTTCTAATTTCGGGAAGTCTTAATTGTAAATTTAGACTTTTGAAAAAAAAGAAAAAGTACAAACAGTTTTAGAATTACTCGAAATCCGTCTATTTTTAATTTGTACCTCACGGTCATCGCCCAAAATACAAATTTTGGGTGATTGTAGTTTTGGCGAGGTAGGTATTTTCCTCTTAATTAAATTTTGAACACGTCATCACATACAAACTGTATTACACCTTTCGCCCTCAATTCTTTCCTGTCCGGCCCAGAAGACCCATGAAGTCGTCAATTGAAAAACACGGCGCACGATAACGTAAGATTAAAAATTGAAATTCGACAAGCGCCAGGCACAGGAGATCCACTCACACGCCAAGTTTGATTCGATTTCATAAACAACTCTGCGATTGGTGGCATTTTGAATTTTCATGATGCTACGCGGGCGTGCGAGATGGGTGCTTCTAGAAAAATCTCAAACTCATTAATAATTCATGAGCCAAAAACAAAGGAAATCAGCACCGAGACGGTGGTTTCGATATCGGAGGAAGAAATTACATAAATTAAGCCAACTTTCACCTCGATTTTCTCCTAAAATACTGATTTGTTTGAGATGTAATATGAAACACTCGGAAGAGTGATTCATCAGGATAACCAAACACCTCGAAGTTTGTTAAAAAACCTCGACTTCGCCTCGATCGGTTTTCAACAAACGTCTCGGTGTTTGGATATCCTGATGAAACACACTTCGTGTTTCATATATTACATGAAAGTTTTTCAACATGATTTATGAAAATTAATGCTAATTTATATTAACATAATGTGTCTTGTTCGGTAATTTAAAAGCACTAGTAAAACCGGTTTATTGGGCTCCGGATCACTCGGAACTTACCGGTTGGTCCTTAGCTGTTTTCGAAGAGGGCTTAATTTTGGGGGTGCTTGTATTGGAGGGAATCTAATGTCTACCATGCAGGAGAGTGGCTATGGGTAATTAATAAAGGCTTATATATAGGATACAAAATGACCATGCAGAGCTGATTGACAAAAATACTTTTGACTCTGACTTTTTGACCAATCAAAATGTCGTGTGTTTATCTTCGGTTTATTTCTTTATATTATAACCTGCTACCATTTATATATACAACGTATCTAATTCTTAGAACAGCTATCTATACATACATAAAGTAAACTATACTTATTATAGTTTAAAGGTGAAGTAATTCGAAGGCAACACATTCCTACTACGTCTACAGCTTGTCTCCTGAAGTTGCACTTTGGCTCGGCCAAAACAGCCTTGGAAGCGATTTAACTCGGAAAAAAGAAGCCACAGAGTTGCATGTGGAGGAGGCTACATGGGTACAACACTGCGAGCAATTTAAACACAACATTGTTGATAGATGAGTTATACGACGTACACTACTTGTCTCGCGACAATGTTGTGTTTAAATTACTCGCAAATTGTTGTACCCACCCACGCATACTCATCTGTCAAAAATGTTGGGTACAACATTGCGAGCAATTTAAACACAACATTGTTGTGTTGAGAGTTGTAGAAATGTGTTGATCGTGTTACCTAACCTTAAGGTTACGTTTACACACTACGATTAGTCATCATGTATGGTTCACGTGATTTAGTAGATTTTACTTGCGTAATGCGTCGTACATATTCACATGCACCAGGAGGAGAAATCTACTCGATTAATCGCAGTGTGTAAATATTGCTCTTAAAGAGTAATTTTCCGTATTTTACTTCGTTGTTGAAATATTTCAATTTGTTTGATATGTAAATGAGATGATCGACGTGAGGTGCAGGATAGAGAATTTTCGCTCATTAAAAAAATCTCAGTGATTGCTAAGTTTACAACGTTCATTATCACGAGGAGTTATTATACGCACATTTTCAAGTAAATTTGTGGAACAAACTTGAAGATGGAACTAATATTTTAATGAGTGAAAATTCCCTACCCTGCACCTGACGTCAGAGACCATCTCATTTACATATCAACCAAATTGAAATATTTCAAAAACGAAGTAAAATACGGAAAAGTTATAAAAGGTGTTACTCTATCATTTTACGAGTTCTTACATATTAGACAAACTTAATTTTTGTTGCCAATGTCTTTAAGTCTTTCCTGGCCCAGCCAGGTCAGTGGGTTTGCCATACTCCTTCGTTTCCTCAGAATGATATGTTACATAATTTAGTCAATTAATTAAAGATCGCTTTTATATAGCTATATATAATATGATAAGCCCCGTCTCGGGACAATTAATTACGTCACAGCTTTATTGAGGTTCAATACTCTTCGTTCAATATCATCTTCGTGCATCGAAATAGGAACCGTTTTATTTGCGTTTGCCTTTCATGTCATTCTGGTATATCCGATTCGGTCATGTCATTGATGATGTGACACAAAAACCGCGTCATGTTACTTGCATCGATTCAACGTACCGAAAAAGATAGCAACTGTATATTTACCAACACTGATGAAATTTTGAGATTCGGACGAGATGGTTCTGACTCAACTGGCTGATCAGGAGTCCAGTTACCCAAAAGTCTAGATAAAAACTTTGGAATTGCCAAACTATTTCTAAAGCAAATCGAAAACTCTAAAAGGTTGGTGTACTCAGCCAAAATAGTGTGCAGGAAGTTTAACGTTGCGACTGAAGGACCTTTGTTTATACGTTTCACTCTCTGACGAAGGATCTTCACTTGAAACGTTAGACCACCTACCAGACACTAATTTCGGCAGGACACCAACCTTTTACAGTTTTCAATTTGTAGTATTTCAACACTGCCTATACGTAGCACTGAATTACACTTTTATATTTCTAAAGCAGCTCAATACATAGAGATCATAAATAAAACTAGAGGGGGCATTGGGGCCTGATTTCAGTCATCCGCGGGGAACCAATTTGGATAAATTGGGGGGCAATTTTATATTTCATATTAAAGCAATAATTTTGATCTTTTACTCGGCAGAAAATTGTCCAAGTAACAATTGAACAACAGGCTTAATCGCCAAATAGACGGCAAATAGTGAAAAAAGAAACGCGAAAATTGTATAATTTACGATTCCTTGTTTTGGACCGCGAGGTTCTCGAATTACAGAAAAAGGCCTGGAACCAAGAAGTTTGCCTCCCTTACCCCAACTACTCCGGCCAGTTGCTCCAATTTGCCTAAAATGGCGGCATTCAATTGGTTTCCAAATTCAGGCTCCAGTGACCCTCTAGTTTTATTTATTATCTCTATGGTTGAATACGCAGGTCAAATATACAGCCGCCATCGTTTTTGGTACCATTGAGCCTGGCGGTGATATGCTCTTAGATTGCCACGTTTTTTTATCCTTTGCCTTTGGCGCGGAGCCGGCAACGACGGTTGGAGTTGGGCATGCATCTACCTCGCAAAGAAATTTTTAAGCGTGTTCATTCTTCCGTTCTTTTTCGTTATAATTCTCATTTGTTTAACGAGATCGTGAAAGATAACAGGCACGTTGATATTGTTCATGGCCGAGGTCTCGTAAAACGTGCACTCGTATTCCACGGCAAAGTCCGTTCCTTCCTTACGAGGCACAACTCGGTCGTATTTTAGGTCTACTTTGTTGCCCACAAGCACGATCGAGGAGCCTTTCGCCTTTTTTACCTCACGTATTAGTTTCACGAGCTGCTTGGCCGTTTCAAAGCTCAGTCGATCGTTTATGGAGTAGATCACGATGAATCCCTCTCCTTCATTCAAGTAAATAGGTTCCGTCTACAAAAACAAAGGAATATCATTTAGCACAAAAATAAACATCTGGTCGAGGTCATCTGTTATTTAGCAGAAGTGGTTGAGAAATTAAAATTCAGAGTGTCATGAGAATATATTAGACCCAACCGGGAACAGTTGCGAAAATGCAACATCAAGGCCTTCTGTCTTGGAATCGACCCTAGCCGAGAAAATCAAAGATAAAGTTTATGTAAATAATAGGATGAAATTTTATCTCATATAAAACCTACGACACGGTACTGATTTCCTTTGTGTTTTCCTCATGAATTATTAATGAGTTTTTTAAGTAGTATTTAAAACACGAGAAGGAGCGTTTTATCATATTTAAAATGCGAGCGCGCAGCGCGAGCATTTTAGATATGATAAAACGCGAGTTCGAGTGTTTTAAATAGCTTCAAAAACAATTGATTGTAATCACTGGGGAGTGTACTGGTTTTTATTTTCTATTAGAGGTAAATTGGGTTGATGTATGAAATGCAAATTAGCAGGAATTTTATATAAAGTTCGTAGAGACTTTTTCATGCTGATTAGTATTCATGGTTTTATCAGGTATAAAAGCCTTGCGCGTGACTAAATACGGAAATGTGATTGGACAATTTGGTTAATGAATATTAATGAGTTTTTGAAATTATTATATTATATTCTTATTATAATATACTCTTATTATTATTATTCATACAACCTTTTTAGATATTTGATTTGTATTTTCTACACTGCCTACGCAGCACAACACGTTTTATATCTGTGATTGGTTGATGGTATATAGGGATATCATGAGGATACGTCATCTTATGGATATATAGTGGATTATCTGAACCAAATTATAAAACTTATCCAAATTCTAACTACTGTACACTAAACTGTCTAATAAGTTATTTATTATAAAAACCTTGCGTGCTTTTTTGAGCTTTCCAATTTTAGCCAAACCGGATTATATAGCCTCAAAGGCTTTCAAAATGAACACAGACGAAAAGCGCGGGCAAAACTAAATAACCCACTGCCCAAATATCCATGCAAGGATCGCATATTTGTACTCGTCTATCGCGTTATTTCGACTCATGGAAACGAAGTTGGATAATAAAGCATTGTTGTTTTATTAGTGTAAATTCAGTTGTCGCCACAAATTCCACGATGGAAACCCATGCATAATTTCCGGAAGGATTTATGAAGCAAATGCTATAAAAAGACTAACTTTAGACAACTGACGACAGATACGTAACGTCTGAGCTGGAAAATATCTTTCGTGAAGTTAAGTGATTTCCTGATTGCACAAGACAGAAGATATGGTTGAACAAAGAGGATTAACTAAGCTAATTTCCATACAAGATGGACTTTTGCACTAATACTTCCATACATCTGTCTAGCAGGTCGCAACCTAACAAAACCAAGCGATGTAACCTATGCTTGCATGAAAAGTACATAATTATTCATTTCCCTAAACTCAGCTCACTGAACTCTAGAAATGAACTGTTATCAACTTGTAGACACAGAAACAAATTCCTGCTTTGTAACCAATAACTAGCCTACGCCGCATAGATAACACTGTAACCGTATATGACGTCAAACATTTATATATTATAATAGCTCAAGTTTCCTAGGCATTAGAGTGTGGCAAGTTTTTACTTGCCATACGAAACAAATTTGTAGTGAATAAAAGTTTAATGAAATAACTCAAGTTTGTCTTGTGTGTGTGTGTGTGTGTGTCTATATATATATATATATATATATATATATATATATATATATATATATATATATATATATATATATATATATATATATATATATATATATATATATATATATATATATATATATATATATATATATATATATATATATATATATATATATATATATATATATATATATATATATATATATATATATATATATATATATATATATATATATATATATATATATATATATATATATATATATATATATATATATATATATATATATATATATATATATATATATATATATATATATATATATATATATATATATATATATATATAAATCTGGTGAATTGAGTTTATACTGTCGGTAGAGTGCTCAATGCATTAATTTGCAGAGTTTAATAAATTGTAGATAAATTAAAGACAAGACATCACTTTGCTGTTACTCCGAATTTCACGCTTACGCGATCGTCAGACAGACTTTAATGAATAATACACCTTACTCTAATTTATTTACATGTGACGTTATTTGATTAATTATTCTGTGTCTATTATTATGGCGGTTTATGGATTTTTGGGTCTATTCATATTATGTTATGTTACGATATGACGTTATGTCATGTAATTCGGATATTAAAGTTTTTTAGATAGAACTTGTTCTCGTGACGGCATTTTGAAATTAATTCTGATTTTTTGTTGAGAAGGTTGACTTTATCGGCTTTAATGATGTAAAGTTTTTCAGCTAAACAAAGGTTGCATCTTTTGGATTTGTTGTTGTATGGGCTTGCTGAGGTGATGATTGACCAGTTGATTGTATAGTTTTTCCTGTTGTCTATGAGTTTCCAGATATGTTTTGAGAGTTCAGTGCTGTTGGCGTATTTTCTGTTTTGGAGCGATAGTTTGTGTTGTGTGTATCGTTGTTTGAATGTACCCTCTGTTAATCCTATGTAGTTCTTTCCTGTTGTGTCTTCATCTGTTGTTACGCGCGCGTTGTAGATTAGGTTGGTTGAAAAACAGTTGTTGTCAAGTGGGCATTCTTCTTTCTTTCTGCAGTTGCATTCTTTCTGAGGTGGGCTTGTAGTATTTTGTAGAATTTTTATATATATATAGGTTGGAGCACGTGTATTCTTCATTAAAGTCTGTCTGACGATCGGGTAAGCGTGATACTCGGAGTAACAGCAAAGTGATGTATTGTCTTTAATTTATCTACAATTTATATATATATATATGCCTGCCTGAAGATTCTTTTTACAGATGAAACAAGTTGTAGCAGACCAGTTTTGAGGTAAGCGAAAATCTATTATTTGCTCTACTACTATATGTTGTTGAGCACTCTTTGCATTTCGTAGACCAAAACCTACACGTATATATATATATATATATATATATATATAAATATATATATATATATATATATATATATATATATATATATATATATATATATATATATATATATATATATATATATATATATATATATATATATATATTATATATAACTATATATAACTATATATATATATATATATAACTATATATAACTATATAAAATGGATAAAAACGGTAAACGGTTAAAATTACTGCAGTTTCACGCCTTAAGCGATCATCAGAATCTGATGATACATTTTATTTGTATTGAGCACTCTTGAGATCTAGTGAACACCTTTGTTTTATATATATATATATATATAATTTATATTTGCCGAAATGCAAATCTGCCATTTATAGCACACTATATAGCTTCTTAGTTTTCCTCGCGTTTCTGAGATACGCAATATTTTATGATGTTATATGAAAGTACATCTACAAATCTACAATCGTACTATTCTATTTCTTTCTAAGTTATTTTTATCGTGCATGATTGTGGGTGGTCCACCATTGCTTTATTTTTTATAGTAAGTATATTGCCGCGATGCTCAGCGGTAAATTGAAAAGCATTCTAACATTGTTCAAGCTGAATTAATCATTTCACAGCTGCAGCATTTTGATAAAATATATATCGTGAGTGACTCGTTTTTGTTCACGCGTAGCTGTCAATATCTGAACATCAACATAGACTGATTGGAGTGCAGATTGCAGTGAATGACCGTTTACAATATTTATCGTGCATGCATTCAGTATATGAATGCTGCCAGCTGCATTCCTCGAGACTAACTTGACCATTGACTTGTACATTTATGAAGAGAAATTTTCATGTCACCCTGAGGATGATCTTTGAATAGTGATATTCCTTATCTATTCGTCTTTGTATAAAGACTGCTCCGGAATAAATCTATATCCACGATCTACTTTCGCGTGTTATTGGTAGAGGATTTACTCGCGAGAGTATCTGCTTGCGAATGCTTCTTGTTACTTTCACGATCATATCACATAAACCAAGACAGGAAATCGGCCTGATTAATAACAATATATAAACGTACTTATAATTAACGATACACTATACCTAATGCCTCTCAAAGTTCGTCCCGTCATGGCGTCATTATAAAATTCGCATCTGCCAGTTGTATAAAAATAGCCTGTTCCGCTAATACTATATGTAATCCCGTAGGGCCTGGAAGTTATTTTTACAATATTTACCAAGCATATTATATACTGCACGCGCCAAAAAAGGAACACGCCCTGAGCCAAAAGTGCATCTGTAGTGTAAAAATAGCTTGCGCTGCAGATTCGACTGAACCCTTCAACCGGCAACTTTCCAAAATTATACACGTGTTCAAACGATCAACTGACTACTGATCTGCATCTTGAAAAGCACACACCAACTGGCAATCATGCTGTAGGAAAGTGCGTCTCATTACTTCGTCCATTCTTTGCAGTATAGTCTAGCTTGTTAGTTGTAACACATGGAATGAGATATATAATACATCTGAACGCTTTGTGTCTGTATAACATGTAAAATGACGTGTGCAAAAAGTCCAAAAATAACGTGTCGTTAAAATACCCTGGATGTACGTAGATGATTCAGTACCGACGACGACTATATATAGCCCGGTTAACACAGTTGTCTGTAGTGTAAGATACAATAGAAGGGCCGATACGAAAAGAGGTCAAAGTATACCAGGTGATTATTAAATCTGTTAAAAGTCCAAGAAAATCCATAGCTGCTGCAAAAAGCATGTATATACTTATTTCAATCTGCAACAGATAATTATAATTGCGCAACACACTTCCCGTTCCAATTTCCCTGCAATTTCCCGTTCCCCAAGTCGGCAATCGGACTCGCGTGCACAAGCTGCGACCTCCCTTTGAGTAACACATAATACATTTCTATATTGAGACATAATAAAGTTTATTTATAACGTTTGGTCGATTTTTAAAATACCCTATGAAAAGAAGTGGGCGGACTGCTTATTCCGTTTATATCAATACAGTTCAATTAATAGAATCAACACGTTTATTCACGAAAGTTCTATTTAATAATTTATTCGAAGAATATATCGATGTCCATAAAAAGGCTTTGTTATAGGATTAATCGACTTCTATCTGATTCACTTGTTCGGCATTTATACTGAATGCTCTTCGTATTTGTCGTGTATTTTAATTTCAATATTTATCTCTTGTTTCACTCTTTCATCGATTTCGAGTTTCTGGTCCACATACTCGTAATTCCGAGGCTTATCTCGTCACTTTAATCACCGTCCATAAATACAATTCCTTAGGTATAGTTTATGGACGTTTCGTTGCATTTATAGACAGGGGAATTCGGATTCTAGTAGATTGTCTCGTAAGTCATCATGGGTGAAATATTATTGTAAAAGCAGCGACTTTCTATAAATAGCGTCGTGTTTTATTAAAAGAAACATCTATCGTTCCTTTATTGTGTAGCGCCACTATGATAACAGGGCGGGTGGGCAGGTAACTTGCAAATGAGTTGATACAATTAAAAATACCCTAACCAATTTACTCATTGTGTGATTTACTAGTCATTCGAGAAATGCTGTGATAATTAATTTGTTCGCTGGCAGAATGCAACAGTGCGAAGCAATGCCGATGAAGAAAGTGGAACGGCTGCTTTCGCCGTCATGGTTTCTCTTTATTTGTATATGGCGATGTTGGACTCAGCTTGAGTTCAAAATTCTCGGGGATTCGATTATGACTGCGAGCATCAGGAGGATATCTGTTAGTTGATTAAAATATCACGACTAGGTGCAAAATGAAGCGATGATTGCCCCAGTGCATTCCTGCAAACCCGAAAATTAAATCCGTGCGTGCAAAGCCGAGAACCAGTATAGCATTTGACAACCGCATGGTTTGACAAGTAGCGTCTGCGTGAAACGTTTAGTGTTAAATTGTCGCGAGTTGATAAACTAAGCGGACCGTTTGCGCTTGTCGTGCAGAGAATAACGATGAGAACGAAGAGAATGTATATGGTCCGTGTATAACCTTGTTCCAAGGAAAAAACGAAATAATTTCGATTTTCGCAACGTTATGTACATGCTCACCGTGTTCGCGGTATCCAAGATGTGTAGATCTCCTATCTCTTCGTCGATCTCTGCCAGCATCTCGTAGTTCATTTCTGCCGAGGTGAAAGATAAAACTAATTATTCACCTTATAACACCAAAGTAAACTGCGATTGTAAAATCCGATTATAACTACTTTTAGGAAAATGCTCGTGAAGGTCGAATGTATATATACGAAAGCTCAGAAACCGGAGCGAGGTGGCAGACTAACTTGCGAGAAATTATATTATATGTCTATCTCACAGCTGCTCATATGCCGTCACGATGATTATAACGCTTCCCAATACGACCTTCAGCTGATACTGTTTGTCTTACCTAACGTCGGATGGTACTCGTAGATAAACCGCCCTGTTGAGAATCTCACCAGCAAAGCTACAAACGAAGGAAAGACAGTGAGATGTTTGAGTTTTTAATTAAGTGAACTTTAATTGAGTTGCAACGCTTCATGGCGAAAGTTAATAAGTCTGAATAACGATTACTTGATAAAGGCGAAATTTCCCAACAGAGGAAAACAATTACAAAGTCGTGGTTACATGTACATAGGGTGCTAATTCCAACAAATTATAGTGCTTGGATGATAATTTTTTCACTGACAATAATGTTTAGTTTATTGTTCAGGTGCCCAGAGTGGCGCCCACATGCTGATGTGCAGTAAAAGCCAGCCATGCTGTCAAATATTTGTTTGTTTTCTTTCTTTAATTTCTTCAGTGGTTGGAGTTAGTGCTGCTCGAGTTGCAATGTATGAATATCTGCATAAGGATCAGATTCTTAGATATTAGAAATCACCATAGGGATAGCGATCTACTCTATATACCGACACCTATGCTATATATGTTCTTCTGTTTCCTGATCTTGATATCATCATTTGCTCTTTAAACGTGCCATCGACATTCCGATGAAAAATATACAAATAAAGAAAGTAGAACTGAGTTGATAGGAAATTTTTTAAAACCATACGAATGAACACAAAAAAAGAAGAGTACGATTGTTGATTTCGATGTTTCCGCCTCCATTCTTTGGTAAACCGGAAAACTATTATATGATATTATCAACAGTCAGGTTAATTGGATTCGTTTAATCGTCTTTTGCCCCAATTTGCTCACCGAAATTAGATAAAGAATCTCTCACTCTCTCTAACACACTCTCTCAGTCACTCACTCATACATACACCCTCTCACCCTATACGTATGTGTGTGTATATGTATATATATATATATATATATATATATATATATATATATATATATATATATATATATATATATATATATATATATATATATATATATATATATATATATATATATATATTATATATATTATATATATATATATATATATATATTATATATATATATATATATATATATATATATATATATATATTTATTTATTTATACCTTTGTATTTAAATAAAATCAAAGACCCGCATGTGCGCGACGCCTAATCGACAATGTGTTTAAAAAATGACTTGACAGGTAGACGACAGAACTTTTTTGTGAATAAACATCGACCGGGGATGATCGAGCCAGTGTCGGCACATTGAAAAGACAACATGAACGTTTGTCTAGAAATCTGCTGATATGAAGCATTAGCCGTGCAACAGGAGGTCGGCCTGCGTATGAAAACGGCTCCACAACAGCTGCCATTAAGAGCGTGTTCAATTGCGATCGATTGACCTGATTGCAAATTCTTACACCCAACAATCTGATCGTATGGTTTCTCAGGCCGTTGGCCGACGGGTCTTGACAAAGCTAGGCCCTGAGAGAAACGATGAAACGAAGACGTCTTGCCTTGGTAAAACTGTCGTCTCCGCGTACCTACCCGGAGTCTAACAGCGAAGGTCAATGGCACAACGGGCTGAAAATTAGCACTCTTAGCATTATATCTCCAGACCTGACGAGTGTCTATAATGGACGAGATTATCCGAGAGAGCGGTAACCCTCACGAACAAGGTGCACATTTGACCACGATGAGAGCGCAGGAAGCATGTAAAGTCGATATGATCGGTTCAAGACGTTGTCAATACATGAAAGACATGACATGATATTAATGAATACAGTTAACGAGATAAAACACACACACAGAAAGTTAGAAACAAGAGTCAAAACATCACGATGCCCCTCTTCAGAGTTCACTCGGCACAAAACGTTGTTTACACAGCCGCGCATGCAGTTCAACAAGTATAACGAGTAGCCACTTACCGGATTTTCCAACGCCTCCCTGACCCAGCAACACGATATGGTAATCCTTTATTGATCCGGCTTTCTTCAAGTTGCTTCTCGTGTTGTTCGTGATCTCGATCGAACAGGAGTCCTGTCCCCGTATTGTCAATCGTTTCCCGGTGCCTTTCTCGTGTTTTTTGTCCAGTGATGTGATGATCGCGGGACTCGACGGTCTTCTCGTTAGACTATAGTGGTTATTGTTTCCGTTACCATTACAATTAGAGCTACCGAGACTGTTAATTGACGGATCGCTGGAGGTTCGTTCCTTGCTCGCCTTACTCTCCTCCGAAAGTTTCCCCATTTGATGAAACGATGGACTAGAGCTACGCGACAGGTCTCCCCGAGGCGATTTCTTCGGCTTTAACTTGTCTTTGTCCTTCTTGCCGTCCTCAGAGTGAAATCCGTTCTTATCCAAATTGTTTAACTTTGAGAAGTGCTGTTGAAGAATCACAGCCGGAGCGGATCCTCTTCGTCGATGCATCTTTTAAACGTGCACAGTTGATAGAATCCTTATTCTTAATTCTTAACCCTGTCTGTAGACTCCTCTTTTAGGGGACACGCAAGATTGTCGACCACAATCGGGTCGTAGCCCTCCTCCGAGAATATATAGTTATAACCGAGCCCGTAACCACTTTAGATGTTTTGTACAATTTAAGGGATCTCCTCTGTTTGACTTTCACGTTTTTCAAATTTCGTCGTAAAATCTCGCGGATGAAGTAGCCCGTAATCCTCCTAGCAGATACAAAAGCAATGGTGATGCCAGTCCGAGATACCACTTTCGGCTAGGCCACACTCCACACACAGCACAAGTGGTCCACTTTGGCAAGCACAAGTGGCCGAGTGTTCTTATTTATACGGCGACAATATTTGTTTGTTTTTCGCCGTTCTTTGGTGAGCCGCTTTCTCCCTCGGTCTTTCAAACTCGCTCCGACAGCCGAAAGTGTCTGTCAACTTCTAAGAGGAATGAGCGCTAGGCAATCTGTTAAATCATAGATGTTTCAACTGCTAACCACTGGTTGGTGTGCTCGATTGGGATTTCTGTTTATGCGAGGTGTCTGATACGTCAATCCTTGCCCTCGAGGTTTACCCCCCGTGTTACTTGTTCATTCAATTGACAATGATGATTGTCCAATCTTTGTTTGAAGTCATTCGATTTTGTCATTGTGATTCATACCCAATCATTCTTACACACAGTAAGCATGCGATGACGTGAATATTTTATCTCGAGGATGCCTGAAACGTATTCGCGAAAGAACATGTGAATAAGGCAGTCTATTTTCGAAGAATTTCTTAACGTTTGATTCTTTTCTCATTTCCTGCGATAAACCATAACTTGCTGCGCAAGGTTTGGCCAACTTCTGCAGCTTCCTGCTCAACCCCCAAGAAATCAACGTGCATGTATCATATGTTTATCAGATGTTTTTGATATTATGGTCGGAAAGTTTTAGTCGTGTAAAGTAAGACAAATATATAAACAGCGTAACAACTCGAGGAAAAAACCTTGAACGCTAGTTGAATTGTTTTGATAGAAAAGCGATCTGGTTTTAGTGAACAATCTATTTAGCAGTGACAGCCTTGTTCAGTCCTTGCTCCCTTTGCTTCTTTCTGGCTGTTCACTGTTTTTTTCTCTCTCTATCGATTATCTAGAAAACTCAAAGGTCGCGAATTCCCTGTCTTTTTACCCAAAAGCATAAGGTCTTCGGACTTGGTTTTTGACTTGGCATTTTACAAGACCAAGATGTCTTCAGTGAATAACATGACAGCTCTGTCGTAAACAAGGACTAATTAATCAATCAGTTTAGCAATAAAGCAATATAATGATATGTGAAAGAATTTGCCAAACCAGCCAAACTATACTTTAAAAAAGCTATAATTTGACACTTCACTCCACGTTAAACGCACGACTCCTAGTTGAGTTTATTTAATTAATAAAATTCATAACGACATGTGCAAACTCAACATAAAACTCCATCAGCTGTTTAAAGTGACTAGTGTGTCTGCACGTTTACAGCTGGTGTTAACTTAAATGATAAACCGCATTTTATACATAAAACGTCTTGACAAGTGTCCTCGATAACTTTGTCAGACACTGTAGCTCTGAATTTTAACAATAAATATTTTGCCACAAGATATCTTGTGTATATCGACTTTCAAAAAAGCTATAACAAACGTTCTCAAACCAATTAATTTTATTCTTTAACCTTTAACCTTTGTGTGGGAATCGATAGCTGCTTCGTCATGCCACATGAGGTTGTGGACCGGTGGCACGTTAATTCGCTCATTCACACAAACACACTCTAGTCTCTATTAGTTAGGAGTTAGAAATTCATGAAGTATATAATGAAGGAACGCTTTATTGTATTGTACTACCATTAATACAGTCCCAGATAACATCGTTTGTTAATGTCTTAATTATCCGATTTTCTATGAATACAATGATTCATGGGTACAATTAAACCATAAACACGTATAAGAAGGGCGCGTACACGAGTATATTGTGGTTTCGATTCCGACAGTGCGCAAATGCGAATTTCCGTCCTTTCAAAACAATGACGCATGAACACTACTAGATCAATGAAAGCGGCGACGAGGCCAAATGTCAATATTTCCTCTTTCTTCCTTCGATGAAAACTTTTCAAATTAAAATGCAGAGCTATTTTCCGGTTTTGTGTTTGTTATTTAACTAATTGACGTAAATTGTTGTGCTGCTCATGTTTCATCAGCAGAAAAATCACTGCTTGCGATTCGTAACACATCTGTCATAATTATCGACAATTATCGCTGGTGAGATATAGCTCAATTTGCCAGAACCTTCTAGCGATGGTTTAATAATTTTCCCGAAACAAATAATTGTCCTGTATACATCGTCTCAATCGCATTACGATATCTTTATCGAGTGAGATAGACCAGCTGTTCCATAATATCTTGATTTTTATTTCATTCTTAATTAAATCAACTCATGCAGTTTGTCTTCAGTGAGTTAGAAAGATAAACCTCGTAGCTTGCCATTATAAATGATGAGACACACATTGAAGCTGCACTCATGCTGCGCTTTGAATCCACTATGGATCTAAATAAATCACACTCCTGCAACAAGCCTTAGTTACTACTAGACAGTAGTGTCGTAGTGTCGTAGACAGTATAGACAGATCAAATACTCTAAAAGGTTGGTGTGCTGTTGAAATATAGTTTCGAACGAAGGTCCTAGCTCCGTTCAGTCATGAGTGAAACGTTACTAACGAAGCCAGGACCTTCACACTCCACAGCTCTGATGAAAGGCTTTCGCTCTAAACGTTGGACACATTATTTCGGCAGTACATCAACGTTTTAGAGTATTCATTCGATACTATACCCCAGGCAAGTGTAGAAACGGATAGCAACGCAAGTGAAGATAGCAAGATTAACAAGCTGTTTATCCGTTCTCCCACACCTTTAGCTCTAATGAATTCATACCATAATCCATTTTGTGCATCACACCTATATATAAGCGTGAGTGTTGTTTGTATATATTTCTATAATTGCTGCAAAAATTAAAATGAAAGCTCTCAAGCATGACAATTCGAAGAAATGTTCGGAATCATTGACAGTATCTAATGTGAAACTTGATCACCGGTCAATTTCCCTAAACAGAAAGTTGCAACAGGGTCGTTCAATTCTCTTTCGGGACATTTGTTTCAGCTCGTCTTATTTTGGGATTGAAATGAGCGCAAAAATTATCAACTTAATTGCCTTATCTCCGTTTCTTTTCGGTGCGTAATTTTGTTATTTCTTTTTGCCTTAACAATAACATGCATCATTTCCGTGCTCTTGATTGTTTTTGTTAAACAATTCATAAATAATTAGGAAAGATGTCTTCGCGCGTGGTGAACTGTTCGTAAAATCAATAAGCATTAGGAATAGAACGATAAACATTTTATCTTGAACGAAAAAACGATATCATGATCGACAACCACAGCGTCTACCGTTTCAGCTGTTCGAAAATGCAAACTAACTTAGATTCGCAATTTTATTGCAATTACAAATGCTGTTATAAGATTAAAATGAAGGGCTTTAGAAATAGTTGGCTTTAAGTTGAACCAGCCAGCGCGGCGTTATTTCAATTGTTCATGTATAAGGGTTAATTTACGCGAAATGACTGTATATAGTTTTAATATTCTTCGTCCTATTAAATTTGAGTACTATTCGAACAAATTCTGATGCTAAATTCTCAAATATGTGATATATAGTTGCAACATTAATCTCCGAATAAACGTTTCGGCGCTCTGACCTTTGAGCTATTGAGACACGCGGTCAGAACAGTCAGTGATTTTGCCATATACATATTAAATTCGCCACTTTCACTCGACACCAACAGGCAAACATCGCATCTAACCATAACGCGTGGAGCAAGGTCCAGCGCACTTCCCAAAGTAGCGAAGCGATACACAACTGCTTGTATTATCAATATCATAACATGTATGCCACATGCTCATCTTCAAGAACTATCAATCTAGGAATCACATATACTCTATGTTCTAAGGATTTATGGTGAAGGAAAATTTCGAGTGTTGGAATATATTCATTTTAAGACCAAATGGGGACCAGTTGCGAAAAATGCAACTTCAAGGCCTTCCGGCTGATATATATATATATCATATATATATATATAATATATCCGAATCTTAATCAGTTGTCTGAAGATCGTCTAACGGCGTGAAATAAACTGTTTTGCTCTAAATTTATGTCTTTGGCATTGTTTTGCTTTGAGTCTTCGATTGTCATTTCTAATTTGAAAACAAAAACATCCAACAAACCTTCTTATGATTTATATATGTTATTATAGTTCCCCCCTTCATAGCGCGTTAGCCGCCGGTGTAAGCTTCGTAGCGCGGTCAGGCAACGCCCAAATGTTGTCTAGCTGTCGGAAGAACACGTCATGCTTCTGTTTAGCCAGAAGTCACATTCACTTTATTTACTATGCTTGTGTATCTTAATAGCTGAGATCATGGCGGTAAGCGTGTTTTCCAATAATAAATCGTAACGATCCTACGATAATACACGATTTTACTATCACACGATCGTGGGAGTCGTGGGACGTGAGAGTATATAGACTCGATGGCTTTCACGCAAAGTATAGACTTTCACGACTCCTACGATATAGCGATAAGACAGTCACACGATGATCGTACTATCGCATTTTAATATTGAAACTCAACATATCATCAATCTTACCATAACAAAAAGCAATTTAAGAATCGCACAAGCCTTTTGTCTTAGAGGAAAGGGAAATGATGATTAGAGGAGCGAATTGATGTTATGGATTACGATTTAGGGCTAGGGAAATCCCAGGCGGGGTTAGGAGTAAGGCTAGGTTATGATTAGGATTACTGTTAGTGTTAGCTAGTATTAGGGTTAGGATTGGTGTTTGGGGTTGGTTAGTATCTGGAATTACCATTATGCGTAATCCATGCGTAATCTATAAGAGCATGCATTGATAATTACCGATTATTCGAGACGACAACCTTAGTATCCCACATGTCATTGCGAGCCTGATTATATTACGATCGAATTACGACTACAATTAATTGTAACAGATGTGTCGTGGAAGAACTTTATAAGTACGAATCAAATCAAATCATTTTATTAATAAAGATGAAATTTGAGGAACAGATATTATCCACTTCCCAATTAGGTTGGTGTGCTGGGTTGGTGTGCTGTCAAAATAGTGAATGCAGTTGTAAAGTTGAGTGAAGGCCATTCGTCAGCTAGAGAGTGAAACATTTTTACTCCCTAGGCCGCCCTTAATTTATTGTTTCTATTCTGGGGACCATTCTGCTAATTATTGGATTAACTGCATGATGACTATTTTTATACTTTATAACTGATGACACTGGGAATATTAATAGTTCAGTATTTAGTTGCACTTTGTATAAATGTTAATGAGTATATGACGTATTACTGTCTGAAATGTATAAATTCATTACCTACAATCTGTTTAAAATGTATACTTTATTACCTTGCAATATGTCTGAAATGTATATTTTATTACCTTACAATCTGTCTGAAATTATATTTTATTACCTTACAATCTGTCTGAAATGTATACTTCATTACCTACAAATATGCCTGCACTCGTATATGATAATTTGATTTCATTTATTTATCGTTTTTTTAACTTTCGCTGCATGGGCAGTATAAACTTGGGTATTTAAGTATTCAAATAAAAAACTCTTAAAAGTTGGTGTATATTGCAGAAATAGTGAATAAACAGGAAGAAATGCCGAAGGAAGAAATGCCGAAGGGAGAAATGCCGAAGGAAGAAATGCATACGAGCCTAACTTAATAAACTTTACACCAACTTTTTTATTCGTATTTTAGCAATTCCTATGCAGCAGAACACTTTTATATCCAAACTTTATATACCTAACCATTTGGTTAGAGCTAACCATTTTTATGCAGTACAATCTTATTTACTCCTTCACATTGAATGAAGGGCCTTGAAAAAAGCTTGACAATGCCATTATGTCCACCGTTTTGCATATTCGTGCACGGCCTATTGCCGTTATCAACCATCTTGCGATTCTCCAGGGACAATTGAAACTTATCGGGACAATCAAAAGGCGAATGATTTGTTCTTTTATATTGTATCTCTGGAATTTGAACAGCGTAATCTATCATATTCCTGCAGTTTATTAGTGTCACCACGTACCTAACTTTCCTTTATTATTACAGATATGCTTGGTCCCAAAATATAGTAACATTAATTGCTGCCGCAGCGAGCGAGCAAAGCAGCAGACCTAATTTGTGTAGTGGGGCAGTTTATCAAATTTTGGCAAGCGCCATGCGCAGTACGAGTAACTGTTCTGCGCACAACCACAATGCAATGGGCCGTGTTTGTATATTCGGCTATGATTTGGCTGTGGTTTGCTCGAATACAAGAGTGCGTTTAGTGTTGTCAATTTCAATTCTGTCTTTATTCAGGTAAACGTTTGGAGCATCATATGAATGCAGTAAATATGTATTTCTAATACTGTATGGCAAAAATATGTAAATTATCTTGATGTAAATTTTCTATTTGATCAACTAATTTGACTGTCAAACGAAGTTGATGAACGCTGGGTTAATTGATATTAACGTGAAACCGTTTACTTTAGAGTTTGTTGTTAAATGCTTAAACTGATCGCAATAGTCGTTCCCGCTTTTCGTATTGTGTTCTTTTGTCTAATGAATAATCACATGTAAAGTTAACTAACTAATTTAAATTCGTTACATTTGGCAATCTCGAAAGTGAAAATACACAGTACATACATTCTAAACAAACACGCTACTCAATTTCCCGATTCAATTTCAATTTTTCTCTTTTCTTTGTTTTCTGTTCGGTCGTCCAGTTCAAGTCCAGTCGTGTTTCGGTCTTGGTAACTATATTAGATGTGTGAAGTTGATCGTTCAGGTTGTAGTCTTCTCCATTCCGACACTGTCGAATGCGCGCTGTTCTCATTTCTGACCATATTCGTGTGCGCTATTCGTGCGCTATGAAAACTACTACTGAAGTGAGAAACAGAGTTGAAATGGAGATCCAGATCGTCGACGTACGAAACCTCACCTACATCTTTCAATAGTAACATAATTTAACATGTCGTCACATTCTAATTCGATTATCCGTCTACATAATATATAGGTTCAACATGCAAGAACGCACGCTGCGTACCTATACGAACAGGTTTTGTGATTGGTTGATTATAAACAATAAAACAATAGAATCAACAAATAATCAATGTCCTAACCCTAACCACTTTTGTTCCATGTTGCCAATCACAAAACCTGTTCATTTTAGGTACATATTTACCTGTTTATTAGTTGTTGATCAATGTTTTAGAGGTTAATACAGAAGTATGTACTGGTCTGGGTGACGGAGCAGTTTGAATATTGGGGGGTTTGGACATCGAAAGCATGTGCCCGGAAAATGTTTGAATTTGTAAGTCTTCGACTGTAATTTCCTGCATTTTTAGATGAGTTTAAAAGGAATCTATAAATGTTATAAATCACACAATCTGCACAGTTATGATTACGCCCATTCAGTTCATAAGTGCGCGACGTCTAGTTGACAGACATCTTAAGATATCCGACTCAGCTGAATGTCTCGTTTCAGATATAGGTGGTCTCTGATTATGTTTCACAAAATGTAAATGTCAGCTAAGAATATCATATATATACAATACATCGTAGTTGTATAGAGCAGAAGTTGGACGTTTTGGCCTGTATACTATATTAAAGATGTATGTGATATTGTCACTTCTGTTTTATAGCGGTACCCCTACCATGGGGGCTCTGTCGCTCCTGCTTGGCCGCCCCTGAAAACATTTGACACCCAGCTGAGAATAGATTCTTTTTTGAAGTTTTCTTCCATGAAGTTTTATTAAGAGTTTAGATAAGTAACCATTGTCCTATAGCTAACGTCTTTTGGTAGTTGTCGTTCAGGGGTGCATCATGACTAAACAGAGAGTTATATATTATCGGAGAGTTAACATTTCGGATTTCGGAGAGTTGACATCTCGGAGAGTTAACATGTCGGAGAGTCTCAACCACGCCCACTTCCCACCACTTATCAATGGCTAGTTAATTTATCCTGGGCGTTGACCCCCTCCCGAAGCAATCGTCTTCTGGACAATGTTTTTTAGTATCCGCGAGAAGTCGGACGAAATGAGAGATTGTGATGGAATACATCATAGAAATGCTAACCCCAAAACAACTTAGATCCTAACCCTAAAGCCCCGCCTAATGGTTTTCTAACCCCCCGCCTAATGGTTTTCTAATACTAACCTTAATATTAATAAAAAGATCGTCCAGAAGACGATTGCTGGCGGGAAGGGGTCACAGAACGCCCGGGATAAATTGATTACGCTATAGAGCTCTTTCATAATGGCGGACAGTCTAAATATTCTTTTATGTGCATGCAAATTAGACTTTCTGGCCTCGTAACAAAGCAAAGATTCTTTGGAATTACAGACACACGAACGAGGTCAGAAAGGCTAATTTAAATGAATATAAAAGAATATTTAATTTGGGTGCCATTATGAAAGAGGTCTATAAAAGAGTTAATTCAAAGCAGCCAATCATGATTATACGTATAAGCGCCTCAATAGAATAAGCGCGGCACTCGAACTTAGCGCCGCACCTTTCTACAACAACGCGGCGCTTTATATTCGAAGTGCTTTATGATCTCTAGAGCGGCGCTTATTCGAAGTACTTTAGCTGTAGAGCGGCGCTTATTCAAAGCACTTTAGCTCTAGAGCGGCGCTTATTCGTAGCACTTTTAGCTCTAGAGCGGCGCTTATTCGAAGTACTTTAGCTGTAGAGCGGCGCTTATTCAAAGCACTTTATTTCTAAAGCGGCGCTTATTCGAAGCACTTTATCTCTAGAGCGGCGCTTATTCGAAGTAATTTAGCTCTAAAGCGGCGCTTATTCGAAGC
The DNA here is from genome assembly GCA_035772405.1 of Chrysogorgia sp. JL179-B06. NCBI lineage: Eukaryota > Metazoa > Cnidaria > Anthozoa > Scleralcyonacea > Chrysogorgiidae > Chrysogorgia > Chrysogorgia sp. JL179-B06. Next base: position 1,436,475 of record JAYKKM010000319.1, read on the forward strand.
ACTTTATTTCTAAAGCGGCGCTTATTCGAAGTACTTTATCTCTAGAGCGGGGCTTATTCGAAGTAATTTAGCTCTAAAGCGGCGCTTATTCGAAGCACTTTATTTCTAAAGCGGCGCTTATTCGAAGCACTTTATCTCTAGAGCGGCGCTTATTCGAAGTAATTTAGCTCTAAAGCGGCGCTTATTCGAAGCACTTTATTTCTAAAGCGGCGCTTATTCGAAGTACTTTATCTCTAGAGCGGGGCTTATTCGAAGTACTTTAGCTCTAGAGCGGCGCTTATTTGAAGTACTTTAGCTCTAGAGCGGCGCTTATTCGAAGTACTTTATCTCTAGAGCGGGGCTTATTCGAAGTACTTTAGCTCTAGAGCGGGGCTTATTCGAAGTACTTTAGCTCTAGAGCGGCGCTTATTTGAAGTACTGTAGTTCTAGAGTGGCGCTTATTCGAAGTACTTTAGTTCTAGAATGGCGCTTATTCAAAGCACTTTAGCTCTAGAGCGGCGCTTTAGCGGTCAGCACTGAGGCAATCCACCGAGGGTCTTTCACCGAGTGGGGACTAGGACTAGTTACTATATTACCAACTGTTTTTAACTGTTTTTAGGAGTACATGATTAAAGATTAAAGACCAATAATCGGCAATTGTCAAATGCTTTTAGATTACCGATAATGGGTAATTCCACAACAGTAAATTGTAGGATTCTAGAACCCAACCACAACACAAATCCTAACCCTAACCCCTCGTCTTAAGTGTCTTCCTAACCCTAACCCCCCGCCCAATCCCCGCCTTCAACTTCATTTTAACCCTAACTACCAATCTGTGTGTTGTAAAAAATTAAGAAACTTGAATATTTAGCAACTAGTCGTAGTCCCCACTTGGTTGGGTTAGGATTGGTGTTGAGTTCTAGAATCCTACAATATACTGTTGTGGAATTACCCATTATTGGTAATTTAAGAGTATTTGACAATTGGTGATTATTGGTAATCTAAGAGTCAAGATAACCTGGCAGGGCAGAAATATAACTTAGCAACTAGTACTAGTCCTCACTCGGTTAAAGACCCTCAGTGGATTGCCTCTCAGTGCCGACCCGCTTTAGCTCTAGAGCTGCGCTTATTCAAAGCACTTTAGCTCTAGAGCGGCACTTTAGCTCTAGAGCGGCACTTTAGCTCTAGAGCGGCACTTTAGCTCTAGAGCGGCACTTTAGCTCTAGAGCGGCACTTTAGCTCTAGAGCGGCACTTTAGCTCTAGAGCGGCGCTTATTCGAAGTACTTTAGCTCTAGAGCGGCGCTTATTTGAAGTACTTTAGCTCTAGAGCGGCGCTTATTTGAAGTACTTTAGCTCTAGAGCGGCGCTTATTCAAAGCACTTTAGCTCTAGAGCGGCACTTTAGCTCTAGAGCGGCACTTTAGCTCTAGAGCGGCACTTTAGCTCTAGAGCGGCACTTATAGCTCTAGAGCGGCGCTTATTCAAAGCATTTCATATCTAGAGCGGCGCTTATTCGAAGTACTTTAGCTCTAGAGCGGCGCTTATTTGAAGTACTTTAGCTCTAGAGCGGCACTTTAGCTCTACGCGGCGCTTATTTGAAGTACTTTAGCTCTAGAGCGGCGCTTATTCGAAGTACTTTAGCTCTAGAGCGGCGCTTATTTGAAGTACTTTAGCTAGAGCGGCGCGCTTATTCAAAGCACTTTACTTTAGCTCTAGAGCGGCACTTTAGCTCTACGCGGCGCTTATTTGAAGTACTTAACTCTAGAGCGGCGCTTATTCAAAGCACTTTAGCTCTAGAGCGGCACTTTAGCTCTAGAGCGGCGCTTATTCGAAGTACTTTAGCTGTTAGCGCAAACGGGCATAATTTGAATAGAGGCTGTAATTTTGATCAGCGCGACACCCGGATAAACTATTTATGATATGTGAAGTCTGGATGTGAACTGCTCGTGAAACTTGGACGCATGTCTTAGTAGATAGACTCTCCGCTCCCCTCTAGGTAATGCCTGCGGACTATGCTGCAGAGTAACAACTCAAAGACGAGTGTGTTAATATGAGATTATAAACCACAAGATCGAAAGATAATTGACGAAACCAGGATAATGAAGGCCGTAAACGCCGGCTGATGAAATAAATTAAGAAAAATGTGGCAATGAAATAAATAAAGTAATAAGATGAAATAAATAAAGTAAAATGCGGAAAATTAATTTTCAATAATGAGCGACATTACCAATTTTTTAACAGAAATAGGTTATGTAATGCAGCTAAAAACACGTAAAAGAATTTATAGGAAATCATATATATATATATATATATATATATATATATATATATATATATATATATATATGTATATATATATATATATATATATATATATATTATATATATATATATATATATATATATATTTTCGCTTACCTCAAAACTGGTCAACCTCGTACCCAGGGCCTATCTCCGCCCGCTGCCGACCCCCCGCCACGCGCGCTGCGAAAAGGCCCTGGCAGGGGCTGGTCACGTGTCACCCAGATTCTGGGTGATAACAAAAAATTTGTGGGAGGGGGAGGTTGTCCAGGTGGCAAGGTGCAGCAACTGGCATATAATGGGAAGCGATTTGCCACGGGCGTAGAGGGAGGCCGAATCCGCGGTACTACAGCGGTTTAACACAAAAATGTTGAAAATATTAAATCACATCCTCTAGGAGCAGCCGTTCCTCACGTTGTAAGCCATATACAAACTACCGGAATTGTTAAAGAATTGTTAGCAGTAAATTATTGGATTGTAACCAACCCCAAAACAACAAAGATCCTAACCCTAACCCCACGCCTAACGAGTTTTCTAACCCTAATACTAATTCCCTAATAATAACACTAATAGTAATACTAACCCTAATACTATTAACCCTACTAACAGAACTAACACTAACCCTAATACTAACCAACCGTAATAATAACTCTAATACTAACCCTAATCACCTAATGGCTAATAATAATTGATAACCCTAACAATAATATTAACCTCCTTTTCAAACCCTCAGAGGTTGTGATTGTGGCGAGCGTAATTTAATATTCAGCAACATTTTGGGTTAAACCGCTGTAGTACCGCGGATTCAGCCTCCCTCTACGCCCGTGGCAAATCGTTTCCCGCATATAATGGCCACTGATGCGAAGAAGTTTTATCCTGTGATGGAATCGATTTTTTGTTCTATCGACTCTGCGAATCCCTTGAGGACTCCACATACAGTACTGCAAGAACGCGGTTATATTAGTTGATGTTGAAAAAGTTCATGACAACGTGGCACACAGGGTAGACAACGTGCTTCATCAAAACAAAGCGCTTCCTGAACTCATCTGTCGTCCTTGCGAAAGAAAAGTAAAGAACGCTTCAAATTTAAAGAAAATTATTTCTGGCACGCAACAGTTACTAGTTTCCGCCGTCTGTCCCTTTGTCGAAAAGAACGTTTTTGAACTTCAAAACCGACACCGCCTCGTCATCTTCAATTTCAAAGGTTAGTTTTAAAATTATCAGTTGTTGACTCAATCCAAAATATATAATAACGTTTACCGCTTAACTGCCTTTTGAACAGAGATATAAATGATCGTCACTGCGTCCAGTGATTTTAATAATAGAAAATAAACAGTCTATGCAGCACTGTCTACTTTGTTATTTCGAATGTCTATTGATAGTATTTATCCCAAATATAGTATTTTAATATCCGATCGATCGAATTACTTATATTTGCGAAATATTTTAATTTAACATGAAGTGACACAAGCATAATACTATCCTAGACATTCGAAATAACAAAGTACACAGTGTTGCGTACGCAGTGTTCTTTTCCATTTTCTATCAACTTCAAAAATTTCGGGTTAACATGTCTACATTGGAAATATGCTATTATGAAAATCAGTTGACGCAGTGACGGTCATTGTTATCTCTATTCAACTCTTTCAATGTAAAAAGGCAGTTATAAAGCGTCAACGTTCTGTCATGATGTTATTATATATTTTAGATTAAAACAACAACTGATGATTTGAAAATTGAAGACGACGAGGCGGCGTCGGTTTAGAAATATTTCTCTAGGGAAAGGGCAGACGGCGATATTTCAATGCACCTTTTAAATCGGCTGAATTCTGAATAAGTAACTTTCGCGTGTTAGCAATAATTTTCTTTAAATTTGAAGCGTTCTTTACTTTTCTTTCTCAACGACGACAGATGAGTTCAGGAAGCGCTTTGTTTCGCTGAAGCACGTCGCCATGAGCTTTTGACACATTTTCAACTTCTTACAGCGTGCGGAGTCCGCGACGGTTCGAGGAAAGATCGATTCCATCTACGACAGGATAAAACTTCAGTATCGGAGCCATTACATGCCGCCAGTAGCTGCACCTGGACACAGTGGCGGAAATTGTGGTGGGGTGGGGGGGCAACCGCCCCACCACCTGTCGTCAAATCGCTAATTTGTCGGAAATTTACACTTTTTGTCGGAATTTCGGAAATACTTAAGGAATATATTGAAAATGGGAAAAAATGTTACAGAAGCAACTTATAAATACTTATAAATATCTCACGTTATCTTGTAAAACACATGCAAAATGAGGAGACATCTTTAACATGAAAAATGAGGAGCCATCTAGTAATCTAGTGGTTACCACACATGTGTATGAGCTGCGAGACATGTCAGGTTCAAATCCTGTGTCGGACCACCACCACTGCGGGTCTTAAAAATAATTGAGGAAAAAGTGCTGCCTTTGCAATAATACCAGCAAATGGTAAGACTTTCGAGTCTTCTTGGATAACGACCTTAAATCGTATAGGCCCTTGGAACCACTATAATTGGCCTTCTAGCCTGTTGGGGTATTCCGTCCTCCTATAAGAGTGATAAATCTAATAAACTAAACTAAATAAAAACTTATTACGATAGTACCACTGCAAACCAAAATAAAGAAATAGCGATCGAAATAGCGATCGAAATCGTCGAAATATGTCGAAAAGTCTAAAAAGAGTGAAGATTGAAACCCGTCCTGCAAAGAGTATTCGACAGCGACTACAAGCGCAAAAAGGTTAAAACATTAATTTGTGTATCCAAACCATTTTTAGTTTCTTTATTTGTCCATTTTTGTGTGCAAAAAAATTGGTTACGTAGCGAATAAACCTGTCGGAAATTTAAGAGGCTTTGCCCCACCACCGAAAAAGGCGAATTTCCGCCACTGCCTGGACAACCTAAACGTACCATCTCCTCCCACTAAATTAATTTTTGTTATCACCCAGAATCTGGGTGACACGTGACCAGCCCCTGCCAGGGCCTTTTCGCAGCGCGCGTGGCGGGGGGTTGGCGGCGGGCGGAGATAGGCCCTGGGTACGAGGTTGAAAACTGGTCTGCTACAACTTGTTTCATCTGTAAAAGAATCTTCATATATATATATATATATATATATATATATATATATATATATATATATATATATATATATATATATATATATATATATATATATATATATCACGAAAATGGTAATATATCAAAGATTAGGAATTGACTATGTAAGTGAGTACGTCAATATATGACTATATATTGAAGTTCTTATCTGTGTTACCGAATTTTGTGGCAATTTCAGACTGACGTTTTGGTGATGGCTGCATTTTCCTCTAGCTTAATTGAGACTGAGGTGTATAATATTATCTTCAGACAGGAGCAGAGGTGTGCACAATTTTTCTGTGAATTGAATTTTTAAATTATCGCATTATTCAAGAATTATTAGAGGGCTGCAGCCCCCAACCCCCTGGTTGCTACGGCCCTGTAATATGATGCCGGTATCGTACCGTTATTATTTGATCATGCGGTACGATGATTTCGTACCAGTATCGTGTGAAACGTGAACGCATAGTCTATATAATTGTCATGAATATAGTTATTGTTTTATCTTAGGCACGGGCAATAGGATGGGAAAAAATACACGCGGTTATAAGCGAGGAGGCGACGCAGCAAATGCCGGATTACATATACAGGCCGAAACAGACAAATTCACTATTTATATAAAAGTGACTACCTCCTCCGCAGGCGTTAAAAGTGATCAGATCACTTAGAAATTCATGTGAAATTTCGTTGTCAAAAAGTCTTAAAATTCACCAGTTAGCAAATTATGTTGGGTGGCCGTTCAGTCAGATTTTTGTATACGCGTTCGCATTTTATCGGATGCAAATAGTATAGCATACTCTCTTTATACAGCGTGTTCTATTCAATACAGCATACTCTATTTATACAGCGTGTTCTATTTAATACAACAAGCTCTATTTAATACAGCATGATTTATTTAATACAGCGTGCTCTATTTATAGAGTATGATCTATTTTCATCGGATTTTTTCACCAAATGTAGAAAGCCCACTTTAAAAGTGTTCACTGCACGCCATCTAATTCCAACACCCTCACTATATATGGTTGATAGAAGCGAGACGATCTCTAATTCTATTTAACCGTGATGGATCCTCTGTGCAAGTGCACAACAGACACCGAACTATATACTGTTCGTTCAAACTGGAATAATTTGTGATCTTTTATATTTAGTTTAGTTTCACTTATAACATGTATATATATTTGACACAAAACTAATTTGCATGCAAAGACCGCGCTACGTTCAAAGAATTTCCGAGTGAAGCTGCATATAATTCCAGAAATAACGTCACATAGCTATAGCTTTTGCCATTGGTAGTAAAATTCGAAATTAAAATCAGCTGTTATTTCTAAAATAAAGCATTATTGTAAGATTTAGGGTTAGTATTAGGTTTAGGGATTCTTTCACAGGGTACGTGGAATTATCAAGCAGCCATGATATCAAATTCTCGCCGAGAGAGCAAATGCGACCGTTACCATTTCGGATTTTTTGACGAATTTTCGTAATTGTTTACTCGTTCATATACATTGACTGATTCTTACATTACATTGACTGATTCATTTTATTTTTTGAACCATTGAATCATTATATTGTTTCTCCTTGTCACCTTAATTTATATTCAAATTGTGGCCTTGGTGACTTGCCCTTGCCCTTGGCCTTTGTCTTTTATCTATATTTCCTGCAGTGAGGTTGATTGTTTAATTTGAGAAGCTTGTAATAATGAGTGTGGGAGATGTGTCAAAACTCTCGAAATATTAAAGCAATCATTCGGTATCGTTGGAAATATTTGACGTCCGTGATGAAACGGCGTTCTGTTAGTTACATAATAATCATTACCGGCTCATGAATTATATGACCAATTCAATCATATATAGGTGATCATTCAAACAGGAGTAATTTGATTATCACCATGAACAGAAGATACCAAGTTATCCCCACAATTTCAACCCTGCGGGACTGCTGTTCTTGTTGTACTGTACACTCTATAGGCTTTATGAGTATGTATTATTACTCGGGCTAGCCTATGGTAGCCTAGTGTAGGTTTCCATGGCTTTATTTTATTTTTACTTTCGGGTCGACAAATTGCAATTATTGCATCATCCAGATGCTTTGCGAAACCAGGCGGTGTTCTCATCATTGGCAATTCCTCGAGTGTTCGCTCAAACTATCCAAACTATTTGTGATAAGATTCATAAGGAATGTGGCTGGAAAGTATCTTAACCATTGAAACACTCAAAACAATCATAACCCTCAAAACCATTGAAACCCTTAAAACTATTGAAACCCTCAAAACTATTGAAACCCTCAAAACCATTGAAACCCTCAAAACCATTGAAACCCTCAAAACCATCATAACCCTCAAAATCATTGAAACCCTCAAAACCATTGAAACCCTCAAAATCATGGTAAAATTTGACAGTTGATTTACATAAGACTCGAATGATTTACAAAAGACTCGAATGAACCAATGGAATTTAACCGATACTTTTGGTGGAGTTTGTACGCTTTTATGAATAGGATTTTGGCAGGCGTTACTTTCGTCTCTCCATTTTTCGCCGGTAAAATGTTGTGGGTCGTATTCGGAACACATTATAACAGTGTAATAACAGCTACAAACTGATCTCAATTACTGGCGCGGTAAATAATCTGAAACCTTATCCGCATCGTCTTTCCTCGTGATTTACACACTTTGCAGGCCGTGCAGCATAGTCTTTCCTTAGTTATTGAGTATATACTATTACAATAGGAAGTCATATCCTGGCGTTGTGGTCTAGTGGTTACCACACATATCTTTGAGCTGGCAGACCAGAGTTCAAATCCTGGGTCGGCCACCACTCAGGCCGGGTCTTAAAATAATTGAGGTGAAGGTGCTGCCTTTGCAATAACACCAGCAAATGGTAAGACTTTCGGGTCTTCTCGGAAAACGACCTTAAATCTTAGGCCCTCGGAATCCCTTCAGTTGGGTTTTCCGTTCACCTAGCTAGGAGTGATAAATTGAATAGTCGAACGCTTAAAACATGAGCCTCTGGCTCGGATAAATAGGGCAACCTTATCCTGCGTGATCGACTCTAAATAAATCAAGTGTAATAAATCAAATGTATGGTAATATAAAAATAGGCACGTGATGCGTGCATATGTCTAGCGCTAGTTTGTTTTGGTTGATGACAATGCAAGAAAAATCGGGCTAAACAAACGTATTATTTATAAAATGTTAAACATAACAATATCGTTAATACTATGAATATTATTATAAAAGGCTAAGTAAATATTATTTTCAACGGCGAAAAAGCAAACAATTTTAATTCTCTGTTTCTTGACTGCTTATAACAAACCATTGTTAGATTTGTGAAAGCTGTGTAGAGGAATATTAACGTGAAAAAAAACATTGTCCATCTGCACAATACGATCACAGAATCGACATCAACCAGAAGTCCAACTATAGAGTGTTCAAAAGGTATAAAATATCCAAGCTTTTTTATGCGCAAACGCGAAATTCATCATCATATTCGCCATCTTTTGTCATCATTCCCCGGCACTTTCCTCCTCAAAACTTCCGGTACATGAAACTTCCATTTGCGATGATTGCATGTGCAAGGTGACATGTGCAAGGACATGTTATAAACTTCAAAACTAGGTACCGACGCCAATTATAGTATTACAGTCAATAGTTAATAAACAACTGTCATAGTTTATTTCTACCACAGATAATAAATTTGTAAATGCATTTTGAAGACAAACATAAGGTCCACTATTACATGTCATAGATAATTCACCAGTTAACTAAAAATATGTATCCGCATGAATAACTCCAAGAGTTTCATCCTAACCCTGCGGGATTTTCCCCATCACTGGTCCCCAGACCTCGCACGCCATATTATAATATTGCAAAAGGCCGTTTCGTCGTAGATTTTGTAATATATATATATATATATATATATATATATATATATATATATATATATATATATATATATATATATATATATATATATATATATATATATATATATATATATATATATATATATATATATATATATATTACCAAATGGTCTTGTTGTTATAAATTGGCATATTATCTTTAAAAACAACACAACGCTTTGGAATTTTGCTTTTATTTGCGACATGTTTCGGCCAATTCAGCTAATCTTTTAATTAATTCGCATGCCAAATATGACGCAATAATGATGATGTCAGCATACCATCGTAATTTTACCCTGGTTTTACAAACTGTCACAATATGTAATTGCCCGAAGAAGGAAGTTAGCAACGTCCGAAACATGTCGCAAATAAAAGCAAAATTCCAAAGCGTTGTGTTGTTTTTAAAGATATATATATATATTTAAAAAATAACAAATTGAAAACGCACGCGCTGATTGGCTGAAAGCCGTGTTTCTATAAGTTATTTTTTATTCCTTGCTTATTTATTTGTTTGTATTAAATTTAAGAAAAAGGTACTTTTCTTGGAGGGAATTTACCCCATGCAGTTGTTAAAAAAGGCCCTGCAGTGTTCTGCTGCTCATCCATCCCGTCTATAAACTGATTGATCCGTTCTGCTGCTCATCTATAATGGTTTACTCAAATTTTCAATATAAACAAATATGGAGCAAATGTATTGAAATATTACATTTACCATAGGAGTAAACTTGGAAAATGCCGTATTTACTCACTTTTGAGCAAATATGAAGCAAATGCGACATTTACCATGTTTACTCCTATAGTAAATATAACATTTCAATAAATTTGCTCCATATTTGCGCAGTTGTAAATTTGAATAAATCCATTTTTTCATGCATATAAACTGATATATTAATATATATTATTATAGCGAAATAGGAGTGTAAATTTGAATCGTAAAGCTAAAAAGGACTTCTATTACAATTCTATAACAGCAGGCAAAGGAGACTCGAAAAGACTGTGGAAATATCTAAGGGATTTAGTTTCAAAAGATCAAAAGAACACTTCAGTTTCCTTACTGGAAAATAACATTGTAGAGTCAGATCCACTCGAGATTGCAAATATTTTTAACAGATATTTTATCACAGTTGCTGATCTGAAGCTGGATCTAGTTATAGTAATATTGAACTGGAAAACTTTATTAACTCTTAATTGGAACCAGGAACTTCATTCTCAATACCTGAGATGACTGTGTCATTTATTCAAAAACAACTTGAAGGATTACAGACGAACAAGGCCACTGGTCTTGATGGTGTTAGTGCAAGACTCCTCAAGTTAGCAGCACCTGTTATCTCAGTTCCACTCACAAATCTGTTTAATAAATGTCTCACTCAAGGTACTTTTCCAGTTCAATGGAAAACAGCTAAAGTCTGTCCCATTCACAAGAAAGAAAGTATCTATGACAAGAATAACTATCGACCGATCTCAACTTTGGATGCTGTGACCAGGATAATTGAACGACATGTTTTTAATTACTTCTACAAATTCCTTACAACCCATCCTTTTACATATACTGCTCAGTCTGGTTTTCGATATCTACACTCGTGCGAAACAGCCTGAAACACTGAAGATATATAACCGTAATATTTAATTGTGTGCTATATAGCCTAAGGGGTTGAGTACACGCGGTAATACGAAAACATAAATCACTTCAAATCAACATAAAAATTCACAAATAAAGGAAAACACTCCATATAATCAAGGTAAAATGATTTATTCCAAATATTTTGTATTTGGGCCCTCTGCAATTAAGTGTTTCATTAACGAGATTAAGTAGCCGTTGGCTCATGCGTTGACCAAAAAATCGCGGGCTGACTCCTCTTTTATCCGGCCCTGATTAATCGGGCCCTAGACTACCTAGAAAAATAGGTACGCAGTGAGTACATGCGGAGACTGGTTTGGGAATATAGATGATGATGATAGTTCTAACGTAAATTATAAGACCAGTTTTAAAAGTTGTACTTCTTAATTCTATAGTTCAAAAAATAAATGCAACAGAAGGGCAACGTTTGAAACCAAAATAAATTAAGCTGCAGATGAATTAAATTTGACAGGTTCTGTGTCGCATCAAGTGGCAATTTGACCTTCGTCTCAAACGGTAAAAGTACGACGATTAGAAAAGGGCAATAGAAAGCAAACACAGTGACATACTGAATCTGATAAAACGAGAATCAGCCCATTTGATTTGTTAAATCCACATTTTGCTTGTGTGTCTGTTATAGATGTCATATCGGAATCCGAAAATTTAAAATATTACATAAGTATAAGTATACATAAGTATACATATGCAGATGTTTTCTATTTCTGGAAACATGTAAAGATTTCAGTTCACTTAATTTCAAACGATAGAATTCTGTTCAATATATGAAACTATTGAATAATGTTAGTGTTTTGGGTAACCAAGTCCTGGAACACAATGTTTATTGACAAAAGCATGTAGGCGTTGCTCATTGCAACATAATTGATGATTCCTGGATGTGAATAACTCCGGTTAAGTTGTAGAATTTGCTTTCTCAATTATACGTTGTTCCAGATTCAGCACAATATGATGGAAATCCTTAGTAAATTTAGCAGAATGTCCAGAATTGTTTCAACAGTGTATCGCATCAGTTGCAATTATGAAGTACCATTAAATGTACTGTTTGGTTTTAATCTTCCAGAAATTATCTTTAGAAAACTGAAACGTAGCTTAGATATATTCTCTATATAATGAACAGTTCCGTCTTTTGTATTACTTGTCTTTGCTCTCCGTACTGAGTTTACAGAATTCATTTACAGGTATGGCCACACTGTAAATGAAAAAGGGTTGAAACGACCCCAAATTACGTTTTAGCCCTGTTGGGGCCGAAGCTGTTTCGGCCCTACGTGAAAGCCATTTTGGCATTCGAGAGCTAGATCGACACTAACAGGGCCATTTTAGATACACTAAAAAGCCTATTTGGCTCTACCCGTTTCCAAAACAGCCCTGTCATTTTTCAATTCAGCCCCACCGTTTTCCAATTCAGCCCCACATATCAAAACGACTCTCATTCCCGGGGCTGTTAGGGCTCCATTTGCAGCGCTATTTATGATGTTCATATCGGCCCCCAATGAATTCATTTTGGCTTTCTTTTTCCGAATCGGCTCTTGCATATGTCAAATCGACCCACTTGTCAAATCGACTCCCGGTGGCAAATCGACTCCCCTGTCAAATCGACTCCCGCGTGTCAATTCAAATCGACTTCCGATGTCATATCGACCCCCGAGTTTCAAATCGACTAATATATGCGTGTAAAATACCGGCGTGCAGTGAAGTAAGAAAGAAAGACATAATCATACATGTACCAAATATATTTCTTTGAAATTGTTATTGTAATAGACAATTCTACTCTTACACTTTCAATATCAAAACTATATGTAGAAATGTAAAATGTAGAAATGTAGAAACTCCATACTAGTGTGTTGATAATATTATTTTATAAACTAAACTTAACTATAGCAAGTATATAAACAACAATAAAGTTATTCTAAATATTACCGAACTATAAAATCATATTTCAATTGATTGTTTCAAAAACTATTGTAAATATCTAAAGAATATTTTGGCACAACGTGAGTATCATCATTATTTTCATCACAGGCCTTACAAAAATACAAAGGTAGAAATGTGACAAAATCTGACTTCTGTATAATATGTTTTTCTCTTGTCAAAATTTTTGACACTTTATATGAGTGGAAGTGTAAATCTTGACAATCGGTGCTGAGAAGCTCAACAACAAATAATACTTTATCGACATCGTGCCCTCCGATGACATAAATTTTCTGAACCACTGCAAACAAAGGCAAGAAATTGTCGTAACCAATGTGGACGATGCAACCAACTTTGTATTTTATACCATTTATGGTTATCCAGTTTGGCCTGCAGAAAATATGAAAAGCAAATATTACAGACTGGTAATGTAATTTAATGTAGATTATTATATATGAGAAAGAGTGAAATCATTTAAAAAAAAATTTTATTCGTTTGACTTTATTCGTTGTCGTAAATCTGTCATCTACGACATTATCGGCTTAAACGAATAAAATAACATTTCAAACAGTAGTGACTTGGCCTCATTTAATCTCTTCCTTTCTCATGTATAATAACATTATACTACTGAAGGACAACTTTAACTTATGTAGTATTGGAACTTACATATCGAGATTTATACTGTTTTCAATAAGTTCTGAGTATTTTTCTTCCATAAGTTGGCGTTCTGGTATGCTGTCGAGTTCTAGCTGCTTTCCTACAAGACACAAACAAATTATTACAACATTAGAGGGTATTTACATACCATGATACCGATGCGAATTTTATACCTGTACGACTTTGATATACGTGCCAGTAAGACTAGTATACTGGTATGAAATGTTGTACTGATATCATGTACACAACAACAGATCCACAATAGGAATCGGGACGAACTGGTCCTGTATGAAAGTCGTACCAGTATCATGTAAACACACCCTATATACTGTACCTTACTTTTTCAAAACCATTTAGCTCGCATTCCTGTTAACTAGCTATATAGTATAAAAATATTAACTATATTTTACATTTCCAGCCAAACGGTATATTTTAAAAGAAAATCAAGGTGAAAATTAAAGTTGGATTATTATGAATTATTAATAATTTGGAGAATGCATGATAGACCTTGCTCATTATCACGTTGCATAGCATCATTTAACTACTACTACAATAATGCTTTGCCAGCCTTATGGCCACTGACATAGAGAATTGAACACAGGCAATGCCGTTAAACGTCATAGTACATGGTAAGGTCTAATGACATACCTTTACCAATTGCCATAAATTTAGCTATAGGAGATACTGCCATTAGTTCATAGCATTGTCTAGTTTGGTGTCGGTTTGCAAGAGTCCACCCAATATGGATAAAGTTGCCAAGGACTGAAGCCAGCTTTTTAAATCCTTGGTGTTTGGCTTCATATCTCATGCACCATGTTCTGATCATTGGGCCAAGACTAATAAATAAAAATGAGACAGGTGTAATATTTGTCAATTATGTTATGTTCTGTTTTTGAGAGTAATTTAATATTACAGAAAAAAAGAACAACTGGAACTTATTGGCATAGCATGGTTGGCTTTGTTCCTTTTGTTTAATCTAAATAAAAATATCATTTACAACAATTTCTCAGACTGGTAACTGATTTTTCCGTGATTTTTTCATAAATTATTAATGGCACTGAGAAGAGTTCGAGAAATATGAAGAACATTCCATTTATTCTTATTATATCCTCTACTACTTGAAGTAAGTACCAGCTGTTGTACAGTTTTGTTTTAAATTATCATACAATTATAATATATATATATATATATATATATTTATATCTTTATATACATAGCACGTGTTTCGCTGTACTACAGCTCATCAGTTCAGTTATGGAACAATCTAAATGTAAGACCTGTAGTTATACAACTGCAATCGTCGGTGAAAACTGCGTGTGGGACAGTACTGGTGACTTTTTTCACAATTTTTCGACTGCATGTTATACTTTTGTTCAATTAAGGTTCTTCTTGTTTTTTCGTATTACTTTTTTGTCCCTCTTCTATTCTTGTCTTTTTAGGCCATTTCTAAAGAATAGAGAATAACATAATAAAATATATTAATACAATAATTAACAATTATTCACCGACGTGGAGGTGAATAGTGGTGGATATTCACACTATTCACCAACACTGAGGTGAATAATTGTAAACAATTAGCAAATACACAGGTGATCTTTTTGAAATAGCATTTTCTTTAAAATCTGTCACACTGACAAATCGGCTGGCGGCCATTTTGCCTAAACGCTGTAGGTGATTATCGTGAAATAATCCGAAGTAGCTTGACCAATCAGCGTGCCAGCGATTTTCTATAATCACCTGTGTATCTATACCAAAGAAACATAGTAGATATAAAGACGTTGAACATTTTATAAAACAATAAGTGTTCAATAAGCTATTTAAAAGAAAACGGCAAAGGACAAACAAATAATACTATATAGCACTTAAAATAGCACTTTGGATGATTATAAAGATTATTGTAAAAATCATCTCAAATAGTGGTCCCAAATTACTTTGGAACCAAGAGTTGGGTTAACCAACTCTTAATGATTAAAAACGTTGAATTTTAACTTGTACTGTAGTGACTTTATTTTCCAATAATTTAATATCATCATTTTACTACGATACAAGTATTTACCCTTGTAGGCGGAGCTCCAGACCTCTATTCCATACAAAATTATATAGGGCCATGATGAGACGGAACGTCTGAAATGCGTGTTTTTGCGTGTTCGTTGTCGACGACGCAGTAACATCGAATCAATCATAGTTCATCTTGGCTTTGTGAGCCCGCGATAATTTTGACCCTTTTCCAAAAATCTCACGCACGCGCCATATATTAGTGGCGCAATGAAAAGATTATGTGGCGTCACAAACGTGCGCGCGCCACTCAGTGCTACTTGGCAACCAGACTAAACTAGTTTGAGAAGCGCACTCGTTGCTGCGACGTGTTTTTGGTTTGTAAAACGGTTAATCATGCCGGTTTCTCGAACAGAAAGCCGACATGATGTGGCCGAGGCGCAGCTGGAACTACAGCACGAGTTTGAGCAACTTCAGCGACAGTACAGAAAGATGAAAAACGAGAAAAAGAGCTACAAGGTGGAGACAGACAATATCTTGACGCGCCAAGAAACCGAGATAGAAAAATTGCGCAAAGAGCACACGGATATTGAAGCGTTGCTCGAGGTATCCCTAAGCCGTTATAATAAAGACTTTGACAATGGAAACATGAAGAAATTGAACCAGCTGCTGGCAAAAGACAGAGAGGTACAGGAGGTATTGGAGGAGGATAAAATAACTGTCGTATATTTTGATAAGTGCATTGTCGCCACGAAAGAAGAATTCTTCAATAGACAGAAGCAAATGAGCTCTTCAGATGAAAATCCCCCACCTTCCGATCAAAGTGTAGTTCAGAGGCAAATACGGATCCTCGAAAACAGAGTTTACAACGCCAACATAAGGTTCAATCGTCTTCTCACTAAAAATGGCAAGCTCAAGGCCACCATTGATTACATATCCTTCCAGAAGATGCGATTTCGCGAGCTGTACAAAAAGTTGAGTAGAGTGTACGGAAACGGAAAGGCGGAAATAGACAGTGTGGTTGAGTCCAGTTTGAGTTACTTTCATGTTCGCGACGAGGCGCAGCACCGCATGGTGTTCTTGAAAGAGAAAGCAGAGCGCGACCTTGCTCTGCACAATATGGAACTGAAGGATGTCATGAGAGTGATTGACCATGATCGCAAGTTGCGTAACTTCATGAACACGAAAACCGAAGATCGCTCGGACATATTGGAGAAGGCCATTTTCAAACGGCAAAACAAACGCCTGTGTAACCTCCTGGACAATCTAAAGTTGGAAGCGGCCAAGTACGAGGACATCTTTGGTAAGATCAAGGGGGTCACCGGCATTCAGGATATCGATCTTCTTGTGTCGCGGTTCATCAAGATCGAAGACGAGAACTTCGCGCAGTTCAACTACATCAACGAGTTGAACACGGAAATTGAATCCTTGCAGGAAGAGATCGTGGAACGTAAAAGCGACATGGCGGATATGGAGCAGACGAGCACGCAGATCGACAAGCGGCGCAGAGAAATCCTGAGTCAATTGGAAGTAAGGTTTGCCGAAGTGTCCTCGAAAAGACAGAAAAGCCAAGAGCATAACAGAAAAACGAAGAAAATTCTTGAAGTTCTCAAGCCGAAAATCGACCACCTTTTCAAATCCGTGAAATGCAACCGCGCTGCTATAACCGATCTTCTTGGCAACACCGCTGGTATCGCAGATGACAACGTCATGGCATTTCTGGGAATTGTTGAACAACGCACGAACGAGCTCCTGCAAATTTACTGTGTGCAAAAACTGAAATACGGTGTGGAGGATACAAACAAGCAACAACAAATTGCCGAAGCAATATTTCCAGTTGCTGCCGCCTGCTTAGCTCCGTTGTCCATCAAGCCTCCTTCGATTGACGAAGACAGCGACACTGCGATTGGCCCGTTGAATGGTCTTGAAAACCGACCATTATCGTTCAAAGAGGCTCAGGCAATAGTCAGCAAAGGGATTATGTGTGTCCGAGAATTTACGAAGGAGCCTAAAAAACAGGTCCGAAGTGCAGTTTAAAATCTATATAGTTGTTTTAACAGGAATTACAGCTGTAAAACGTGTGTTTGTAATAATGCGAATCGATAGAAGGAATAAACGAATATCGAACACTTAATTTGGTGCTTGTAGCAACTTTGTTAGCCTACGTCATAGTCTGTGAAATTTTGAAAACCACAGACTATGAACCAGCGCCGTTAATCGTGTTCTGTGACGTAGCTACTATAAGGAATCTTTATAGTAGACCATGATTGGTCGCTTAGAAATTTTAGTTAATACGTGATATTCAATTGGTTAAGAACTACTTCCGTTTTCAATGTTTGTTGTTTACAACGGCACGAAGACAGTTCCGCCTCAACGTATTCTTTGTAAACGAAACTATTAAAAGAGTTTGCTAAAACTTTCGAAGGATGACTGTTTATAGTCGGCATAATTTTGGTTCGAGGATGATCAAACAGTCGAAGAGATGCGGGAATTGAATTGTTAATCATACGATATTTCCAGGTAGCCGTCGAGTGCCGATTCTCGTTATACTGTTTCTTTTAGCTTTTCAGCTTGTCCTATTTGTCTATTAGAACTTTTTATATGATTTCTTAAACTTTTAGTGAATACTCGTTAGTTGCTATAAGCATAGACTTGCTCCAAGTCTGCCTCTAGATTGTTTCGGGTTTATTTAAAGACGTGTTTGTTTGAGAATACGGGTTTGTTTCGAGACAGGTTCTTTTCAAAACATTGAAACAAACCGTCTTTGAAACCAAACCACTCTCGAAATAAACCCGTCTTCTCGAAACAAACCCGTCTTTAAATAAACCCGAAACAATCAAGAGGCAGACTTGGAGCAAGTCTATTATAAGGCATAAGCACAATCTATAAGCATTGCGAATAATCGGCATAAATTACAGAACACACAATTTGGCTCTGATGCACAGACGCTACTTAGCGCCGCCTTTTTGCGCCCGCGAGCGTCTGTACGCAGGCTACAACTTTGTAAGCCAAGTGCGGATTTAGACCATCTGGGACGGTAAAGATTTTTGATGGAATTTTCGTTTTAACAACATATTTAAAGTACCTGTAACGTCAAAAAATCTTATTGTTTTATTTGGAAGAACTTTTAAAACGAGAGTAACTTCTTTTGAAGATTTTCGTTTCTTCGCTAATTTTTTGATAGTTTTCAGTTTGTTTGATATGCAAATGTATGGAATTTCGTCACACCATAGTTAATAGAACATACATGGTTTGGAAACTCGATAAAAGCACAATAAAGTCATTGTTCTATGTTTTTGTGTTCTATGCCATTGTTCTATGTATTGTTCTATGTTCGGGTTTATGCAAATTTGGGTACTTCGTGATCACGGGACGCATTGTATCGTTGCTATTGGATGATTGCTTCATTATACAGGAAATATAATGCGTCCCGTGATCATGAACTACCCAAATTTGCATAAACCCGAACACCAACATAGAACAATGACCTTTATCGAGTTTCCAAACCATGTATATGTTCTATTAACTATGGTCACACATGCATAATGACTTAGAACATTATATATCATTTCCTTCATGAAACGAAAATACTAAAGTGTGAATAGCATGTGCGCGTGTTTCTCCCACAACACCAAACTTCTTGATTTTAAAGGATTTCGTTTGAGAATGAAAGTGATACATGCAGCACAAATCAAACAAACTGAAATATTTCAAAAACAAAGCGAAGAAGCAAAAATCTTTTTGACGGTATAGGCACTTTAAATTGCCTAATTACTTGCGATCATATGCGGACGAGGCTGGGGACACATTGCTTGAGAAATTCGTTCTATATTGAAATATTCGGGCAAACTGAATTATTGCTTACAACATGCGGAACAGGTCCTTTCGTTCTTTGCACTCGATGACGTCAAAATTGAAAAGAAACGCTCTTTACACATCGTGTGTTTGAGCATAGTCAATCAAGATATGGTCTGGAAACTCGGCAAACTTAATAGCGTTGCGGCGTACAGATGACGTATTTGTCAATGTTTGTCTGAGTCTATAATTAAATTCACGTCCTAAGCAATAGGAAATGGCTCATTTGGGATTCAGATTTGGTTTGTTTGTCTGAGTTTTGGTCTATAAATAGTAACTCTGCGCTTCGCTATTCAAGCTGCGATTTATGTTGGACCGATACCTCACTGTGCACAAACTCTAATTGTTTTAGGTTTATTAATATTTAAACAGCACGGTTGAACGATTGAACTTCAACCCAAACGTTGCTATTGGATGATTGCTTCATTATACCAAAAATCAGTGGCGTAGCTAGGGTTTCAGGGGCCCCGCGGTTCAAGAGTGAGGGCTTTTGTAGACGCGTGTCCAGAAATTTGGGACAGGCGGAATAATCCGTTGGCTCAGATTTTTCTTGCTTCCTGGACATTCGGGGGCCCTGGTTCAATGAACCGCCTGAATCGCCTATTGCTATACGCTACTGCCAAAAATACAATGTGTTCACTAACCGGTTTATAGAAGCGGAGGTAAAATCTGCCTTATATCATGGAGAATCCAAAGTAAAATGTCGGATGCAAACTGTCTATTTCATTTGAACAGACTAACAGTTATGTTATCATAACAGTTATCCCATTGGCCATTGAATGGTTTTACTGATAATACGGTCGGGCATTTTACTCGTTTCTCGTAGTAAAATACCCGACGGTATTATCGGTAAAACCATTCAATAAGATGCCGCCATTACGAACTCATTGCCAACTTCAACTTTGAGCTAGCCATTGTATCATCGTACGTGGTCTATTACAATACAAATCTTTTTAAATTTTACTTGAGTGAGATCTCCAGGGAAACTATTATTGATGAAAACAATGTATATTGGTTATAGCTGGAATTAATTTAAAAATCTTGACATCTATCATAAATCGGCGTATACCCCTCATATTATGGAGAAAGGCAGGGCCGATTGTCCCTCGCCCGAAATAAGCTTAAAATATGAAAATATAGCCCAAACAATGCGCTATAAGAAATTAATATGAGTAGAAAATACCGTACGTAAAATTCGATCATTTTTGGACATCCAAAAAACTGGCCAAAAACCCGAAATTTGGCCAAAAAGTAAAGAGCACCTTAACTTTTTGACGATTATAGCTTAAAGTGCCTATGCAATGAAAAATTCAGTTGTAAACTAACTCTTTTGTTTGAAAGAACCCTTGAAACTATAAAGACTGACCATGCTTTACAACTTTTTTATATCTCACTTCACTCTTGAGATATTAAAATTTGTTTAATATGTAACTTTATCATACTTATGATATCACAATGCATAAAATTGCAAAATTCTGCATATTTTTACTATTATCACATAGAATCGTTTGATGATTTGCATATTACATCCACGCACATGTATGCACTTGCATTTCAAGTGATTTCATTACATAATCTCAAGGATATATAAGCGTTTTTAATAAGTTATTATGCAGTGTGATGTCATAAGTATGATCATTTACATATTAAACAAATCTTAATATCTCAAGAGTGAAGTGAGATATGAAAAAGTTGTAAATGGTTAGTCTTTATAGTATCAAGGGTTCTTTCAAACAAAAGAGTTATTTTACAACTGAATTTTTCATTGCATATAGGCACTTTAAACGGCACAAACTTCTTCAACCGCTTAAGAATACACGATGCTTAAGATCATCCTCTAAGAAACTATTATATCAGCCTAGATCGAAGACCAAAACTTATGGTGATAGAGCTTTTAGTTGTGCTGGCCCAGCTCTCTGGAACAGCTTACCGAATGAGTTGAGAATGGTCACCTCGATTGCCTTTTTTAAATCTAATCTTAAAACATTTTTATTCACTCAGCATTATTCCTAGTTTTAATTAATTCATGTAATGAGCATTGAGAACATTTTTAAATGCGCATTTTTAAGAAATAAAGTAATTATTATTATTATTATTATTAAACACGGGGAGACAAACGGCACAAGCATGACCGATTAAATTATATTAGGTTAAGGGTATACACGTTTGTGTAATATAATAGGCACGAATGTTATGTATTTAGACTCGGTAATTCCAAATCTGTTTTTAGAATTGAAAACGAATAAATAGTATTGACCGAGAAAACGTTCAAAAATCTTCGTAGATTCGAAGAAGCGGCCCGAGAATTTATTCTATATGGAACAGCCAATAAGTTATATATCCAAAGCTCATATCAGAATGCATTGCAGACGAAGATAATTCGAAGATAATTCGAAGATAATATATATAACAAATATAATATAATATAATATAAATATAATATAACGAAGATAATTCGTCTGAATTCAATTCGTTTTTTATGCGTAGTCGAACAAAATGATAAAATGTTTATAAAGAAGCTATATGAAAAGAGTAAAACTGCTATCACGTCTACAGTGTGATATCATGTCATTCGGCCCTTGGTTACAGAGTCACGCAATCTACAAAACAATGATAGAACCGATTCGTCAGTTCTCTACTGTAATAATGTTACTTGGAGACTCTGCCAGCTCTATTGAGAATTTTCAAAAAATACAATTAAGACCGAGCTTTTAAAATTGTATATAGTAACAACATTCCAAACAACTGGTGAAAAACTCGACAATATCTGTTGTAGAATCTGTGTAAAAGGCCCAGTTTACATGAAGCGGGTTGAGTATTCGAGTCAAACCCTGTTGTTTTTCCTTGTTGTGTTTACATGAAGAAGATTGAAAGTTTTCATTAAACGGCGATGGAGTGACTTGAGATTCAAGTCGATTACGATGACTCGAAAAGGACTTTGATGCGCATGCGTAAATTTCCTGCGTGTCGGGCAACATGGCGGAAATTTGAGGGGCCGTTCACACTACTATACCCGTAAAATTTAGATCGATCCGAGATCGGGTTCAATTCCAGCACAAGGCCTTGAAGTTGCATTTTTCGTAACTGGTCCCGGTTTGGTCTTAAAATGTATATATTCCAACACTAGAAATTTTCCTTCACCATAACTCCTTAAAGTGCTTATAAACCAAAAATGGGTTTTTGGTGATTTTTGGTTAAGACCGAGCTTTTAAAATTGTATATAGTAACAACATTCCAAACAACTGGTGAAAAACTCGACAATATCTGTTGTAGAATCTGTGTAAAAGGCCCAGTTTACATGAAGCGGGTTGAGTATTCGAGTCAAACCCTGTTGTTTTTCCTTGTTGTGTTTACATGAAGAAGATTGAAAGTTTTCATTAAACGGCGATGGAGTGACTTGAGATTCAAGTCGATTACGATGACTCGAAAAGGACTTTGATGCGCATGCGTAAATTTCCTGCGTGTCGGGCAACATGGCGGAAATTTGAGGGGCCGTTCACACTACTATACCCGTAAAATTTAGATCGATCCGAGATCGGGTTCAATTCCAGCACAAGGCCTTGAAGTTGCATTTTTCGTAACTGGTCCCGGTTTGGTCTTAAAATGTATATATTCCAACACTAGAAATTTTCCTTCACCATAACTCCTTAAAGTGCTTATAAACCAAAAATGGGTTTTTGGTGATTCGGATAGAGCATAAAAAGTTAGTTAATAAGTTCTAGATTAGTTTTTGCGTTAAACTTTTAGTTTCGGAGATATAAGGGCTCAAAGTCACAATTTGTGAAAAAAAGTAGCGCAGGCCGGGAGACTGGATCCGAGGAACGTGTTATGTTTCAATACTTATAAAAATATATTACAATTCGAGTAGACAAGGTAACATCGTAAAGACACATCGTTTGGGCATTTTTCAATAAAAACTCTTAAGATAGCTGTCTTCTCCTATACAAAAGCCTAGTTGTTGTTGAAGATGGGTTCCTCGGATCCAGGTCCTTGTGTGTTATTTTGGTAGCGCTATAGTTTTTCCAAAAAATGGCACAATTTGCATGTTTGAGTCGTTATATCTCCGAAACTAAAAGCGTAACGCAAAAACTAATCCAGAACTTATTAACTAACTTTTTATGCTCTATCCGAATCACCAAAAACCCATTTTGGGTTTATAAGCACTTTAAATCAGAAATGGATATATGAGATGACTCTGTGGGACCTTTTCCGAAAATCGCGCCGTGGGCTTCGGCCAGACCAGGGGCAGCGGAGTGCGGGGGGGGGGGGGATTTCAAGTGGCGAAGAATGGGGGTGCAGAAAAAGATGTTGAATTTTATACTATTTAAATTTTATTTTACAACCCACTGAAGAAAATTAATTGCCCCCGGAATGGATTTAAAGTTGGGGGGGGGGGGGCTGAAGTCGACAAGCAGGTAATGAGTGACCTCATTTTAAGGGGGTACGGGGGTCCTCCCCTGCAAAATTTTGAAATCTAGAAGCTGGAAAGGCAATTTGCAGCAATTTGAGCAAACTTTTTCATCTAATTCTACAGCGAGCATAGTTAAAATGAATCCAAGAGTTGCCTGACAGCTCTTACCAGGTGACGCCAGGGTCTGGGAACCAATCTAACACTCACGTGGCAAGGGTTTAGGCCTTAGGGGTTGGCTAACACTTCAGGCTACACCCGTTTGTAAAATCTCGTGTAGATGAAGCCCGTAGGTAGATTACCTTAAGTAGCTTCTCTCCCAGCAACGCTTGTCCTGATTTTTTTGGGGGCTCAGCCCCCCATTTAAAATTTGTGGGGGGGGGGGGGCTGAAGCCCCCCAGCCCCCCGGTTCCTACGCCTATGCCTGCAGACTGTAAAAAGGGGGTTAGCATTAGCCATTAGGGTTAGGATTGGTTAGAGTTAGGATTAGGGTTGGTTAGGGTTAGCGTTAGGGTTGCACTGTTGGCTTCCGAAGCCGACACCAGGTCTACAGTGACGTACTGGGCGCCATCTTTGGAAAAGGTCTCACAGAGTCATCCGATCTAACGAACCTCTTCCCCATAAATCGGGCCGATCAATCGCACCTTTACAAGCTAGAAACTTGTCAGTTTACACGAAACAGTTTCGAACGTACAGTTAACTACTCAGTGTCAGAGTTAAGAAAGAAGTCAGCTGTAAACAATATGTCGTAAAATACATTTGCCTCATTTCGGCAGACAGTTATTGAGTTATCAAGTGCTACGTCTGCTGATAAACTCTGAAAAACAAAGTCCTTTAATTTTGATGGCATAGATTATATTCACAGAACTTAATGTAGATACGGATACCATTACTTCAATTGAAACAATGAACGGGTATTTTGTAAGGATTCTAAGTACGTATCTGAATAGGATGTGGCGTCATTCAACATTTATCTTTTAAACACCCGTTCTGTTTCTCAGGTTACCAGCACACGTAGCACTAGTGATAATAAGAATAAATATGAAAGCGCTGCCAAGTTCACAAATTAAAGAACTGGATATAATACGAAAAAAAGAAATAAAAGAACTTCAATACTGTATACCGAAAATTAATCGAAAATTATCGAAAATTAATGCAAAAGGTGGGAAAATGTTTAATCATGTGATCGATATTTTCACTGGAAAATATGTCACTGCATATTTCTTAGTAAAACACTGCCATCTATATAATAAATAGAGGATATTACATGGTGGTGCGAAGATTTATATCTTATCTTCGAGTGGTGAAAATAATAATATTTTACGAATGAGTAAAATATTGTTTTTACCACGAGAAGATAAAATTCATATCTTCAAGCCACCTTGTAATATTCACTACCATCTATTTCATAAATATTGTTATTATTATACATATTGTAATATATAATTTTTAAATTGTAATTTTCTTATATGTAATAGTTAAATAGTGTCCCCAATTAGCTATTGCAGCCAAAATACATAGACACTGAAATAAAGTCATCTATCAGACTCGTGATCCGATCTCGTTCCCAGAGCCTGCGAACCCCTGTTGTGCCCCTGTCCTAGATTGGTTACGTGATATTTAAGAAATAGAAAACATTTTCCGTGTTTATATTACATACAGTTATATAAACACAAGTGGAAGATTGGGAGAATGAGAAATCATAGTGGGAACACGAGCCCGTAGGGCGAGTGTTTCCACGCGATTTCGAGTTATCCCAAACTTCCACGAGTGTTTATATAACGTATGGGAACACGGATAAAAATGTTTTCTATTTCTTTTATAAAATAACCCGTAGAAAGCCAATAAAATGTACAAATATCTTTTTTATCAACACGTAAATTCTCCTTACTGCGTATGATGCGCCGTGATGGCTAATTGATGGCGTATGATGGCTAATTGATGGCGTACGATGGCTAATTGATGGCGTATCACGATGGCGTAATCCATCCATGTTATATTTAACAATTAGACAACGAGCCCGCGTTTTCTATTTAACAATTAGACAATTAGAGTCCGAGTTGTCTATGAGCGAATAGTCAACGAAGGCGAAGCCTGAGTTGACTATTCGCTCATAGACAACGAGGACGAGTTGTCTAATTGTTTTAGTAGAAACAAATTAGTGGACTATTACAAATCATGCATTCTCAAAAAAATTATCCAAAAACTCACGTGAAACCTCCCCAAAGCGAGAGTTTTCTGCCATTGTTTTGAGCGCGTTTCCCAAACGTTGTCTATCACGAATAGACAACGGTTGAGTAGCCAATCAGAATGCAGCATTTGTAATAGACCATGGTCAGTTTCTACTAAGAGCAGATAGTCAACGAGGCGGAGCCGAGTTGACTATCGCTCATAGAAAACAAGGGCGAGTTGTCTAATTGTTTTAGTATAAATATTTATTATACTAAAGCCTGATATAAACACGGTAACTGACCAATCACAGCGTGCGTAAAGTCGGGTGACACGTGCGATTTTTTGCTCGCGCCGGCAACGCAACGGGTCAAATTTCATTGCGTTGCCCGCGCTAGCGAAGTGGTTACACGAGCAATGATAGCCTAGCCGCGTCGGAATTATTAACATGAAAAAACTATTAACATGAAAAAACAGGGAACTATAGTGTTTTGCTAACATCACACCAACATGGCGTCGAAGAAAGAACTCGTGGTCATAGCAATGCTTTTGTTGGAAGAGGATGACGAAGAGGATATAAAAGAAGAAAAACGTATTTGGAGCCGACCCTGGCTTCTAGAGAGAAACAACAAAGGTTATTTCAGTCAGCTTCTTCCTGATTTAGCTGCCCACGACCAGTGGCGTGGTGGCTCGAATATTTCAAGGGGGGCCACTGGCCAGTGCTAAATTGGCGCCCCCAGAGATGCCAAATCCAGTTGCAAATCTGACATAAGCGAGCGCCGAAGGCGCGAGAAGCGAGCGCCGAAGGCGTGAGTTGTCCGCTTTCTAGGGGGGTTCGGGGGCATGCACCCCCGAAATTTTTGAAATCTAGAGTCTCTGAAATGCCATTTCCTGCGTTCTGGGGAAAGATTTTACAGAATTCCCATGGTTAGAAAACAACATTTTTTGTATCAAGATTTACAATTTGTTTAGAAATTTATAGGGTTTTACAAGAACGAAGAGACTGAAGAGAGACTGTTAGAAAATAATTTTGTTCCTGGTCAAATGTCAATAACGTATAGTCAGAATATACTATAGCCTATAGGCTAAAGTTTATGCACGTTGAGCATAATATAACACTAACTTAACAGTTTTAAAAGACAACCGATTAACCGAATGCAAGTCAATTAGTCAAAGTAGAGCTTTTGACAGTTCGGGAGAAAGCTTTGCGTACAAGTTGATGAGACGGTCTTTATCGCATTTGAGCAAAATTTTACGCTCGATTGTCATTGAAAGCAACGATTCAAGTCTCTCCTGAACCATGGACGAACGAATTCGAGTCTTCACAGTTCACCCTCTTGAGTGCAGAAAATGAACGCTTTAATTTAAATTTTACACACTAATCCAGGCCCTTCTTGGTAATTTTGGCGCCCACCGTCCGTGTCGGCGCCCCTCTTGAAACCATCGCTGGGGGGGCCATGGCCCCCCGGCCACCACGCCACTGCCCACGACACACCAGGATTTGAGAAATTTATGCGAATATATTTTGAACATTTCAAAAAGATAGTTGATAACCTATCTGAAACGCTTTATAAGAAAGACATAGTAATGCGTGAATCAATCAAGCCAGCAGAAATAATCGTCCATGTATAGAAACAGAAGGAGCCTGCGCTACAGCACACGGGCCATACAAAAGCGAATTTCATTGGCTGGCTTAAAATAATCATTGCGTTTCCTGTTGAAACAATGCCTGGGTAATTTGATATTTTCGGCAATCGTTGCCGAAAGTTCAAACATTTCAACTTTCCGCAACGATTGCCGAACGCATCGGGTTACAATTGCATTACCGCACCAGATATGCGACACGTGCAATTTCATCACTCGCGCCGGCAACGCAATGAAATTTGACCCGTTGCGTTGCCGGCGCGAGAAAAAAATCGCACGTGTCACCCGACACGACTTATTTTATAAAACATTTTAAATATGACATCATTGAAAGTGCAGTGGTCTCTAGTCCCCTTAAATTTTGGCCGAGATCAGTGGTCTCAAATTCGGGAACAAGTCACAGCTGTAATATTTATATGTTTTGGGCTACAAGATGCCGAGTGTTATAATTACCGTTTCATTTCTCCTTTTATCGTTTCACGAGGCGTCCATAAAAGGAGAGCGGATAACTGGAACGTCAAAACACTTGTTTGTGCAAAGAAGAGAACCTCTTCGTGGTAGTTCGTTGCCTGTCCATGAAATTCGTCTTTCTAAAAACGGAAGTTCTACTGCCAAATCGCAACAAAGTGTTGATCACAGATCGCCGAGAACTAGGAGAGCAGCTAAGACAAGGAGAGATCCTACTGTAACATCGGTAAGCAGTTTTACTCGAAAGATGTTTCTATTTGATGCATACCTGCTTCCAGGTGTTTGTGAGTTGTGGATATAAACTGCGACAATCGCATGCTACCTATACACTTTCTCTATTTTGAGTTAGTTACATAAGCTGCTAAAATCGCATGACAAATAGTCATGCGATTTTAGCAGCTTATGTAACTAACTCAAAATAGAGAAAGTGTATAGGTATCCCCTATTTTTGTAGCAGCGTTTGGTTCATATTATTATGTTTTACATGATTTTGATTCTTGCTGGCAGACAGCATGCAAATATGGACGCCATTTATCCAATCGTCGTTTACTTGTGTCATTTACATGTGATATACATTAATACTGTAGAGATCAGTATCTGGTAAGATATTATCACCGGTAAGATATTATCCTTTGGCTTTGGAGCTTGAATTCTTGAAAGTAAATTTAGTCTGTTCAATGAATAGACAGTAACTGCGTGAGGTAGACATTGTTTTCTTTGTAAATCTATAGTAAATCTACAATATGATATTCTGGTTATAAATATCAAAGCCCAGCATATTATTTTCATAAAAGCCATTGAGTCGGACACGATAGTAAAATCATAATATTTAATAAAGTTCTAATGTTTCGTTGTTATTGTCACAACATCTTCAGAGAATAATTTACACGAGTGCAATGAGACTAAAATATACAATTACAGAGTTGTCATATATGCATGCAATAACCAATCAGAGAGAGTTACTATAATAAAAGTGACAGACAAAAAGTAAGATTATAAAAGAAAGAGTTGCACAGAACCAATATTGCCATTTAGAGAAGGTTTAAGATTGCGAATGAGTAAGCTTTTGCGTAGAAGATGTTCAGACTAAAAAAAGAAAAAGAAGAAATTATTTTAAAATCATCAAATGAGATAGGGTGACGAGTGCCATGGTGATGAGAAAGGATGTTAGTGGCAGGGGGGTTAGTGCATTTCTTTCCCGTGAGAGGTGAGATTCCCAAGTGCTCTGAAACACGTATGTAGGTGTCGGATTGTTTCTCTAACATACGAAGCTCGACACATAAACTGATAAACGACATGTGATCTAAGACAAAGAGGAATCTTGTCTTTGAAAGAAAAGAAATGGAAAAGCCTTACCAAAGAATGAGCAATGTACCTAATGTCAATATGAGGATAAGCCGATGAGAAAAGTTTTTTTCATTTGGATTCGGATTTCAGTGCTCTCAATGAGCAAAATGTAGGCGTGCAGCGAATCGCACGCCTAAAATATTCTGCGCGTGCGATGGCGTGCGATGCGTTTTCGAATAACTAATTATAGGAAACGATCTCGAGTTGTTTTAATTTAAAGACAAATAGAAAAAATAAATTACTGATATTATCAAGAATACATTGTTCTGTAGTATAATATTATATTGTATATAACACGTCCCCATTACAAAATATTAAAAAGGACTTCAACAGGAAAGTAAACAAAATATAACGTTATATACTGTCAGTCTGTCACAAGCTCTTGCTTTCGGAAAATGATTTCGGAACTGTCCAAAGACAAGTCTTTGACTTCTAAACGCGGCACTTTTGCTGTTTGTTGTGGTTGACGAAGACGCCTTTTTCGCCGTTTCTTCAGGTACGGTATATTGCAAGTGAAGAACCAGAAGAGAAAATCGAAAGCGCATCGTTCCACACCTTGTCGTTGAGTTTTAACGATGAGCAAGTTATCTAATGTGGCATGTTTTAAACTCATACGCTTATCACTTAAGATATTGCTGAGCGTGCTGAATGCTCTTTCAATTGAGGAATTAGATCCTGACAAGGAAATAATGATTTCTGCTTAGCAGACAGAGGTTTGGATACTCGTTTCTCCGATACAGCAGTGTTCCTTTCCAGACATTGCGCGCGCATCTCTTACAGCAGGCTTGTATATTATTTGCTTTGGCGTAGAATTTGAATCGTTTCCATTCCGAAAAACATTTCTGCAACTCAAACCCTGATTCAGAAATGGGCATGCTGAAATGGTGGCAAAACTCAATTTCATCCACGCCATACTCCCATTCATCTAACGTCTTGAAGCAGTGCAAGTAAAAGGAGGTTTCTGTCTTGCTTACCGCGATCTTTGTAATACAACAAGGCTGATTTTATTATTTTAGTGTTGTTTTGCGTGTGCGATAAATCGCACGCCTTGAGGATTTATGGCGTGCGCCGGTGCGTGCGATTGCACGCGAAATGTTGTCCAGTAAATGGCAAGGAAAAGTAATATGATATGTGTAATTTGCCAGGCAATGCTTGATATTTTCCATTATCAACGTGTTGTTTTGGACCTGAGGTACAGTGGTGCCTACAAGTTTTTTAACACCATCGTGTGTGTAGTTTGCGTGTAAAGTGGGTGTACTACACAGAAATACTACACTCACTTTGCGTGTAGTACACGGAAAAACTGCATGCCGTACGTGTAGTACACGGAGAACTAAACTGCTTTCTAGGCTAAACTGCTTTCAGTGTTGATACTGTAAATGTATTTCCGTTGCCCTACACTTGAAAAGAACGCTTATAACATATGTCAATAAACGGCTTCGGAAGCCTTCGTGTGAATACACGGAGTAGTTGCCATAACATTGTCTGTCATAATATATGGATTGAGTGTTCCTGGTGATGTTAATTGACCATTTGCTGCAACTTTTTCACAAAATCACAGTTGATATACAGTATCGTTCGATAACGGCTGGCTTTTATTCGGCGAATTCATTCCAGAAATACTGCTTATTTGGTAATTTCCTTCCTTTGAAAATTCGTCACGGTGCCAATTTATATCCGAATCAATTATAGTAATCCAATACATTGAATGAGTATAGCCTCCTCCGCAGGCAACTCTGTGACTTCTTTTTTCCAAGTCAAATCGCTTCCAAGGCTGTACGAGCAATGTTTCGACTTTATGAATAATTACACAGCTTGCATTTGCACTCATCATACGCGCTAACAAATTTAAATATTAAACTCGACAACCTCGTTAGCTTCATGTATAGGAAGTGTTTTTAATTGATATACAGATATAATTTTCATACAAGGAACGCAGTTTGGTTACGAAATTTCATGCAACGGATGAAAATATTTTTCTATGATGCTCTTCCTTCTTTCTTTATCACTTCGGGAACTACTTTCTTCAAGTGGTCAATATAACGTCGGTGGCACTTTTCTTTTGTAACGCCAGCCCACATCTGTTGAATTCCTCCAACAAGTTCATCTTTGGTCTTCGGTTTAACCACGGGTTTAACATGCCTTCGTAATACGTCTTAATAAATGGAATACGTCTTCAAAATGTATCCCACGCCAGCTGATGAACAAATTCTTGCCTGGCGAAAATGTAAACTGTCCACATGGACGAGTTTATTCGAAGGCCTATCAAACGCAAACATTAATTTCGCCTTTCTATCCAATTGGACAAAAATAAAAATCATACTTTTTAAACTGGACTGTTTGAAGTGTGTTTGCGCCCTTGGGGAAAAAGCAGCATATACATGTATATTAATTACTTGTTAAGTATAGCGACAATTTCACGTTAAAAGCTCTGTGTAAAACAAATCAAGTGTGTAATGAGTTACACAGAGATTCAAGCTACATGGAGATTCAAGAGACGTCTTCCGTGTACTACACGGAGAATTACGCACATCGCTCCGTGTAGTACACCCACATTACACCCACGATACATGCACAATATGTTAAAAAACTTGTGGGTGTCACTGTATCTATAGTATGATCTACTGTCGTGCTCAAAGCATGCACATTTTGCTTATTTTGTGGTGTAACTGCATGTTTTCATGGAAAATAAATTAAAAACAAAAAATTGAATTTAAAGTGTTTATGAAATTGTTTTTCCTTCTAAAGTATGTTTTGAATAATGAAGAATCCCATTCAATTTTTTTTCTCAAATATCTATCTCATTTAATAATCTCAATTATCTTCATTATCTTGATGTAAGCATTTGAAATTTTAGCTTGATGGCATCATTAGTTGTATGTAAGGTACAAGCTTACCGGTAATCAGCAAAATTACATGATTGAGTATTGTTAGGAAAGTAACAAAACATGGTTTCAGTACAACTACCACAATGATCAATAGGTTAAAGGAGCAGTGCCAAACTCAATGTACATGTGTGAATGTTTGATTCCTGCACCAGCAATATCTTTGCTCAACAGAGCCTCTTCATCAGCCATGTGAATTTCATCTCTAGGTTCTACTTCTTTTCCTTTTTCTGCCATTTCTAAATTTCGTTAGACCAATAACCTTGAAGGAACATACGCAACTAATTCTTGTGAATCGCACACTCTCTCATGTGACTCTGTAGCGACCAATGATGAAGTAGAATCAAAAATGTGCGAGCGGATTAAAATTCAAAAATATTTCATTCCATCCTCTTCTTCTGAGTTTTGTTGGACCTTAAAACCTTCCCCATTATATGTCATGCTGTTGGGCAGCTCATCAAGTGGTAGAGTGTACGAGGAACATACAAATGAACCAGATAAACAAGTTGAGTTTCAATGTGGTGCATGACAGTTCCATTGTCTTTCGAGATGTAAAGCGTTCGAGGTGCAGATTACATGTACTTTAAAAAATTGCCTTTTTGTGAATGTGAGTTACCAGAGTTTAGAAATGATCAAGATGTTTTAATTGACAATGAAGAACCAGTTACTGAGGGTGAGAGCTGTGATGAATTAATAACACATTATTTCAGACAGGGCTTTTCTCATTGATCAGCACCTCTTCATTTCTTTCTGGCATCACAATGACTGCTTGAAGTTGAAGCTGTAGGGTCACCACAATCATCAGTTTTCTTTTTTCCACAACTTGGACATTAGGCGAAAAATGTCTACATACAATATCTGCAAAAACAGCAAAATATTTCACATTATATTGTATGTGGCTCTTCATGATGTATAATGTTAAAACACAGTAAAACTAAAGAAACACAAGATGGAATGCAATATAAATTTAAGCAAATGCGCACTATAAGGCGATTGTGCGTTTTGTTGTGTCTTGTCCCCAGACCCCAATTGTTGTTACCAGTATATTGAGAATAAGATTGTGTTTCTTTGATTGTTGTGCATAAAAATGTGGTAATGTTGAAGTAAATTTTGTCATGCATTGCGTTAAATTTTATGTGCATGATGCTGCTGTATTGTGGTAAATTTTGTACTACATACTGCATTGTGGTAAATTTTGTTGTGCATTCACATTGCAGTAAATTTTGTGATGCATCGGGTCAAATTTGCACATTGCGCATTGAGTTTTATTTTGTTGTGCATTAAAACTATTGTTTGTGCACTGATATTTTGTTATGTGAATTGCATATACATCACATATACGTAATAATTGCACCGATTCAGTTGGAAATCTGCTTTCTACCATTTTTCACAGCTTCATGCTACTGTAGTTATACAAATTAATTACTCTAAAAGGTTGGTGTTTCTCTCTGTGACAAAGGACCTTTTCTCGAATGTTAGACATCTACAATGGCCCTACCTGTACATACTATTTTGGCAGTACGCCATTAGAGTATTCAATTTTAGCCTGTCTTCATGGTAGATCGAATGTAAACATACAGTATGACTGCTGAACAATGCCTACACATCATAGACACTAGTCATTCAGCATTGTGAGTGTGACAGCTCCTTTAGAATGCTTTGTTCATTCACCATCCCAAGCTTTTATAAGATGTGTGAAGTTGATCATCCAGATTCATGTTGTAGTCTTGAGAAAGACTGTTGTTGGTGACTGACGTTTCGACGGCCTCAGCGGTGGTCATCTTTTATAAGGTGTAAATGAATACTTGTTATATTTTTGAATGAGATGAATAATTGAGTAGGTACAGTATATATAGTCTGGAATATTTGTTCAGGGATCATAAAAATTATAGTTTAAATTTATAGTGAGATTAGAAAAAAGGATCAGGAACCAATTGTGTTTTCATGGTAACTATATAAAGATGATTAACCAGTCAAACAATAAAATACTAAGCAAAGTGAAAAGGTGGTAAACTGCCAAGATTTTTAGTGATGAAATACTGACGTTTTGAGCAGAGCCCTTCGTCAGAGTAAGACGAGATGAAATAAAATAAATAGGGCTAATATATAGACATATATATGCCAAAACGGTGTTACAAGTATAAAGTAGCCAATCAAATGCACGGGAAATAAACAAACTAATAATTAATGAGATGCAAAAAGTTAAATCATTGATATTTTTACAGTCGATCAGCAAACAGACTGAGGGGGAGGGAGAAATGACAGGTCCAATATTCAATATTCACTCTTCTTTTTTAATAAAATACTAATATTGCTATCAGTTTTGTTATTGACCTAATGATACTTTGCAAAATATCAATGTTTTAATATTTCACTGTACAACTTAGTAACGTCATCAAGCTAAAATTTCAAATGCTTACATCAAGCTAGACAATGGCAAAAGATAAATAAAAAATTTAAATGGCGTTCTTAATTATTCAAAATTTGCTTTTGAAGGAAAAATTTGCTTGGCATAATAAGGAAATTTCCAACCAAAATGACCAAAAATGCGTTTTAGGGCTTCCAAAATTGATGACCATCCCTCATATTGGGATTTCTGGCTTTGCAAGGGAATGCTCACCGCAGTAACTACAGTAAAAGTAGCCCCCCCTTGTCTGAAAATGTTCCTTATTTAGGGTTTCAATGCACAAACATGTACAGCAACAATGTTCAACTATAGTTATAAACATATATTTCTAGTTTCCACACTAGAACTAATTATTTATTAATTGTTGAGAATAGACGTCCAATTTTTTCAAATTCATGTTGAATTGTACAGTACTTAACATCGTTTTCTCACAACATATGGATACGGAGAGTATTTTTATCACTAACCCCCCTTAAGTGGACACCTGGTTTGGAAATATTATAATATTTAAATTTTAAAATATATTTTATTATATATAGATGTATTATATTGCACATGTATATACGTACAGGTACAGTACATGCATGAATAAGTTATTAATTAGACATCCTATTTTTCACAAATTGATTGCGTGCTTTGCATTTTAACATTTATTTATGATATATGAACTAATATAACATATAGTGCTTCATATATGTATTACTCAATATCTAAATACTGTAATTAAGGTGGTAAACTGTCGTAATTATAAAGCACGGGCCCTTCGTCAACATTTAGATTTTAAGTATATGCAAACATATGGGGAATGTCATTAAAAGCAACGAATCAAAATGTGCCGTCTTTATTTGTCAAGGGAGGAACTGGTAGTCTAGAGT
The DNA here is from genome assembly GCA_035772405.1 of Chrysogorgia sp. JL179-B06. Taxonomy (NCBI): domain Eukaryota; kingdom Metazoa; phylum Cnidaria; class Anthozoa; order Scleralcyonacea; family Chrysogorgiidae; genus Chrysogorgia; species Chrysogorgia sp. JL179-B06. The sequence continues at coordinate 1,472,018 of JAYKKM010000319.1, forward strand.
GACAAAAACAAACACCCATAAGTGGGTAGAGGCAAGTAAACGTCAGAATAAAATAAAATGCTCAATGTATATTTGATTATTTTGGCAGTTTATATGATATTATCATACTTTAGTGATTATGGATAATCGCGCACGCTGCTTGGTCAAGCTACTTCGGATTATTTCACGATAATCGCCTACAGCGTTTAGCAAAATGGCTGCCAGCCGATTTTTCAGTGTGACAGATGAGGAAATAACCAATTTTAAAGAAAATACTATTCCAAAAAGTTCAATGCGAATATTAGCGACATTAGCAGTTAGTTGAACTCTAGCGACGTTTTCGGAGTAGGCCTGGGGAGAGTACAAATCGAAAACTCTAAAATGTACTGCGGAAATAGTGAGTATAGCAGGTTTACGAGTTTTACTCTCTGATGAAGGGCTTTTGCTAATGTGATCTTTTCGAAGCATTATATTAGAGAACTGTCTCTTTGTCTTGATGAAGATTTTTAATGCATGAAGAGTTTGTTTAGGTTGCATCAAACCTACGAATCATGCAGGAAATCCTGAATTACTATACAGCAATTACCCACCATTTTTCGTTGAATAAATGAGACAGTGCAGAGGTTTCATTAATATTTGTCATAGCAGGCTACGTTTCAAAAATAGACGTCTGTGTCCAGAAAATGTCGCCAGAAAATTACATATAAAATGTCACCCGAAAATTCCAGTACACAAAAAATAGCCGGCGGTAAGAGAAAAAACAACCGCCGGTAACCGCCTATTAATGAAAACTTTGGAGTGTATTGGTCTAACAAGAGGAAAAAGTCTTCAGCGATTTTACATGATACAAAATTACCGCCGACTCGATTAATCTTGTAGGCATCACTCTTCAATACTTAAAGCGGCAGGAAAATAGGTTAAAATAGACCTTATTTATAAATGGCCGATAATTTTAAATTTTTTTATATGCATATATAAATTGGCCCTTATATAATGACCTAGTTTTAAGCATATAAATTGTCCCTTATGACCTCGTTTTAAAGAAAGAATCCTTTTCAATTTCGTGCATCATAAGCGACAATTTAGATGCATGAAAGAATAATATTAATTCGGCGGCCATTTTTGAATAAGTTCTATAGCATATGGCAAATAACCATTATGTTTTATCCCAATTGATCTCTGCCTATTTTTTGATAGATTAAATAGAGTAAACAATGTGAAAACAATAAAATTAGTATAACGAAATTACTTTGTCGTCGAACTTGTGGCAATGCAAGTTGAAGTAATCATTCAAAAAGTCTTTCAAAGAGCCCTTTCTATCAATTTTAGCAAAACAATAAAACGCTATCTTCCACTTCACAGTTTCGCTCGCCGCCGCACTTAATATCCATTTCGTAAAAGGCCGTTGCCAACAATTCCAGAGAAAAAGCTACTCTGCGTGCCCGCTGTCTCAGGGCGTAATGTCTATTCCCCAGCGAGTACCGTTGATTTTAAGCCTTCCCAAGCCTTGCGCGTTCCTTTGTTGTTAACCTGCTGTTAAACTAACTTGCTGTTATTAGTTATTATTATTAGTATTATTATTATTGTTATTAGTTATTAGTTGTTGTTAACCTGCTGTTAAACTAACTTGCTGTTTAACATAACTTGCTGTTTAACATAACTTGCTGTTATTAGTTATTATTTTATTTTTGTAAGGGCCCACTGTAATTGGTATTTAACTGTTGTGGTGACCCTGCTTCTTCTATGTATTTTTAGAGGCGAAGCTAAATAAATAAATAAATAAAACCTTGGTTATGACCAACCTCATTAGTACAATGATCCTGGCACATTTTGACATTTTCACGTTTATTGAGCGAATAACTCAAAATGGGCTTAGAAAATTGTATATTATCCGCTTAAATGTCCTTCATATAGCTTTTTGAGAACTTTTTAAATATATGGGTAATATTTGCTAAACGTGAACTTGAAATTTCACTTTTTTAAAGAATAGTGATTTTGTAGGTAAATTGTAAGAAAAACTTTCCACTAGGTTGATTTCTAGGGAATTTTTGGTATGTTATTTCCGAATGGCGAATGTATCAAGGTAATGAAAAAGCTAAAACCATTTCTGTTGCAATTTATTTGATGTTAAACCGTAGATTGACTGGACTATATTATATTTTTGTAATTTAATTTATAGGAGGTAGTTTTGCAATTTTTGATTTTCAAAGATTTGCACCTGAAACAATGAAAAATTGCGTTTCATATTACAAACATTTTTTTTCAACATATTTCTTTATTTGTATCTGCGCACTATGAGCATAGTTTGGCTCTGATAATCCCTTTTAGATTAATAACAAACTATTAGAACGATTGCGATTCTAGTTATCATTTTGGAAGACTACATTATCATAAGCCTTTTTTATGTAAGCCTTTTTTGTACTTGTTTAAAATTCTTGTCCTCTTGTGGTAAATTCAATAAAAAATTCTTCTATAAAACAAACTTTTTGTATGCTTCCAGCTAAATTGCCTCAAATAATATGTACTATAAATATCACTGTACATAACAATACAAGTATTATCCTTTATTTTAGTATGATTTTGACGATAACCACAATATGTTGTACGTACATTGGAGCGGCTGGAACTACAGCGACACTGTGGTAGTGCTGTCGCGTGATATAATCACACACAGTGGAAGTACAAGCTATTTGTACGTCTCCAATGACTATGGGAAGGTATATACAAATCAGTCGGAAAAGCTTCAATACAAAAATGGAAGTGCTACTCAATATGGACTGATCGAGATGTTTTATACCAGCGCAGTCGATCGAAAAAGGGTAAGTTGTAATATTAATTGAGTATACTTGATGCTGACTCAAATGAAAATTAATTACTCAACAGTCAGTGTGTGTAAAAAGACCGAAAACGGCAGGAAATTAATTAGTATTCTTTTAAAACAACCTATTGTGGTAGTTTGAAAGCCATAGATACCTCTGAGACATAGGAAGAGAAAAAGCTTTTAAATATACTTTTACTATGCATACTAGCCCAGGCCGAGCCCAGGCCAGGCCGAGCCCAGGCCAGGCCGAGCCCAGGCCAGGCCGAGCCCAGGCCAGGCCGAGCCCAGTTTGTGTTTACACGCAATTTTCAAAGCAATCATATTGGGTCTATATATTTCGTGTGTAAACGCAAAATTGGGCCGAGCCTGGGCCGGATTATAGTAAACTATTACTGCGCATGTTCGTAAATTAGCATTACAATTAGCTTTATAAAAATTAGCCCTGGCCGAGCGCTGTTTTGCGGTTACACTGTAAAATCCGAGGGCGGGCCTAGGCCGAACCCTACCCAATGACCAGGTCTACTTTTAACCCAGGCCGAGCCTGGGTTAACGCGTTTACACTGAAAAAACTAGCCCAGACAAGGGCTCGGGCTAGTTTCGCCAGTGTAAACGGGGTATTATCCATGGCTCAGCGGTGTCTAGGGCTCTCAAACTACTACAATAGGTTGTTTGAAAAGAATAGTAATTAATTTTGTAAGGGTTTCGTTTTTTTATAACACACTGTAGGCATCCACCCATTTAATAGCTATACTAAAGTTAAACAAATCTAAAATGGATTACCATGTTCATAATTAACAAATAGAAAATTGTAAAAGTTTTGCTGATAAACTCTGAACTCCAGACACCTTCGGCTCAAAAAAGTTTTGCTCCTTCCATATAACTTATTGTTTCTGCGGAACCAGTGGAAGCCTACTGCTGATTTTGTAATGCTAATTTTGTGTTCATGTGTGTGTGTGTGTGTGAAAGCCAAGCGCGAAAAGTATGATGGGAAATAGCTATGCAAATTTATACTCCCAAAATCAGATAAACAAACCCCGAAGTTGACTCTGGGGATTATTAATGAGAAATATGAATACATTGATGTCACATGTTATTATTATTACTATGTTCGCAACGCCATTGCAAACAATAACAGGGAAAATGTTTGTTTTTGGGAATCACTCCTTATTACTTCATGTTTTCTACATGTTTAAGCAGCGGCCGGTAAACTAAACAATGCTGCATAATTAAACAGTCTGTTGGTAATTATCAAAGTACGCAAATATTATCAAAATACGCAGAAACCAGGTAATTTTTTTATATTTTCCAAGTGCGAATCAACTTCCTTAACATTCAACCCCATCATTTCTGTCAAGCTTTTAGCTATTGACCACAAGTCGTCCTGTATAACGGGCGTTCTTTACACAAACGGGGATTAAAATTTGTCATTCCCAATGTACTTTTCGCGCTTGGCTTCGACCTTTTAGCTTTGTCGGAGGACAACCTTGATTGATTTAGCAGTATATGCGCGCGCGCGTGCGTGCGTGTGTGTGTGTGTGTGTGTGTGTGGGGGGGGGGGGGGGGGGGGGCTAAATACTGTACCATGTACATGTAGCTTCACCAGAACAGCCTTATTAACTTAGAACGTTAGGTTTTTCATTATTATTAATTTTTATTATTATGAATCTATAGTGTCACATTGCAGTGTAATGGTACTATGTCAACACATTATACAGCAGTATGTCACCATTACGCGTCAATTACTGACTAAGTTTCTATTTCGTTTGTAGTATATTTTTGCTGATGTCACCCACAACAAGCTTTTTACCTCAATTGATGACTGTATTAATTTTAAAACAGTCAGTTTGAAGTTTAAACCATCAGATATCATCTTTCATCCAACAAATCGGAACGCACTTCTGGCTTATGATGCATCAACAATGAATGTAAGTTTGTATGTGTTTGCCTGATTTCAATAAGTTTGGTCTATATGTAAATTTTATTTTAGCGCCAAATCTCCATAAGTACTCTGTGCAGGTATTTAATATTAATACTTTATAATCTAACTTTGTTTCGATGAATCCAACTAACGCGATAGACGAGTACAAATATCCTGCGATACTAGGACAATAGGTTATTCTCAACTGAAGTGACTATACCCTCATGCATAAATAAATTTTGATTTGATTTATTTGGACTCTAAAAACTGGGTTTTTCCCCGCGCTTTTCGTCTGATAATTTTCAAAGGGTTTGACGGTTCGTTTGGCTAAAATTGGAGAGAGGAAAGGTTCTGATAGATTTCGACGCTTTATTAAGGCGAATACAGTGACTATCCTAATGATTTTCTAAAAAAACTGTTTGAAACCTACAATTACACCATCACATACAAACTCTGGGAACGAAAGTTCGGTGCTGGGTTTTGCGGTTGTTCGCAATATTCCGTTTGTTCAAGTGATTACGGAACCAATTAAAAGAATCTTAGGTAGTTTCAACGTAAAAGTTGCTCAAAAACCTTTCGTGACGTTGGGTCATATTTTTGAAAAGCCTAAAGATCGTATTGCGACGGAACAGAGGAAAGACGCTATTTATTCCATTCCGCGCAATGACTGATCACACAGAACGTCAGTTTCGTACGCGTTTAAAAGAACACCAAAAGGCTGTTTTCTTTTCAAAAAAAGGAAAATTCTGCTTTGTCGGAGCACGCGTGCGTAACCAACCATCAGATTTCGTGGGAAAACACCAAAATTATTACCACTAATCCGCGGTACCATCAGAAATGTTGTCTGGAGGCTTGGCTTATCAATAGCGCCCACGCCCCATTGAATCGCGATGACGGTGATTTATTACCAGAAGCTTATTTGCATCTTGTTAATAGATAACGTTATTATTGGTTCTATGAAGGTATAAATAGGGATACAGGCGCGGATCCAGACTGTCGCGAATATCGCTCGAGCGATAGTCAGAAATTTCAGACAAAATATGCGTATTCAAAATATTGCGCAATACGACAATTACTTTACTGCCTAAGGAACTGAGAGAGCTATATATATATTCTTAAATATTTAAGTGAACAGCGTGATTATGAACGATCGCAAACGAACAGCATGATGTCCAACGGAGTGTTTATTTTGTAATATTACGAGTATCGTATGTCAGTCTCGCCAAGGTACACGCGACTGTTCACTACTAAGGCAGAGCCAATCAGAATCCGAGTTGACTATCGCTCAGATATGGCGGGAGCGACAGTGATTAAGACCTAACCAATCAAAATTCGAGTTGACTATCGCTCAGATATGGCAGCCCATGAGACGTAGAGTTGACTATCGCTCAGCTATAGTTGAATATAAATTTTACGGTTCATCGGCTATATAATTTAGCCACAGGAGAGAATCTGACAGCAAGAGCTTAGCGAGTGTGATAATATAGTACGAGTGTCCCTTTTAATTGTAAGTGCAGAAACGTTCGAGTTGGAGAAAAGTAATTCCACATCACTCAGGCCGCAATTGAAGCGACATCGAGCGTTTGGGTCTGCTTGCCAGTTGCCATACAATATTGTCGGCAACCGAGAGAGAAACTGCGCGCATTTCGCCAGGGAGGATATGCCATTTATCCAATCTGAAGTTCCCAGTAGCCAGAAAAATTGGTCAGAGGATCGCATTCCAACAAGGTTAGATAAATACGCTTGTTATGTTAATTTTAATTTGTATGAGCAATTACTAGTTTAAAATTTCATGTCCAACGGCAAACCGACCAAACGTTCACGGTGTGATCGACTCTTGTTGATAAGAGTTAGACGAAGTTTAGACGTCTCAATGCTACGGTTTGCGCTAGCACAGACGGAAAGACACCAGCGAAAGCCTAAATTATCTTGTCCGCAGTTAAAATGCCAAGTTGTTCTATGATTAAATAATATTCCATTATTCGTAATGCATAGAACTCGCTTAAACCTGGCGCCCGCGCATTAATCCCATCACCCTGAATCAGTCTATGTAGAAATTTCTTTCCATATTTCCTGTATTAAAAATATATACAAAACTAATACTAGGAGTTCTTATCAGAAGTGAAATGCTGAAATATGACCGCTCGATTGTCATATTACGCGCGTCATATGACGTCACATCATGTGCCCCAGCGTTGATCGACAGTCAGATTTTGAGCTGGATCCGCGCCTGGGATACTAACTTTACAACGATCACCCCTGATGAAGACACTAGATTGGAGTGTCGAAACGTTGGGTCATGGACAGTAACTTTTAAAGTTGCGTTAAAACATTTTAAAGCCAGAGTTGCGTCAAACTGTCTGATTTAACTATGTCTTTTTTGTTGATAAATTACTTATTAGACTATTACTCATTTGTTATTACTTGTTTATTAATACCTATACTCATCATTTGTATTTTGATTCACTCTGCGGGGTCGCTAAGATACGGCATGACTCGCGGCGTATAGGCCTACTCTACCCAATAAATACCTCTCCCAAAATACGATACAGTACTGATAATACAAAGTGGAATTGAAAAATCATACCTTCTTTAGACCTAGAAATGTCATGGAATTTATGCTATAGTTATGAAAATCATTATGCAAGAATCAAAGCAAAATTGACATTATAGATTTTAAAAGAGCATGAATAATTAAATTAAATAGAATATTTTGTCACTTACCTTTTTAGTTATTTTGTTTTGTTTTCATTTACCTAGATTTATTATTCCAATAATTTTGGCTCTACATGGTCCAAACGTGAAGAAAAAGTAGTTTCATATTATTGGTATGTAATATAATATAATATGTATATCAATTAACCATTGACTTTCAGTATGAAGTTTTTGTAAGAGATTTTTAACAAATGACTTTCCTAATTTTACATTTCGTTATTTATTTGTTATTGTTTATTTGTATTTATTATTGTCACATAATTTAGTTTAGTAGATTTATCACTCTTGGGTGAACGGAATACCCCAATAGGCGAGAAGTCCAATTGATAGGGGTTCCCAATTGATAGGGTTTACCATTTGCTGGTATTATTGCAAAGGCAGCACTTTCTCCTCAAAATCCGACCCAGGATTTGATAATAATAATAATAATAATAATAATAATAATAATAAGTTGGAGAGAGAAACCAAATTGACGGTATTTTTCAGCTTTAATATGTTGAATGTAGGTGTTGAAACACATGTTAAACAGTAAAGGACTGAGACAGTCACCTTGCAGTACACCACGGCCAACAGGTATAAAAGGGGTACGGAACTCAGAAGTAATTACGGAAGTCTTAAAGTCAGTGTACAAACTTTTTATAATATTATTGATATGGTTAGGAATGTGATGATAACCAAGGATAGACTGGATTAAGTTGTGGTGAACTTCACCAAAAGCATTCTTGAGGTCAAGTAATGTTATGACAAGTGAGCGTTGTTTAATCCGAGCTTTGTTAATGATATATTAGCCATCTGCGCAGTATGTTCAAGCGTGCCAGAGAGATTAGGCGTGAACCCCTTCTGTATTTTATGTAAAAATACTGCTTTGCACACTAGACCGAGGAAGCTATGATTTTTTCATCGCCTCCGTTGTCAGTTTCAAAGCCATTACGTTGTGTTTGAACGGCTTTTGTTGTGAACATCAATCACACATCAACCAATGAAATATCATTTCCGGAATGGTGGACTTTGATTGGTTGATGTGTGATTGATGTTGACAACCAAAGCCGTTCAAACAACACATGATGGCTTTGAAGCTGACAACAGAGGCGATTAAAAAAATTATAGCTTCCTCGATCTACATGGAAGAATAATAGCTAATTGTCATAAATGTTTAGGGAAAGGGAAAGGACTGGTGCGTTAATCATCCTTATTTGCAGCCGGTGGCTGATATGCGAAGGACCCCAGATCAAACGTGGCTGAGTCGAAAGCATATTAAGGCGCCCCATAGCTGCACCCTGTCTGACTATGGAGCATAGGAGAGACTTTTACGAGGGTACTCATCAGTGTAAACGATGTGGTTTAGCATAGACATTAAGTTGCTTTCTGTGAGGTATTCCATCGTTAAATTATCATAATTAAAGTTATCGCTAAAGTAAATATGAAGAAAATGTATATAGGTTTAAATCTTAAAAATATGTTTGTGAACCAAAATTAAAAAAAATTACACTAACGAACTCGCTTGTTTTGACTCATTCGTCACACCGTCACTTTTCGCGAGTCACACTATGAATCAATAATAAGGCGGAATCTCTTTGTACAATGGATGAGGGATTACCCACTGATATATAGTCCGGGAGCAAATGTCATTAAATAAAGATCCGTGGGAATTTTGTGCTGAAAGCACGCCACTGGTCTAGATGTGTTAAGGTGACACCAAAGAACGTGAAAAGTTTTGGTGGTACAACTTGCTCAGACTGGATTTATGGGAGGTCAAAACTGTGATGTATATAATCTAGCATGGAAACGAGGCTGAAACAAAATCGCCTATAACTCTTCAAAACGTGCGCCAAAACGCACCATAGTCACTCAAAAACTGGTCCTCAATACCTCAAATACTGATGTAAAATGTTTTAGTGATTAGCGTGGACACGTGACCAAGTTAGCAGGAAAGCGAGTCTCGTAGGTGAAGAGATTGTTAACGTGTTTAGAACAATCCAAAATATCATTGTTGCAGGCCAATGCTGTTGCTGTAGTCGACCATGTTTACACAGTACGCGGTGACACATGATTTGAGGCAAAAACGTATAAATAGGTACTGTATATGCAATAATTATGCAGATGATGTCCTTTATACCATACTGCAACCATACCAAACGTAGATAAACAAAATGCTCTATTTCGAACCAAATATATATATAAATTACTATATAATTTTAAAAATCTTGTGTGTATCAGAGCTGTTTTGGAGCTGGAGAGTCTGTGCCGCTTATCCATTATTTGTTATCATCAGAATAGAAATGGCGTCCCCCACATTTACTTGCAGATGATGTAGTTTTGTATATGCGATGCTGAATTTCTTCAAAAGGCAACAGTTAATTTTCAATTGTGTATCATTCGTCAGACGGAAAAGAAGCTTGTCGAAAAACCCAATGTGCAATGAGAAACTCTTTAACGCAATAAGGAACACATTAATAGGTATGATAAAGAAAGCATGCAGAGAGAGGTACGAAAGAGAGCTAGTTGGGCTAAACGATAATTAATATGTCTCAGCTACATGCTGCATATGAGAGTATTTCCCAGGAAAATAATGTAAGAGGGAAGGTGTGCAGCCGGAAGGCCATAAAGAACTTTCCAGAAGATATTAGAATCATCTCAGAAGATATGGAGCATAATGGAAGATGTGGATTTCCACAAGTCAAAACGATTGGAGGAGTCCGAACGGGTAAGCGTCAAAGAATCAAAAGACACTGCCATTCAGGTATCTGAAATTGTTAATGAAAACTGTGCAAGTAACATGAAGACCTTGTATGGTGCTGCTTTAATCCTTAGCAAGTCCATCTAAGTGTAAAAAGTGGGTTTGCACTAGCTGTGTCGCAGACACATTGTCCAAAGATAACTGTCCAGAAGACCTCTTTAGATGTTTAGTTTCTTTAGAGGGTTTATCCATGCAACAAGTTTACAATTTCCTTGCTTCTGATTGCTTGATGGATAGCCAGGTGCACTGCTAGTTGCTGTGCAGGTATCTCGCGGGTAGAGTTTATCGTGTGAGACTTGTTTTTGACTTGACGTTCAGTTAAACACACTGATACTGTACTCTGAGCTATTCTAGCTTACAGCCTTGCAGGCATTGAAAAGTTTGCCTGTCAGCTCTATTTTCCGCACTATTTGCCTAAAACAAACATCGTCAAGGAGCTGAGGTGGTTCCACTTCAGAAATAAACAAGCCCAATCAGACAGGCTGCCACCAACACAGGCTGCACTGTATCGGGCTATCCTACGAGCGTATTATCAAATACGAGCGTATTACCAGAGCTGTTCTCACCACAGAATTATGGATGGTAGATGGATAAAGATGAATGCTGCCTGTTTTGACAATACCTGAAGCCATCACACAACCGGTAAAATGCGGATGATCAAAGGAACGATGTTTTACTAACTATTGCTAGTGCCGCAAAGCCTGACTTCAGTTCAGTTCAGTTCAGTTCACAGACCTCTGAAGCTGCTTAGTCCAACACTGGAGAGAGCGAAAACGTGCTCGATGGCAGATGAGGGAGTGAGACAGTATAATTGAGTCTAAATGTGTTAAGTCACACTGAAGATAAAGCGTAATGTTGGCCATTTTGTTTATAGTTTTAGGGAGATGATGTTAGTCTCCATGCAATCCTGTCCAATTCGTTAATTAATCATGATTACTTTTTAAGTCCTGCAAGGCTAGGCCCTGGATATTTTTACGTTACATTTCTTCACTGAACGGAAGAAGTGAGATGGAGCTGTAATGGTTGTTCAAATAAACATATGACTCTTTATAGCTCTGCACAATTTTTTATATATCTAAACGCATTGATCACTGCTCAATCTTTTTAACAATTTTGTGGACTATATAAACTATAGATATTGTGTAAACATGATCAACTTCAGCAACAGCATTGTCCTGCAACAATGACATTTTTGTACTGTTCTAAACACGTTAATAGGCTTTGTTTTGAGGTATTGAGGAGTAGTTTTTGAGTGATTATGGTACGTTTTTTGGCGCACATTTTGAAGTTATAGGCGATTTTATGTTTCAGCCTCGTTTCCATGCTATATTATAAACGTCACACATTTGACGTAAATCCAGTCGATAAAATCCAGACGTAAATCGTAAATCCAGACGTAAATCCAGTCTGAGCAAGTTGTAATGTTGCCCCCAAAACTTTTCACGTTCTTTAGGGTCACCTTAACACATCTAGACCAGTGGCGTGCTTTCAGCACAAAATTCCCACGGGAGTACACGTGCTCCCTAATACCACAACAGATGCTTACATACACTAATAAGAAGAGTGTCTGTACTCAATACTACAGTACGCCTTATTCAGACGATAAATTTAAATTGCTAAGCTAATTTCCACTTTTTGCGAAAGAGATTTTTAAAGGAACAGTTGTCGTCTGTCTGCGAGTTAACGTCGTCCTGGCCATACACTCTTAGCATTATCACGTCTTCGGGTTGGGACTAAAAATAATTTATTCTCCTTGTTTTTGCATGAAGAATTATTTTGTTTGAATGACGTCATCGTTCTGGTTGTTGTCGTAGATGTGAAGCCCTCATGCATGTACTACTTCACCATTTCGCCCGCTGCATGAAAAAATGCACGGCGAAACATTTCCTTAGTTGTCGAAATGTTTTCGCTGGTGGCGAGTGAAATGGAAAGTGAAGTGAAAAGTGGTCCTTAAATGGCACATAAAACAAATTTTTTTATGTTTGTATGATTTAATATTCGACCATTTAGCGGGTTCATTTACAATTGATCAGCCCTAAATGTCGTTAATTTCAATAAAAACTTGTTTGGAGACTGGGACTAAGTTTGCAATAGGAAAAAGTTATGAAACCCCTAAAACGTTTCGCAGTGTACATTCTAGTTTCCCTTGCATAGGTCTAGCGCGGTAATGACGTCAGTATGTATGTTTGTTTGAGTCTATAATTTATTCTTGTTTATTCTTGCATTCCAAACAATAGAAAATGACTATTTAGGAATCCCTTGAGATTCAATTTTGGTTTGTTTGTCTGAGTTTTGGTTCTATAAATAGCATTAACGCGCTCCGCTATTGAAAAGTTTTACACTTGCAGCATTAAATTGTATCTGAACAAATCACATTGATTGTAATATGTAAAGTTAATGCAAATTAGGATTTTTGAACTCACTAGAACAAAGATTTCTCCGCTCCTGAAAACTGTGCACTGTCTAAGGGGGTGTTTACATGAGGTCGGCTATAGTGTTTTCTCTGTAGGTAGTTTTCATGAGTCCGACCTAAGGTTCAGTTCATGCTGGCCTAATCTCAGATCGCCTGCTAGACCGAACCGAATATTCCAAGCCGACCTAACTCTATTCAATTCAATTCCATTGAATTCGACGCCATAATGGTTCCATAATTGATCCATAATTAAGCTTGACAGTCAGTCATAGGAATTGAAGTCAGAAAAGGCAGGCCGGTCTGAGATCGGGCCGGCCTCATGTAAACACCCCCTAATACTAGGGCTGTGCAAGGAACTACAATGAAGCACAAATCTACACTGTGAAACGGTTTAGAGGGCAAAATCTGAATATTTATAGTTTTTTCCTATCGAGCCACCTTAAAGGGGTTCGAAAGGCAAATCGAAGGCTTGATATTTTTCCATTGATCTGTTTTGAAGTGGCTTCATAAAGTAACTCCAGCTTTTCATCTTCCTCATTTTCGTACTTTATGTGAATATTCCGCCATCTTAATCAGTATTAAAAACGTCACGTGACGTCACATCTGGCCGCGCAAAATGGCACCAACTTTTGAAATCGATTTACTGTCAAATATTGTGCTGAAAAATTGGCGTTTTAATATTTTTGAACAATTTCTTTAGCATTTCTGTGCATTGTATGCATTTCAGAACCAAAGTCTGATTTAAAAAAAAATTGTTTCATGTGCACATTAATGTCCTTAATACACGCACTCAGTTGTTCATTGATTTCATTGCCCTGTATACTGGTGATAACGTCCCCCCACAGAAACTGGAAAATACTGTTTCCCCTCGCAGATAATTCCCTCTCCCCTTCAGGAAATATTCAGGAAAATATTGCCTGGACACAATCAAAGTTTATGACGCCCCTGCTGGAACCATAATTAATCCCTAGACGTGATTGATTTCACTCTTTGGACAACTTTATTTGTTATTATGTCTTTTTGCGTTTAGGGGTTTTGAAAAACTTGAATCGGACAGTATTATATACCTTGAACTAAGCGATGGTAAGCAATAATTATGTACTATAGAACGTTAATCCGTTAGATCACCAAACGTTGTGCTGACTGTGGTATATTCAGATTTATAAAATAGGTTGTGTCTTATGCACGCTATGATTGGTCAGCTACGGTCTTACCAATGCTGTGATTGGTCAGGTTCTTCGGAGATATTTCGGAGGTCGTTGGAGATTTGTCGAACGAGTCAACTGGACACAAAGATTCCGCAATCCTGCAATCTTTGTGTCCAGTTGACTCGTTCGAAAAATCTCCGAAATATCTCAGAAGAGCCTCTGCGGAAAGAGGCCTTAACTACGGTTTGCTCTGTAACTTAGACTATAATGTTGATGTTTTTCTTTAGTATTGATTATCCTTTCTCCTACTAGGAAACGTATCTCATATTATCAGAGGACATTATAGTCACCAACATATTAATAAACATGTTATAATTGAAGGAGTTTCTGATTTTGAAATCCAAGATAAATACATGTTTGCCACGAAAGAGGTACAGTGTAAATACTATATATATGTTAAATATATGAACTAGTGCTTACCCTAAACCAAAGAGCATGAATCAAGTTATATAACACATTAGTTCCCATGTCTGTTCGTTCCAAAAACAAAATGATTTGTTTTCTCTAATGTGCAAAACATTTTGAGATTGGAGAATTTCGGAGAACGTTTTCACAAAATTTCTCAACAGGACCCAAGTTTGAAACTGCCAACGTTGCTTGCTATAGCAAAAAACAAAATATTCTATTATGGAACTAAGAAGTCTGGGAACCAATCTGTTATTATGGTGACAATATAACTTGATCCATGTTTTTTGGTTTAGTGGTATGTAATTTTTAATCTTGGCACCACACATCCCATTGCCTTAATGAACGTTTTTATTTTATTTTATTTCCTACAATTTTTTGTTATTTTAGTTTGCTTGGAACTTTATTATTAGCTAATGCACTTTCATTCCTTTTCAAGTTTTGTTTCTTACCGCTTTTTGTTTCTATACCACATTTATCCTCTTGAATATTGGACCTGTTATTGCACCCTTTACTAGTTCTCCCTCCCCCTGGTCAATAGGTCTTAAAATATGTACATACAGAGTGCAAACACAACAAAGAACTAAAAAGGCGCGAAAATTGGACACTGGAGTATGGTTGCCGATTTGTTGCAATATTCGATAAAAATATATATTCATTTGATAAAATATATATTCATTCGATAAAATATATATTCATTCGATAAAATATATACTCATTCGATAAAATATATATTCATTCGATAAAATATATATTCATTCGATAAAATATATATTCATTCGATAAAATATATATTCATTCGATAAAAATATACATTCATTTGATAAAATATATATTCATTCGGTAAAATATATATTCATTCGATAAAATATATATTCATTTTATAAAAATATACATTCATTCGATAAAAATATATATTCATTCGATAAAAATATACATTCGTTCGATAATGTATATATATTCATTCGATAATGTCATGTGGTCATTTGATTGAGGGAGGCCTGGATCCTAGAGGCAGATCCAAAATGTCGGATGAGTGGAGAACGAATGTAGAAAGCACTGAAAACAAAGACAGTACATCATGGGATCAGTTTTTCTTATATTTTGACAATCTTCTCGCTTTTTGCGAAGAAAGCAATGCTAACAGGAGTTTAGACTTTCACTCAGCAGCACTTCTTTGCAACCAGCTGGTCGTAAACACTATCAGTTCTCTGAAATGCTATCGATCTCTGTGTTGACATTACTTGTAAACAAAGACTGACTGAACTTTATTCGTGTTTTGCTGAAATTCATGGACATTGGTTAAACCAAATGAATGTAATAGGAAGAAGGAGTCTGACGGTACATCTAGACCAAAGTTCATCATTGCAAAATAACTGCTGGAAAAGTTGAGAAATATGGGTTGTTGCAATCAACAACCGATATTTCTCACATTTTCCAGCAGTTCTTTTGCAATGATGAACTTTGGTCTTCCAGTTCCACAAACAGAAACAGAACAAGGTCCCAGGTCGGCAAGATGTACCGTCCTTCTTATTACATTCATTTGGTTTAACCAATGTCCATGAATTTTAGCAAAACACGAACAAAGTTCAGTCAGTCTTTGTTTACAAGTAATGTCAACACAGAGATCGAGAGCATTTCAGAGAACTGATAGTGTTACGTCCAGCTGGTTGAAAAGAAGTGCTGCTGAGTGAAAGTCTAAACTCCTGTCAGCATTTCTTTCTTCGCAAAAAGCGAGAAGATTGTCCACATATAAGAAAAACTGATCCCATGATGTAGTGTACTGTCTTGGTTTTCAGTGCTTTGACTGCTTTCTACATTCGTTCTCCACTCATCCGACATTTTGGATGACTCTGCCTCAATCAAGTGACCACGTGACATTATCGAATGACATATATTTTTTATCGAATGAATGTATATTTTTATCAAATGAATGTATATTCTTATCGAATGAATATATATTTTTATCGAATGAATGTATATTTTTATCGAATGAATATATATTTTATCGAATGAATATATATTTTATCGAATGAATATATATTTTATCGAATGAATATATATTTTATCAAATGAATATATATTTTATCGAATGAATATATATTTTATCGAATGAATATATATTTTATCGAATGAATATATATTTTATCGAATGAATATATATTTTATCGAATGAATATATATTTTATCGAATGAATATAAATTTTTATCGAATATTGCAACAAATCGGCAACCATACTGGAGCAGCATTAGAGTGGGAGTATTGAACTGCACCATATGTTTGACCACATTTCTATATGTAATTTTCGATCTTGAATATAGATTTTATACCACATTTATTTTAAAGTGCCTATTTTACGTTTGAGGATTTTACATATCAGTAATATTTGGGCATTCCTGAGCAAAATCATAATATATATTGTCAGCCGAAAATTTCATCTTCATGGAGTTTTTTGCTGTCAAAGTTCCCGGATGTAATGTCACAAGAGGCATTCCAAACCAGTTACTTGTTACTTGCCTCAAAAACGCCTCATCACATCCGATAACTTTAACAGCAAAAACGTCCACGAAGATGAAATTTTCGGCTGACAAGATATATTATGATTTTGCTCAGGAAGACCTGAATATGTAAAATACCTCAGAATATGTAAAATACCCAAACGTGAGATAGACACTTTAATAATCTTGTGTGATAAAATGCGATCATCTTTTCTGGTATCATCAATTGTTCTAATGTGTCTCATTTCCAGGGGTGGATTCTCGTTTATGGTAAATGTTTGGTTATATCCCATGACTGTTTTTCATTTCTAGACTGACACAGGTCTTGATCTGTATGTCTCTTATCACTATCATAATTTTGAGAAGGCGGAGTTCCCGCTTGATAAACCGAATCAGGTTAGTTTTCCTTATATATTCGGGTGATGCTTGAGAATACATTTAGGTTGAATACGTACTTATAGCTTGGGTTGTTTGTGTTTGTCCACAAAGGATAAAACATAAACCGAAAAATGTCGTCTTGAGACTTGATATATTCAAGTTAAAACAGCACAAAACTAAATATTAGAGGTAGAAAATTTGACTAATGGGTTTTAATAACTTGGACAATAGAACAAGAAGCACAAACTCACTAACAATATTTAAAAATGAACTGAAAAAACGCCAATTTAATTAGTTTCAAAATGCATGTGAGTGCATATTGTCCATTTTATAATAGTAATGTGATGTGATGTAATGTAATGTAAATGTAATGTGAATGTAAATGTAATGTAATGTTGTGAAGTATTACAGGACCATACTGAAAAACACTTCGGTGACGTGGGTATCTTGAATAAATATTATTATTATTATTATTATTATTATTATTATTATTATTATTATTATTATTATTATTATTATTATATGCGGCGAGAGCGAATGGTATAATTGTTTTATAATATAGCAAAACATTTTAAGATAATAATGCAAAAATAAATTATGTAATTGAAAGCAACGAACTTGCACCACATATACTTCCCTGTAATGTCGTTACGTAAGAAAGGTTTCTTTTTCTTTGAAAAGCCAAAAGGTGGGTCAGTTTTTATTTATTGTATCATGGTTGTGAATATTTGGTCTTTTGAGAGGACAAAAAGCTAAAAAACAGCGAAAATCACGCGCTTTGATGTTTTTCGATGATTATCACCTTATAAGAATAACAAGGTTTTCATTCATAATGCTTTATTACTTCAAAAATTCACTTTACTGAATACTAATCATAATAATTGTAATAAATATGTGTTGCTAGCTAACTTTTATCCTATTTATTTTGGCTGACAAAACATTATCAACTGCTGACCATTCAGTCGGGTTTTTCAAAGCCTTAAAACGATTTTTAAAGTGGATTTTGCATCATCGTAAATTTTGCATTTGGTTAATGTATTTTCTGTTGAATATTAGATTTATTCCTCTCAGCTCAGGTTTCTCGCTCCTATGCGTTAAAGAAACATCCAGTTTCATCTGTATGAGTAGGTTAAAGTGCCTAGATAGTATAGGTATTCCAATGTGTCTGTTAAATGAGAGCTTTTCATGCTTCTTTGAACTCGTGGGCATCTTGTTGAGGCTTGGCCTAGAACTTTTATTAATTGAGGCCAGTTGAATGTGTGGCCATGGTCGTTTGACGTTTGATAGCGTTCTTGTGTTCGATTAATCTTGATTCGACTTAGATTTGCCGATGCATTGTGTGCAGTCGTTGTAAGGAAACATGTAGATGGCGTGGCGTCGGTCAGTTGTGGTGATTGTGTCGTTGTGTTTAGTAAAGATGGTTG
Organism: Chrysogorgia sp. JL179-B06; assembly: GCA_035772405.1. Lineage (NCBI taxonomy): Eukaryota > Metazoa > Cnidaria > Anthozoa > Scleralcyonacea > Chrysogorgiidae > Chrysogorgia > Chrysogorgia sp. JL179-B06. Next base: position 1,490,515 of record JAYKKM010000319.1, read on the forward strand.
ATAGTTTGTGTCAGGGTTTGTGGGCTACTTCTATGTTGTGTTGGTCTGGATGTATGGTAGGACTACCTTTTCGGGTGTTGTGTTGCTCGGGTGTTCCGTAGTCTTAGTTTGTGTGTGGTTTCTTTGTGCTGTAATTTTGTGTATAAAGTTTATCGTGTAGTTGTTCCTCAGGAATGTTTGGTATAGGTAATTTCGTTCGTTCTGTTTAGATTGTTGTGTGTTACAGTGTGTGTCAATTTGAACAGTTGAACGGTTGAACAGTGTCTTAATTGATGCAGCTGATCTTGTGTTGGGTAGGGTGGTTGTTGTGGTATAATTGAGTATTTGCCATTTGGTCTGTGTTAGTTTTCTTTCTGTGAACTTGTTCATTGGTCTTGGTTAGTAAAACGTCAATTAGAAAGGCATGTTTGTTGTCATGTTCGTTTTCTATCGTGAATGTAATGTTGTATATTATGTATGTAATATAATTTATTAATATTATTATATATTAATATTATTGTGTTGTATATTATATATGTAATGTTGTATATATTATATAATGTTGTATAAAAAATATATGAAAAACCTGACTGCCCCAACCTGCAATCGAACCCGAGTACGCTCTTGAACTCAACAATGTTCGTTTTCTCCTGAGTCGCTGCTCATCTGTGGTGATTTTAATATTCACGTTGACATCGCAGATAACGTTGACACTGTTGCATTTTTGGACATACTTGAGTCATTGGCTCTGGAGCAACATGTGAAATTTTCGACTCACCTGCACGAGCGTGGCCATATACTCTCGATTTAATTATAACTCGGTCGTCTGATACAATTATTTCCAACAAGCCGATATCCGGTCCCTTTCTTTCAGACCACTGCGTCGTATCCTCTTGATATAAATTAACCGCAACCCAGAGTAAAGAACGTGTCATTCAGGAAAATCAAGTCAATTGACATTGAAGCCTTTAGGAATGAGCTATTAACTTCTGATCTGATCACTAACATCCCCCGCTGGTCTTGATGATGTTGTTTGTTTATACAATACCACACTGCAAAACACTCTTGACAGCCAGTTATATCAAAGAGAATTATCGCCCCGGTTATATCAAAGTGAATTATCATTCGTCCCTCTGTTCCTTGGTTCAATGATGAAATCAAGGCAGCAAAGCAATGTAAACAATCTGCTGAACGTAAGTGGAGATCAACTAAATCTCAATCTGATCTTATCGACTTTAAGACTAAGAGAAACCATCTCAATTTTCTAATGAAACAAGCTCGGTCTAATTATTATAAACAATTTATTGAAGAGAACAGTGACGATCAGCGTAAACGTTTTAAAGCTTCTAAACAACTCTTAAACTTGAATCAAGAACTCGTCTTTCCTCAACATTCGGATGAACACTCCCTGGCTAATTCAATCGGTACATTTTTCTCTTAGAAAATTGAGAGAATTAGATCTGAGCTTGACTCTAATATTAGATCAACTACGGGTACTCCAGCTCGTTGTCAGTCTAACTTATCCAATGCTGACATTTCGATGTCTTGCTTCGAACTCTATGAAACTAAAATTCACGAATTGATCAATTTTTCAGCGAAAAAATCTTGTGTTTTAGACTCAATTCCAACACGGTTGTTAAACAGTTGCCTTGATGTCCTTCTCCCATTCATAACTACGATGGTTAACATGTCTCTGCAAACTGGTCATTTTCTGGATCAATGGAAAACTGCTGTCGTCAACCCGCTTCTTAAGAAACGTACGTGGCGCAGATCCAATTTTCGAAAATCTTAGACCTATTAGTAACTTGTCGTTTATTTCCAAGTTGACTGAACGCGCTGTTGCAGAACAAACTCAAAGTCACATGACTGTTAACAAGCTTTACCCTTTATTACAATCAGCTTATCGCAATAATCATAGCACAGAAACGGCCCTGTTGAAAGTAAAGAATGATTTATTATTGAGTATGAATAAGGGACATGTATCATTACTTGTCTTGCTTGATTTGAGTGCGGCCTTCGACACTGTCGACCACGAGATCTTGTTGCAAAGACTTAGCACAAAGTTAGGTTTTAAGGATACTGTGCTCTCATGGTTCTCCTCCTATCTCACAGGACGACTCCAGAAAGTATCTGTGAATGGATCAATCTGATGTGTTTGAGTTGAAATGGGGAGTTCCACAGGGGTCATGCCTTGGTCCCTTGCTGTTCACCATTTATGCAAGCAAATTGTTTGAAATAATTGAGTGCCATCTTCCTAATGTATGTATATGCCGATTACACACAATTGTACATCTCATTTAATCCTAACAACAGTTCTGACCGAGAAGCAGCTATTACGGCAATTGTACGGTGTATTGCTGAGTTACGATCGTGGATGACTCGTGATAAGCTGATGTTTAATGATGGGAAGACTGAAATTGTTTTGTTTGGCACATCGCAGCAGTTGCAAAAGGTTACTATCGATAAAATCAAAGTTGGTGATGCTGATATTTATCCAGTTGCTGTAGTTAAGGATCTTGGTGTTTGATTTGACTCCAAACTTACAATGAGTACTCATGTTACCAAAGCTTGTGGTGCAGCATTCTACCATCTTTATAATATCAGACATATCAGGAAATTTCTTAACAGAAAACATACCGAAACACTGATACACGCTTTTATTACAAGTAGACTCGACTACTGTAACAGTCTTCTCTTTGGCCTGCCTGACACCCTTATTTCCAAGCTTCAACGTGTACAGAACTCGTGTGCTCGTTTGGTCTATTGTGCACCTAAACACTGCCATATCACCCACTTTTTAAGGAACTACACTGGTTACTTGTCAGACTAAGGATTACCTTTAAAATATTGCTCATCACATTTAAAGTGCTTCATCAAATGGCTCCTTCCTACCTGTCAGATCTTATTTCAATTACTCTACCTGGCCGCTATGACCTTCGCAGTTCTAATGATGGCATCCTTCTTTCCTATCGCATTAGATCAAAGAAAACTCTCGCTGACCGTTCATTCATGTTTGCCGCACCACAATTATGGAATAATCTGCCTGCTGATATCAGAAACATAGATATATAGTCTTTCTAATTTTAAATCAAAACTAAAAACTTATCTTTTTATTATGGCTTTTAGTTGACTCTAACCTAAGTCCAATTATGCATTATATTATAATTATATATATATATTTTTTACATCATACATTATATTTTTTAACCTATATCTATGTATTATAATCTTTTAATCTTATTCAATGTTATGCGCATTGAACATTTTATGAATATGCGCAATATAAATACAAATTATTATTATTACTATTATTACGTCATAGTCTCTACCATCCACGAGTTAGCCACGGGCTCCGTTTGATTAGTTTTTAGTTTGGTAGAAAGAATCGAGGTTTGGGTAATCAAGCTATTAAATACTTTTGATCGAGAGTTAGGTCTGTTAGATATCGGGGGTATGGGAAACTAATTTATTAAAAAAATAATTATTTCTTTAATTTCGACTAAGACATGTCCCAAAACATCACAGTTTTTGTTCACAAATTGTCACGTTAACTTCTTGTTCTTCTGTGGTCGCATGGCGTGCGGGAATGTAATTGAAAATACATATCGAAACAAACAGATCTAGCAGTACGTACGTATTCTGAACTTGTTGTGTTCAACAAATGAACAACAGAATCTTCTATCTGTATTAACTACGAGATAAATCCAAGCTAAAGCCATGTTTCATTTTTTATAGGATTATTATATCGGCGATACGAGTGAAGGCCAAGTTTTTGTGGCTGTCAACCATAACATCAACACAACGCATTTGTACATATCTGATGTAACTGGAAAGAAGTACGCCTTGTCTTTGGAAAGAGTTCTGTATTATAATCCAGATCACCATCATTCCTGGCTAAGGTAAACTATCCGTAAATATTGGGTCCTATATATGAATACAAAGATAAAGAACAGCGCATTGTTGCACTTCCGCTTGCTCAACAAGCGTATATTTCTAATATTTATCAAACATGAAAATCTTATAGATTCTGGGTATATTATAGGTAATATTTGGCATTTCAATCGATTGAACTACATGTTCCCAGGATTTATGGTGAAGGAAAATTTCGAGTGTAGGAATATATACATTTTTAAGACCAAACCGGGACCAGTAATGCCGGGATAAGATTCTGGGTATATTATAGGTAATATTTGGCATACCCAGAATCTTATCCCGGCATTACCACCACTATACATACAGAACTCGTGACTAGGCTCTCGACAACGGCTTCCGTAGCTCAGTGGTCAGAGCACTGCACTAACAATCGCAGGGTCGCGGGTTCAATTCCTACCGGAAGGCCGCTAAGTTGCATTTTTCGCAACTGGTCCCGGTTTGGTCTTAAAAATGTATATATTCCTACACTCGAAATTTTCCTTCACCATAAATCCTGAGAACATGAAAATCTTATAGTTGTATACTACTCATAATTTACCTGAAATGGGATAGAATGGTATTGGAAGGTGGGGATGTACATTGTTGTCTCGCTTTGACGTTTGATAATGAAAATGCGAAGACTATAAACACGACAAATACGATAGACCCGCGGGGACCAAAGACGATAGACGCGAGACTAAACACAAACACGATAGACGCGAAGACTAAACACGACAAACACGATAGACGTGCGGAGACCGAACACAATCGGAGACCGAACACGATAGACGCGCGGAGACCGAACACAATCGGAGACCGAACACGATAGACGCGCGGAGACCGAACACGATAGACGCACGGGGGCCGAACACGATAGACGTGCGGACACCAAACACGATAGACGTGCGGACACCAAACACGATAGACGCGCGGAGACAAAAGCTGATAGACGATAGACGAAAATCGATGGACAGTGTAGACGAAAAAATGTTACGATGAACACTGGCTGTAATGCAAAAGAGCGCGTGTGAGTAGATGTACCTTCTTGTGGATCTCCAACTATTACAATGGCGTTGTTCTTATTTTAAATTTTCAGACGTTATATGAAAGAGACGTTTATCGATCTTCACGCGGTTGCTTCAATGAGAGGTGTGTACTTGGCTAGCCAGCTTGCTAGGGGCACTGTTGGTCACAGGGCTATTTATACTATGATTACGTATGATAAGGGAAACCTATGGACTCGTGTACCGGCTCCTGAGTTTCATGCGGATGGCTCAAAGATTAACTGCACTTGGGAGGTGAGTTTACAGTTATCGTGCGAAGTATGTAGACATTCACGTGCACATACATATACAACAAAGGTAATATTATCTGATTGGTCAGTTTGTTTAGTAAGTAAAATCGTAAACAATCCCCTAAACTTGGAATGAAAACATTGCCTCCAAAAGTTATATCTGTTCACTTCGATCGACGATTGCCACTGGAACATTTTGTATTTCTGTCCGGAAGTATCCTTTTTAACTTCTATATGACTGATCTGTAAATAATGACTGGATCGAGGAACTATTGTTCAGAAAATGAAGCCGGAAGTAGCACGTGACGGCCATCATGATGGGACCATGCTATATAGTTTTACTATATAGGTGACAGAGACTATCTTTCTCTGATCTCTTAAAGTGTCTATGAAGTGAAAAAAATCGCTAGCATTTGTTTTGCTCTAACGAACAAAGTAGGAAAATTTCTGACAATTTCAAGTGAATCTGCTGCAGAGTATTCGAGCTATCAACTCTCAAAGTTTGTCCATTGGCATAGTTTAACGTTACAAAGTAGGAAAGACTGGGATTGAATATATGTGGTATGTGACGTACGTATGCAGGTGGATAATTAATGTTCAAATCCATTGTTCTTATGCATAGTAAGTACACCTGCATACGTCACAAGACAATAAACCGCGCGTTTCAGATTTCACCAAAAACATTTAGCCATGCCAAACGTTGAGAGTTGATAGCTCGAAGACTATGCAGCAGATTTACTTGAAATTTTCAGTGCACGCTCCTGCCGTGGTACTTTGTCCGTTAAAGCAAAACAATGTTAGCGAATTTTTCACTTCATAGACACTTTAAGATGCTAAAATTGTGCGGGAGGTGTCTCGCAGATCGTAAGCTGTGAATTGCGATGGAAAAAACCAAATTATACTTTAATATACAAAGAAAGACCAACGTTTCGTCGCAATCTGCTTGATCTATTAACAAGGTGGATACAGGGCTGTGTCATACCAAACAAGACTATACTATTGCATCCCATACAAAGAAAGACCAACGTTTCGTCGCAATCTGCTTGATCTATTAACAAGGTGGATACAGGGCTGTGTCATACCAAACAAGACTATACTATTGCATCCCAAAAAATGACATACACCTCTTCCTTACTTTTTCTATTTCCACTGCATAGACATGACTCTAAACAAGTGGTTGGATAAAATTAGATGATTTATATTTATATTTATGCGCATGCTCTTCAAGCCTTCAATCTGAGAAAAGGCCCGCGTGTCTTACGGGTGTGCTTGGTCACCAGCTTCATCGCGCTGACGAGCCTCAAATAGATCGAAACAGTTGTCCGTGGTAGTCCTGTGTAAGACTAGTCTTGTGACTGACGTTTCGACGCTGACTCGTACCCAGTCGTCTTTGTATCATCCTCTTGCCCGCATAAATTAATAGGGCGGAATTTGCAGGTGCAACAGGAAATATGAGGCTGGTAAATTTCGACGGTGCATTATTGGAATGTCAGGCACCGCAAACCTCAAATTTCCAGAGACGACTGGGTACGAGTCAGGTTTCGACGGCCTCAGCGGCGGTAATCCTCATAGTAAAGTAAAGTGTGTTTTTCAGGTTTGCCTATATACGTCTGGTTCATTACGTCATCGTTTGTTTGTGTCATAATTAGTGTGAGTGGGTGTTGCGTCATGACTGCTTTTGTCTTTTTCCATGTCCCAGAAATCTCCAAAGAGCTTAAACCTTTTGAATGGTTTGTTTTCAATTGTCATTGTATAAAAAATATAGATTCCGTTTTGCCGTTGTCTGTTCAATTAGATCCACGTCACAACGTGGTACGAATATCAGTGTCCTACTCGACTATACACTTGCGCCACTTTTTTGTTCTTATGACGTTGTGACGTCATCTATGCATCTATAACTGAACAGACAATGGCAAAATGAAATCCATTTGTTAAATGTATACATGTACTGGTTCATTGTGACATGTGTACTGTCAGTTTTCGAGTCTCAACATCTCATTTAGTGTATGATTTGTATACAAATGAACCATTACACATCGTAACTTTCGCTCTACAATCTGACTACGTGTTCGAATTGCCCTCAAAACTCGGGATTTTTCTGAAGGCTTGATGAGCATGCGCGTTCATAGACCAAGTGCTATTTAGAAGAAAAAACGTTTTTGTCTGCTAACGTGACATGTCATTAGTGTTGAACGTATGTGCTATAGTGGTTGTTTGTGTTATTCTCTAGACTTCTTGTTCACTCCACTTGGGTAATACGTTTACTGCACTCCACCCTTACCATCATTACTCTCCTATTAAATCAAAACCTTCTGCTCCAGGATTGATCATTGCTTCTGGTAAGTAGATTGATATTGGCAACGGGGAAAACTATGTTTGATAATGCTGCTTCGTAGATCACGGGAAATTCAACGCTTTGGTTCGGTTAGTTTGTATGGTGTTCAGGATGAAAATTTCCTGTCCATCTTTAAAGTGCATATATAGTGAAAAATTCAGTTGGAAATAAAATTAAAAATATTATTTAAAGTGTATATGACACGAAAATTAAGTTTGTCTTATTTGATCGAACTCTTAAAATAATGAAGAATATAAATTTACATCTTTTCCATATTTCCCTTAGTTCTTGAGATATTCTCATTTATTTGATATGTAAATGTCATACTTATATGACATCACACTGCATAATGACTTGTTGAAAAATCCAGTATGTCTTTGTGGTTATTTAACGAAACCACTTGAGATCACTGAGAAATTACATGTGTCGATTCTACAACACTATAACATAGAACCTTACGAGTTATTTCATCAAATAACAGACTGTACTGACGTCACATTAAAAACTAACACATTTAACAACCTTTATTCTACCATGATATAAATCCGTGTAGCTCAATAGCACCTCAGCAGAGTTCAAAATGTTTGGATCCCGTCAGAGAATTTTCCTAAATCTTTCGCAGCACACCTATATCAACACCAAGTTGCAATTAATCGAGTTAATAAGACATTAATATGAAGACTTTTCGATCTTTTTTTAACAGGGAATCTTGGTTCACGGCTGCATTATCCATCACATGTTTACGTATCTAACAACGCTGGCGAGACGTGGCTTGAGGTTTGCATTCAATTCCAAACACTATACCTTTCAAATGGTTAAGGTTATTTAATAAGTTAAAACTATTGTCCATTTTCATGTTTCTTTTATTTATTTTATTCTTTGATACAGGCACTGGACGGACGTTACTACTTTAACTTTGGAGATCATGGTGGAGTCATTGTAGCTGTTCAACAGTGGTCTCCTACCAACGAATTAATGTACGTTTATTAGTTAATCATTTCTATCCATCTCCATCCGTCTTTCAATTCATCCGTATGTCTGTCTGTCTGTCTGTCTGTCTGTCTGTCTGTCTGTCTGTCTGTCTGTCTGTCTGTCTGTCTGTCTGTCTGTCTGTCTGTCTGTCTGTCTGTCCTTAAAAATCTTAGGAAGTCCCTGATAAAAAATATTGCAGTCCTGGAAAGTCAATAGGTACTTGAAAGTCCTTTAAATTTCTTCCTGCTGCGCTGCTAATAATTCAACCAAACATTAACGTAATTAAAAATTCAAAAAGTGTTTCCTTACCAGATCCAAGTGATATCCACTTAACATACGGATCCAAGTGATATCCACTTAACATACTAGTTTCCAAATTAGACAAATATATTGGCAAATCAAGCTGCAAACTTACTGTAGTTCCAATCGCCGTACCCAACTTTTGTTATAGATCTTCTTATCAAATTCAAAATAATTATTTTGCAAAATCAACTTAGCCAAATCCACTAAATCCACCGGCACTTCCAACTTAAACTTGCTAATAAATTCTTCTATAATTTAAATACTGGCAAACGTCAAACATTGCCGTTAATTGCTATCATTATAAAATTCTATTTTGTTCCATTTATTATATTATGACCACCAGGTACAGCGTTGACGAAGGTGTTACCTGGAATAATTACAACTTTACCGAAAAAGCAATGACAGTGTATGGACTCCTCACAGAACCTGGAGAAAGAACAACTATCTTCACCATATTTGGTTCTTTCAATATATTTGGAATTCACAATTGGGTTGTGATCCAAGTTAATATGACTGACGTTCTCGGTGAGTGTGTGTGCATGCGATGCTTATGTGACTCTCCCTATATGCTTTGCTGGGTGGCAGTTATCTGCATGAGTGACGTCACTATCTTACAACCTTGGCTCTCAAAGCATCCACCAGGCCGAGCCAAGTTGGAACTTAAAACCCGCGCGCCCGTGCATGGTATAATTTTCAGGAGGTTAATGACATGTTCTGAATTACGACCCTGCTGGTGGCCTGCTTGGTAATAGGGAGGTTTAGATTCAGCATGAGTACGAGCATCTCCGCGCGGAGTAGCCTGAATCTATCGTGAACTCGTTCTTGTTCATTATTATAAGTAATACCATGATTGATTGGCATGAGGGAAATTAAATGATGTCCTCGAAAGTATAGAGGCTTGACGGACATTGAATAAGAATTTTCCCTGTTATGAGGGAAAATTAGCACAATTACGCATGTTGATTAGGAAATGTATTGGGATTAAAGTTCCTATCACCCCAAATATGATATTCCTGATATAGATTTTTACCATACACTAATCAAAAGATTTTAATTTTTAAATAACATTCGTACCAATAAAAAGAGGTTTATAAAGTGCAATATGCAAACAGTGTATAAAATTATTGGGATCATATAAAAACAACAACATTGATTTACAAAATTTTCAGCTAAACTTTTGAGTTTCTTTCGGACAGTTCTATGTCCGACACGATTAGAGTGGGAGCTTCGATCGGCTGCCTCGCACGCAGAGCAATGTCATGATAGTTTCACGATTTTTTAGTTTCTTCTCGACTGTTATCCAGTCTAGATTTTCCAGTATTTCAGTGGGACGAAGTATTTAAGTGCTACCAGTTATCACGCGCGCCGCTCTCTTTTGTAGTTTAAATAATTTATTAATAATGGCTACAAACATCATTCCAAACAGTCGAACAATAGGTGAAATGGGGCATTATTAAGGCATTATACAATTTTATAAGAATATTTTGAGGAACAAATAATTTTGCCCTTCTGAGAAGTGCGATGTTTTTTGAGATTTTCTTACATTGCATGCACTTCATTATTGTTGTCCCATTTCAACTGTTCAACAATAATTAGACCAAGCTAAGGGATTTTTTGTTAGGAATACGTTTAATATTTTTATTCCCTATTGATATTATAGAACTTTCAATTAAGGCAATACGTTGTCTAGAACCAATGATCATAAATTCAGTTTTGTCACCATTTAGAGTAAGTTTATTTGAGGTGACAGTGAGCCATTGGTGAACACTTCCAAAGTCTTTATTAAGTTTAGTTTCGATTTCTTTAGAGTTAGCTCCATTACATGAAAGATTTGTATCATTTGCAAATAATGCGGCATCAGTTGATTCTAAACTATTTCGCAAGTCGTTGATGTACAATAGAAAAGAATAGGACCCAAGTTAGATCCTTGTGGAACCCCACAATCAATTTTCCTTGCATCCGATAGTTTACCATTTATTGCACAAATTTGTTTACTGTTACTAAGATATGACTTAAACCAGGATGTAGCCTCGTATACCGTATCGCTCAAGTTTAGAAATTAGGATTCTATGATTTACCGTGTCAAAAGCCTTCTTAAGGTCCAAAAATAGGACTCCATTAAGAAGGCCATTGTCCATGTTGTGGCTATTCGTTCGTGGCACTAAGTAATGTAGTTTCTGTAGAATGTATAGGCCGGAAACCAGATTGCTGTTCCGCAATGATGTTGTTTTCAGTCATAAACAATCTCAGTTGTTTGCATACTATTTTTTAAGTGTACTGAATATAAACCCCCCTAATATTTCTGCATACTAGAGATGAGCCGATCAGCATAAATTAACGATTAGCAGATTCGATTAATCGATGGCCGATCATAACATAATCGGCCGTTTAATTCCACGTCAAAAATGACCAACCTGGCTGCCGCTCGACTCCGAAATTTCCCGATTTGCGCAAGAGTAGTTTCATCAGTGTCGCGCTTATTTCTAGACTCAAAATACTTGTTGCTAACGCTTTGATTGCGTTTAAATTTCATTTGATTGCGTTTATATTTCATTTAATTGCGTTTAAATTTCGGGAATTTCGACCGCCATTTTGTACGCGACAAATCATGGTTCGTGCGCTAAAATGACTCGTTTCCAGGTCGACGCGGAAAAATGGCGACTTGGACAATCTACGGTTTTCTGCGGCGGTTTTTGTGCGCATTATTACAATTGAGAAGCGACAAAAACAAGAATATGACGCAGATTTTCAAGTATTTTTGTAAGAAATATGCCAACTCGTAGTCTCGTACATAATCATACGGCTAATTATGCGTTAGTTAAGAAATAAAAAACCGTGTCGCGTGTGATTATCGCGTTATAATGGCACGAGAGATGCGTGTAAAACACGAGGCGATAGCCGAGTGTTTTACTAGCTTCTCGAGTGCCATTATAACTCGATAATCACACAAGACAAAGTTTTTTTATTTCTTTTATAAAATAACACCATTAAATTAACAATAAAGCCATGAAAAATGTAGCGTTTCTAGGAAGCCTATGATGAAAACACGTTTTAGCGATGAAAATACACTCAACGTTGCAGTTAAAACATTCTGTTGTGTTGTAGGATTTATGGTGAAGGAAAATTTCGAGTGTTGGAATACATACATTTTAAGACCAAACTGGGACCAGTTTTCAAGGCCTTCCGGCTGGAATTGAACCCGCGACCCTGCGATGCTAGTGCAGTGCTCTGACCACTGAGCTACGGAAGCCGTTGCCGAGAGCCTTAAGATTCTGGGTATATTACAAGTAATTTTTGGCATTTCACTTGATTAAACTACATGTTCTAAGGATTTATGGTGAAGGAAAATTTCGAGTGTTGGAATATATTTGGAAAATTTCGAATTAGCCTTGTATCCAGGTATTCTTTGACTTCCTTTTGTGATTTAAACTACTTAAAATCCGTCAAAAACGACAGGAATCATGTCAGCTTATGCTTTATTGAGTTATAATGACACGGTTTTTCAGCTCATTAACCATTAACCAATCAGACAGCGTGTTGTTGCTCATTTACTTCCGGTTATTTTATAATCTTTTGATCACCGATTATTTAAAAAAGGCCGATTATCGGCTCATCTCTACTGCATACTACACTTATACTTAGGTTGGCGTACTACCGAAATGGTGTGTAGGAGGTCTTTTAGCACAACATGCATGTTTATGTTTATGGGCGTACAAGAAAGGCTGCTCAACGGAAATGTTAATTGTTCATATGACTGAGCAATGGCGCAACGCACTGGATCAACGGAAAGTAATAGGCGCAGCATTCATTGACTTCAGAAAGGCATTTGACTGCGTGTCTCACACTCAGCTTCCTGCCAAATTGCAAAGTTTTGGTATCATGGGTGAGCTATGGACATGGCTAAAGGATTACATCTCTAACAGAAGCCAGTACACCACGCTATGTACGGCGACCTCAAACCCGGCTCACGTGACCAGCGGCGTCCCACAAGGTTCAGTACTCGGACCGTTATTATTTACCCTCTTACGACTTGCCCTCTTACGATATTAACGACTTGCCAGACGCTACTTGCAATTTAGAGGATACAACAATTGAGATGTATGCCGACGACACCACGCTATACTGCATCTGTGATTCCAACGATTCGACAATCGTGTCCCTAAACCATGCGCTGAATCTGTGTGCTGAGTGGTGCAACACCAACGGGATGACAGTACACCCTACCAAATGCGAAGCGATGATCATCTCGAATACACAATTCGTGGGACCTATGCCACAATTGACCATAAATGGTAATACGGTGAAATTGGTGAATTCAACAAGATGCTTGGGCGTTGTGATGGATGACAAATTGAATTGGTCAGCGCATTTGAAGGGAGTGATAAAAAGTTTCTCTAGAAAATTGAACTTATTGAAATCTCTCCATTTCCTGCCGACGGTGGTACGGGAGCAGTTTTACTTCAAGGTGATTCTACCATCTATAACATACGGGATTGTGGCTTGGGGAAGTTGTAATAAAACGCCCTTCCAGGACTTGGAGAAAATGCATATACGAGCAGCTAAAATCATCTTCAAGTTAGATTGGAACACGCCAAGTTCCGAAGTTCTAAACAAGGTTAATTGGAAATCTATGGCCTGGGTTTACAAGTATAAAATAGCAACCCTTGTTCATAAGTCGCTACACCCTGAACTTATCGATGAAACGGGCCGCGCTGAATCTAAGCTCAACGAATTATTTATTAAGAGGGACACAGAGTACGCCTTAAGAGGTCGTAATGTTATTCCACTACCAAGAACGGAGACCATGCGAAGATCAGTCGCGTACAGAGGCGCTGTTATATGGAAGTACCTGGACGAATCAATACAAGAAAAGAGACATAATTTATTCAAAAAACATGTTAAGAACCATTTAGACCACATTCCAATTATGCCTAATCGGAAACACAACTGCGACTTCATATACTATTAATATCATCTTAGTCTTAGTCTTAGACTTAGACTCTAAATCGTTTCATATACATTTCTATACATTCTTATATATTTTATACTATAGAACTATAGACTCACTTTAGAACTCTAAATCGTTTTAGAAATAATTTTTTTATACATCCTTATATATTTCATACTATAGAACTATAGATTCACGACCCCATCAGCGTCAGCTGCAGTGCTGTAATTATCGTGATTAAATAAATGATATTATTATTATTATTATTATCTATATTTTATGTTCACGACGCACCAATGGCACCATTACAAAATAGGAGCCATGGCTTGACGGATAATTCGATTTTTTCCTCTTCGTTACTCCGTGTCACATTCGCGCTTGAACTGCATTCTTGAACTCATCGTGTATTTTGCTCCCTTGACGCCAGAAAGAGAAATCGCTGCATGCATGACTGTATTAAAGATTGGAAATATATATATTTCACAGAGTGGGGAACTACGATATATAACCATAAATTTGAGGCCAAGTTGCGTACGCGTTGACTTCAACTTTATACCAAGCCCTGGGATCAAAGTTGCCGTTGGGTTTTCCAATGCAAGTCAAAGTGACGCATCAGAAGTGACGATCGAACGTTCGTGGCCTCGCGTACTGATATAAAATCAATTTTTTTTAATGTATAAATTAAATAAAACTGACGAAGGTCTCCGCTCGTCAATATGTCGTTGCTAAAAATCTCAGCAGTTCACCACCTTTTCGTTTTACTCTATCACAAACGCTGCCTACGCAGTATTCTACTCTAAAAAATAGTTGACTACCCTGTCGTAAGTAGAATAACCTCGTTCTCTCTTTGTAAGTATTCTACTAAAATATGCGATGGGGTGTAGGGATCCAGATGAATGTTCCTGAAGTAATGCTCCACCAACTGCAACATATCTGATGCATCTGTTGTCACCACAAACTGTTTGGGTATCAGGATGACCAAGGATAGGTGCAGTGATGAGGCACTGTTTTAATTTCTGATAGGCTGCCTCGGTTTCTTCATTCCACTCACTTATCCTTTTCCAATAGCTTGTACAAGGGATTGGCAATCGTTTCATAGTTAGGGACAAACTTTCTTCACCAGCCACACACGCCTAGAAAGGTTTACACTTCTTTAACATCCTGGAGAGTTTTCCATTGACAAATTGCAGATGTTTTTTCCACATCAGGTGTGTCTCCTTTCTTGGATACTTTATGCCCAAGCCATGTAACTTCATCTGTAGCTAAATGACACTTTTTAGCTTTGATTTCCAGACCATGGCTCAGACAATTGAATACTTCTTGAAGGCGATGTAAATGATCCCCAAAAGAGTTTGATATAATACATATATCATCCATATATAAGATAAGGCGATCCTGAGGAATGGTGTTGAAAACCATCTGCATTAGGCGACACGAGGTAACACAGTCTTTCCAACTGGAAATGTTCAAGATTGTTTAGATAAGTTAAGTGCAGCCCCTTATTTTAGCACCATTGATCTGGCTCAAGGATACATGCAAGTTCCTTTAACACCAAATGACAAAGAAAAAACTGCTTTTCGTTCACCCACAGGACTGTGGCAGTGGACAAGAATGCCGCAGGGGCTTAAAAACAGCCCTGCCACTTGGTTCAGTGGTCTATAGTCTACACAAATGCGAATACTTCCATCATTTTTTCTAACAGGAACGATGGGGAATGCCCATGGTGAGTTGGATGGTTCAATTTTTCCTTCTTTGTAGAGAGTTTCCACTTTTTCATTCACTTCATCTACACACCCCAACGGTAATCGACGAGGAGCACAGTTAATTGGCTGGTTTATCATAACATCAATATTGTGATGCATTGTAGCTGCGAGGCCTTGGTTTCCAGGTGACTCGAAGACATCACTATTGTCACGCAGCAGCTGTTTCAACTGTTCTGCCTGTTGCTTTGATAGATCACTACCAGATCACTTTGATAGATCACTACCTAGTTGTACATCTGGTACTGGGTCATATGAAGGTATTTCCTCGGAATGTTCAGACATCTCTGTTGTATCAGTCTCTGATAACTCTGCTACAGTCTGACACCTCCAAACTTTAATGGGATGGTCCCATATGTTGGTTACACAAACAAGAATCATTGTTTGCCCTTTAGGAATCTTTACTGCTGCAACTGCTAAGCCTGTGCGGCGAATGAACTCTGGGGTAGGTTCTACAATTCCTTCAAAGGAGTTTTATTCCATACCTTCGATCCGTGCTGATAGAAATATTTTCTGTCCAGGATGTATCACTTTTGTAGCTGTAATTTGTACTCTGCAGATTCTGGCTGTGGTGACAGATGTGTTGTGGATGCATTAGTAATCTGTATACCATCAATATTGACAGTTCCTCCTTTACAGTCAATGACAGCCCCAAGCTGACTCAGCAGGGGAAAACCTAATATGCCATAGTCAATGCCTTCAATAACATAGAACTTCACATTGTCAGTTACTCTGCTTGTACCAACAGTAATTGAGGTAAATGTCACACCCGAACACTTGACAGGGGTTTGATCAACACTTGCAGGCTGTATACCATCCAACTTCTTGAGCAGAAGGCCATGTCGCTGGCAAGGGTAACAGATTGACTTCTGCTCCTGTATCACATAAGCATGTAAGTTTTCGATTATTTATAAGAATGTCTGTCATTAAAAGTTGCGAGTGGGCTGAGAGAGTGCTATGGATTACTGGTTGTTCGATTTGGTCTTCCCCAGCCCTTTCAGGTTTAAAGGACACTCACTTGGTTTTGGTTCTGGACAGCTACGGGTTCGACGTCCATCTTTCTAACATCGGCGACATGCATTCTTGTAGTTGCAAGACCGTGCTAAATGGAGAAGAGACCCACAGATGAGGGGAAATGGATTGGCTGCCTGAAGAAGCTTTTCTGTTGCCACGGTTATTCCTGTGTATGTTGCTGGTGTCGTTGGCATCAGTAATTCCACCATGTAAAGCTGTATTATACTTGAGTAATTGTAAGGCAGTTGTTAATTGATTCACAATTCGCTCTTCAAGATTGGCGAGATTCTTCCTTGAATACTTGTTCGGAATTAACTGCATTGATGTGCTTCACTGGTATACTTGGTGGTACAAGACGAGGCAGAAGGTCACTTGCAGCTTTAAGCATCTCAGGGGGGTTTTCACATCTGATTTATGTATCTGTAAATGTTGACCCAATGTTGAATCAGTTGGATTAGCTCCAAATATAAGAGCTTTAACGAAACGCTCCGTAATTTGTTGTTGATGTTCTTCTGCCGTCAAATTCACTGTCGGGAATGCTTGCTGATATTTCTTCCTTATGCGGCCCATCAATACGTCAAGCGGTTCTTCAGCGTGTCGCGAGATTGTTGTCAGTTCTGCTAAATGTTCACCGACCGTTTTCCGCTCGCCAAATTCCTGGCCAAATTTTTCTTTAAAGGTTTTCCAATCTTCCACAACGTTTTCGATAGTTTCCCAGTAATCACCAGCTCGATCTTTTAACAGTAGAGGAGCTTGAGCAATCAGTTGTGCGTCGGTCCAATTCTTCGCTTTCTTGATCTTTTCCAACTGGCGAAGCCATGAACCATCGTAGATCGGCAGAATAATCTTTAACCCGTTGTTATTCGTATTACCTGAAGTACTTGGAGCTTCGTATGTCATAATGAATACTTATTTCACCGCTGCCACCAGTGTAAACTGGTTTATTCAAGATCTCTTCTTCGAGTAATAACACAACAATCCGACATTCTCCCGCGTCTTTACACGCATATCCATATGCTACATAAATACATAACATACTTGTCTATTATATTATGCAAACATGCATACCCTTCGTAAAAATCTGTTATGTACTTAATTGGCAATGAGGAGGCCGCTGCGTCGTGTATTATTTTGAACGTTATCTCGGTCAATATTTAACGGTTTTAAATTCTGAAAACAGATTTGGAATTACCGAGTCAAAGTACATAACATTCGTGCCTATTATGTTACGCAAACGTGTATACCCTTCGTAAATACCTGCTTATGTACTTAAAAAGTAATCGGCCATGTTTGTGACTATTTTCTCCCCAACGAATATTGGCCGATCACGCAAAAGGCGTACTCGGAACTTACCGGTTGGTCTTAGCCAATCATGTGTACGAGATTTGGTCCTACTATGTACGGCTTATATATACAACAAATATATGTATACAAACTTTTCGTGAGAAATGGATCCCTGCCGCGGCGAGATTATCACCCTCGCCTCGCTACCTCGCTTGCGAGGGGATCATGGGTGTTAAAGGTAAAACTACTTCTCATTGTAAACAAGAAAAACTGTGCCCTATTAAATGTTTTGTGTTACATTTTCACAGGTAGAGCCTGTAAAAGTTCGGATTACGAAAAATGGAGCCCTGACAGTCGTGGTTATGGCCATATATGTTTGTTGGGTCAAAAAACTGTGTTTGAACGTCGTAAGCAAAAAAGTGTTTGTTTCAACGGCCACAATTACGATAGACCTATGAACACCACCATCTGTTCTTGCACTTGGAAAGACTTTGAATGGTAGGTTCTTTGATTTTACCATCGAATATGATAGATTGGAGACACTAGAAACGAAACGTTCGGTCATGGACAGTAACGTTTAACGTGACGTTCAAAAAACGTTTTAAAGCCAGAGTAGCGTCAAACTATGTCTGATATTGAAAATGTTCTCAAAAATTGTATTGTAACTTTTTTCCCGATACACTTTTCCGCATAAAAATGTTTGTAATGCAGATATGAGCTTCATCGTGGTTCATTGCATAGCTCTAGTGGTGGTCTTGCAGAGTGGAGAAATCGTGTTTCCAATAAATCCAGAAAACTAATTTGCGTAAAATCTGCCGCTTATCATAAACACAATTTCTCTAGATATACACTGCATGCTACCGCTAGAGTTATGCAATGAATCACGATGAAGCTCATATCTGCATTACAAACATTTTTATGAGAAAAAATGCAATTTCTCATGATTTAGACGAGCCACCTTAAACGAGCCTTCCGTCCAATCCATGGACATACATACTTCCGTCCAATCCATGATGGAAATCCAGACAATAATAGATTGTAAATGATATCATTTACTGGTCGACATATTAACAGCAACTGCCGTAACTGACAGTGTATACCTAAAATGTCCTCACGCATGTCGCCTCGCGCATCTCTAATATTCGCCATTTTAGCAAGGTCCCCCGGCAGTTTTTACCTTCTAAGATGACGAATAATAAAATATTCGTCATTTTACCAGACATAGAAAGCCATATCTTTATTTCGTTTTGTTTTTTTGTTTAAACAATTCAGAATAAAGCAACAGACCAGACTTCTTTCGTCTTCAATTTGTAATTTTTCCTTAATTGACGGCAACAGTCGCAGGAAGGTAAAAGCTGCCGGGAAACTTGCCAGGTTGGCCAATCACAAGGGGACAAGTTTTCACGCGAGTCGGACTTCTGGTAGCCTGCGCCGCAGATGGAATAACTGACTTAACCCAGGTTTTTCCGTCTGCGGCACAGGCTAACTTCTGGTTGCTAAGTTACGTTTACACACTGCTATTAATCGGGCCGATTTATGGTTTAGATGCATGGTATGTAAGAAGAAATAGGAAGAAGAGTAAGGATTATGAGCCCACAAATCATTCTGCTGACAGTTTCACGTCCTTAATGTGCATCTAAACCATAAATCGTCCCGATTAGTCGCAGAGTGTAAATGCACCTTTATTCTGTATGTTTAAAGGTATGTTGACATACTGCAATTAATCAGGTCGATTTCTTATCCTGCAGGTGCATGTTATTTAGTGCATTTGATTTACTCCTGAGAATATTGGAACATTTGCTCACGAATATTCCTTTTTACTTACTTATATAACATGCACCAAGATAAGAAATCGACCTGATTCATCGCAGGGTGTGAACGTAGTTTATTATATAAAGTAGAGTGTTTTATTGATTTTTCCACAACTAATAAAAGTGATAATCTCACATGTGATTATTTATGGTAATCGCACATGTGACGATTATCGCTGATACAGCACTATAGTTTAAAGCAGTTTTTTCTAAATAATTGGACATTTTTTATATAATAAACAGAAAAATACATGGATGCTTGGAAATATGAAATTTATTTCTCGTGTTGACCAGTATATCTCACTTGTTCGATATCCTTGTCAACACTCGAAATAGATTTCATATTTCCGCACATCCATGTATTATTCTCTATATAACTGACAGTGCACACGCTATCCCCATACATATGAACACTACAGCTACAAACCGAGTACAAGTCCTTATGACTCCAATGCCGCAGTATCCATTCATGGCTATTTCAGACGTAAAGTGTTGTCTAATACAGAATGATGGTCCAGTACTGAGTCGTGAAAATTCCTAAAAGTGGCTTGTTCGTTATTTCAATTTTGGTCCCAGGGGCGACACTGCAACTGAATTTAGCAAAATCAGATCTTAAAGGACATTGGCAACAAAAATTAAGTTTGTCTAATATGAAAGAACTCGTACACTGATAGAGTAACACCTTTTACAACTTTTCCGTATTTTACTTCGTTTTTGAAATATTTCAGTTTGTTTCATATGTAAATGAGAACCATCTCATTTACATATCAAACAAACTGAAATATTTCAAAAACGAAGTAAAATACGGAAAAGTTGTACTTTGGCGTCAGGAGATATAAGACATTTTTAATGAGTGAAAATACTCTACCCTGCACATGACGTCAGAGACCATTTACATATCAAATAAACTGAAATATTTCAAAAACAAAGTAAAATACGTGATTTTTGTTGCCAATGTCCTTTAAATCACGATCTTAAATCACGTATCACCTCAAGAACGAATTGAGATAAGCAACAGTTCTCGACGCCATTCTTTATCATTTTAGGTTTTTCAGATAAGACAAATAGTCTGGTGGAATGTAGCTCAACCTTGTTTTGTAGGCCCCCCAATGGGTTTTTGTATCTGTAAAGGATGGAGATTAATAATTTGGATGATGCCATCTCGGCATCCTTGGGGAATTTGAAATATTCGGAATTTCCATAATTACTTCAAAGATGGCGTCCAATATGGCCGCCATTTTTAATAATCAACTGAAATCAATCTTGTTTTATACGACTTCCGGTTGATTTTTGTTGTTTTTATGTTTTTATGCTATGGAGATTGATAATCTCGATGATGCCACCCCAGCACCCTTTTGCAATTTGAAATATAGTCATCTCTGAAATCCAAGATGGCGTCCAATATGGCCACCATGTTTAATTATCAGCCTTTTTACATAAATGAGAAATTTACGAGAGGTATGTTGAGACTAGTGATGGAATTGTTCATATATATATATATATATATATTGCAATCAACTGGTACATAATATACAGTAGCTCCTGCAAATACTACAATTATAATTACATTATACAATGTACACTGTACTGTTCGTCATGACACATATATCAACATATTCAATGTTCTCTAACTTATCGTTTCTGTCCTCATCATCATCATCGTTGACATTCTTTGTCCAGAAATTATGACAGCTGTCTGTGCTGTAGCAACTGCAAAAAAAACAGTACAGGATAACTGTGCTTTATGGCATCCACACCTTGCTTTTTCACATGGACGCTCTGAAGCACAACCACAGACAATCATTTCTAAAATTTGTGGAGGAGCTGGTGCCATGTTGCTGGGTAGCATCGGCAGAATAAGTGATCTGGTTGTGTTGTCTCTGGACCAGCCAAATTCAGTTGTATCGCGACGGCCGACGATCTTCACTTAATACTGTCTTCCAAATACATACCTGAAAGTGTGCTCGCTTCACATTTTCCGCAAATGCTTCTGAGGTTGGGCGAAGTGACTTCAATTTTGGGCCGGCACTTTCATCACTCCAGGTTTTGCTGTTTTGGCTAACCATATCTGATAGTGAACATCCAACATGCTATCACTGCATTTGCTACCATAGCAAGCAGCTAGAAACGATGTGGCTTGTGCTATCACCAGATCCATGTCACTGTTGGGCTTACCAATTGAGTCGAGTTTCAGTCCCTTCGAAATAATCTTAATGGCGGTGACTTTCCCAACACCCTAAAGACACCCGACTGTGTCACATCCAGCGAGCGCGTGTGCAGCGAGCAGGTGTGGAACAATTGAAGCATTCTTTAGCGCTGTTTGACCTATGATAATCATGCCTCTTTGAGCACTTGTTCCTTCCATCACCACTGTGCACGTCAATTTGCTATTTGCGTAATAATGCAGCAACAAGACGAAGACGTCCGGTGTCGTCGCATATTACTTTGATGCACTTTGTTCCTTGCGTTGCCACCTCAACCATCTGCTGGACCATAATCACATCAGCCTCTTCGTGGCTTGTTCTAAGGTAACTCCTTTGGATCATAATTCCTTTATCACATACTTCTTGAGGAGTAGGAGATGGCCCTGTTAATACCAATCTATGGTTGTAGCTGATATTAGTTGCTTGCAGTAGGCTGACTCTTTCTGGTATTTGTTGGCACATATCGATGAGCTGAT
This sequence comes from Chrysogorgia sp. JL179-B06, assembly GCA_035772405.1. Taxonomy (NCBI): domain Eukaryota; kingdom Metazoa; phylum Cnidaria; class Anthozoa; order Scleralcyonacea; family Chrysogorgiidae; genus Chrysogorgia; species Chrysogorgia sp. JL179-B06. The sequence continues at coordinate 1,512,807 of JAYKKM010000319.1, forward strand.
TCTTCTTCTCTGTGACTGATAAGATGACGTTGCGTGGAGATAAGGGTGCATCTGCGCGGATTTGGCGACATCCGCTCGCCAGCGATCCAGCCCGATAACTTCGTGTTGTACCCTTTATAATATATTCATAATAGCGATAGAAGACGAGATATACATCGCTCCGAACCAGCTTGTAAAGGACAAACGATAAGAGGCTGTTGACGCGGTCCTGCGCGGTTCCATTTTGCGGTCAGTGAATGATCCAGAGAATCGCACATCATTCGTTTTCCAGCTATAATAAACTCGGCTTCATTTTCTAGCTATAATAAGTTGTTTGCTTTATCTAATTCTAAATTTTAAGAATGTTTTTAATTCAAATACCAAAAACGGCTGTAATTGAACAAACCAAAAATACTTACAGTGTTTCAGAAGATGGCGCTGCAATATGAGCCTGCAAATTGTTTGGTCAGTACTATTCTCTTCTATTTTGTATTGTGACTGATTTTGACCAATTGTGATAATTTTACAGGAATCCAATGTTAACTTAGCACGTTAAAACAACAATATGCTATTTATTAGTTAATAACTTCAATATTTCTGTTTGGATACATTTAAAAAGAACGTAAATGTGCCATCAATTATGGCAGCCATCTTGGATTCCAATATGGCGGCAATGGTTGGACATAAAATGTGGATTATTTCAAATTCCCCAAGGATACCGGGATGGCATCATCCAGATTATTAATCTCCATACTTCATAGATACAAAAACCATACAAAACCATTGGGGGGGGGGGGGGGGGGCTACAAAACAAGGTGAGGCTACAAACGGCCATTTGGCAACCAGACTAAAACCTAACTTCCGTTTTTCAAGAAATGTAGTACTGCGCAATGTACACTATGGCGGTACCACGCATGCCGTTTCTTTAACGTTATATAGTGTGTATAGGTAATAACAGTTTCGAGTGAAATTTTTAAGCATGCGAGTCATGTGAACACCTTATACACAAGACGCCCGCTGGGCGTTAACTCGGGCTACTTTAGCGTGCGCAGGGACTTGGATGCAATAGGGTATAACTGCTGAGTCAGCCATTATTTCGACATGAAAGGAAAACAAGATACTCACCAGCTACATAACTGACTTCAAACACTTCCAAGCAAACAAAAATACGTCAGATCGAACCACTCGATCGAAAGAAAGAAGGCACATGTACTGATCACATGCATAGATATAGTCACATTCCTCAGTTTCATAAAGCCTGTCGGGTCAATATCGCGACAAAAATAAATGGTCGTGGCTAGGTTGAGGATGTCTGAGTCGTCTTCTGGACGATCCTTTTATTAGTATTAGTATTAAAGTTAGTATTAGAAAACCATTAGGCGGGGGGTTAGGATCTAAGTTGTTTTTTATTCCATCTGGCCAAAAAAAATTGCGAAACCTAGACTCAGCAACCACAGTAGCCCAAGTAATTATGCTCTATGTAATCGCTATGAATACTGCAACCCTATTGGTTTACCATAGTGCGATTTGAGCATTAATTGCATCCTTTAGGGCTATAATCGTATCAAATTAACTATCACAATTGGCCAATCACAGTTCGTATAGTAGGTATAGGTTTTGGCTGCACAATAGGTAGCAGCACAACAGTAAGAAATACAACACTCACCAGCACATGACGTCACGGTCATATTTAAAATGGCGCCCCAAGTAAAGGTTTATTCAACTTTTAAAATGTGTTACGAGCATTTTCGTAGTGCCAAACTAGTATAATCCAAGTAGCTAAGTTATATACGTCATATGAAAAATAGTTATTTTTGATTGCCAATGTCCTTTAAATAAAACATGTGAACAAGCAATGTTAAAAGCAAGCAAAGAAAGAACCCGTTATTTGTGTCAAATTTCATCAAATTTACCTCCAATACATACGACCAGCATAATTGCAAAATCTAACAACATAGGCAAGATTATTTTTGACTTCAACACTTTCCTTTGCTTTTGTAGTGACGTGGGTTTTATAAGACTGTGGAGATTCGTTTGTATGAGAGATTACCATGCTGGTTTCAACCCTGATGCACCGCCTCGACCATGTAATAAATTCTACAACAAAACCCAAGGGTACGCTTTTGTAAATATAAATGTTAGCTGTTTGGTCCACCATTACTGATTCATGTATGGACAGTATTCATAAATGGCTGTCAATTTGACATTCTGACTTACGTATATAGCGACGACATTCATGCACAGACAGCTTTGTGGCAAAAAAGAAATACGAATCAGCGATAAGCCCCTCGCCCGCCTTTTCTGGTAGAGGCTATTTCAGATACGGTAGTGCACCTCGCGCATGCGTACAGTCAATTAGTTATCATCCCATATGCTTAGTAAGTATGGGAGACGTGGGTGGCGGTTAGTAGGCCATCAGCAGGATTGGAAAAACGTTACAAAAATTTTTTTTCAACGGTGGCATATTTTGCATGATATTTCCATGTTCGTGTCTATCTGTTTGACTTCTCATCAAAATTCCCCGTGGTCAAAGTTGATCAATAACTAGATATATGCTTTTAAATTTACACACAAATATGCAAATTCAGCATCTTCTTTTGGCAGCCATTTTGCCTCGGCCTTTTAAAATAGTCATGGGAACGAAGGCAACAGCCAATCATAATTTATAATTCGTTGCTTGGCAACCTTTTACTTACAAGATGGCTGCTATAAACAGGCAATGTAATTTGCATTTATGCAATAACTTGCCGGAAAATGAACCAGTTTATACACTCACGACGAAGAGATATGATACTTTTATTGAATATACAAGGCGGTGGAGTACTTTGTGTAAATATCCAGAAAAGACGGTGGCTTTGGCGAACTCTAGATATTTAGAATTGACATTCGAACAGGCTAATGAGATGTATTATCACGAATCGTGCTACAAAAGATACACAGATGATGTAAAGTTGAAGCGTGCAAAAAGTGCGATGGTTAGTACTTAATCAATTTAATACTATAGGCTGTAGATATGCATTAATCTTCTAAATTATTTACCATTCATTGCAAAATGTTTAGCTCCAAAATTTATTTTTTTAAATAATTTATTAAGGAAAGTACTCAAGATGACCATGGATTTAAAAGATTAAGATCGTCGACCAACGATTTGCCCCCTTCAGAAAAGGAAAGATCAAATGTTCTACCTTTGACTTGCATCATTTGCCAGAAACAGCTCAAGTGGGTCACTGTAGGTGGAAAGCGAGTTCGCGACAAATTTTCCCAGGCAGAAACTGAGACAGCTGGTCAGTAAAATTTTATTCATATAGATTTGATTCTTGTAGAAGCCATTTAGGGGGGGATGTAATTTTGTATTGTCGATTTATAATATCTTCTTGACCCACCCAAGGGCAATGGTTTAATTTTTGCATGCCACCCCCTATCATTGGACACAAATTAATGGGCCACCCTGTTCGATTGAATTTTCCCTCATCTATGTGGGGATTGCCAGGAGGGGCTACCATGGTTGGTGGTGCTGAGAGGGAAACTTTTAAGTCTGAAGCCATTTGCATTTGCCAGTTTTCATAATAAAGAGTGTTGGACTACAGGATGTATAAAACAAGACCTTTAGAAATCAGAAGCTTTAGAAATTTCGCTTTGTCTAACCTATGTGCATACAATTAGAAGCTATCTTAAATTCCCATGTGTATAAGATTGTGAGTTTTTCTACAGATTCTGATTTGTTAAGATCTCATTTTATTGATACACCCTGCAACACCATATATGCTGCTTGCTTGTGTCAAAATGCTATTTTTAGGAAAGCTTCTCCATGCAGCTGAACAAAAGCAAGATGAAAACATTTTGATGCATATTCGTGACCGTGATTGTGTGGCAATAGAGGTTAAATACCACAGAAGCTGTTTCAAACAATATTGCAGAGGAATAACCTACACGCAAGAAAGGTATTAAAGACATAATGCGATAATGTGACAGGTTGTCATTGATGATTAGTATATCCTGTACTACCAAACATTGTTTACTTCAATTTATGGTAATAAATGGTGATAATCTTTGTTAAAAATATGTTCGGTACATATATTTTCAGTTTCCAAGATAATACTGAATTGACCAGCAATGATGTAATCCATTGTCCTTTAGCCAGCGATGAAGATTCAGAACCTAGCCTTTGTGATATAAGTGACATGCCCATCCACAAAACCGACATGAAAAATATAGAGCTGTACCATACTGGCATGGCTGTAAAGAAGAGCATAGCAGATCAATCTAAATGGAATATCAATTGGCCACCTACTTCAGAAACAATCAGCCAAGAAGAATGTGCTAAACTTGTGCCTGTAGAACTATTCAATCTTTTGGCCCTGGTAACTAATGCCACCGAAGAAGTTCCACCATCTGACACCTTTGTCGAAGTGACTGATGAGGCAAGAGCTAAACTTGTATCTATTTGCATGGATATTATTTACCTGTCCTCACATGGACGGATACAAACACCGAAGTCTCTTGCTCTGGGTCTTACTTTGCGACACTTGACTGGATCAACAACAATTTCTAACCTTTTGCACAAGTTTGGACACTGTGCATCCTACGACTCTGTAGTTCGATACGAAACCGGCTTAGCAATACAGCGAATGGAAACAAACAAAACAGTCCCCAAAGGCTTTCACCCAGGAGTATTTACTGTTGCAGTATGGGACAACATTGACATGGATGAAGAAACTGGGTCTGGAAGTGGTACAACGCATCACACAAACGGTATATTAGTACAACCTTCTGTCTCAGAATTTGATCAGCAAGCAACTTCTCTTAACATAAAAAGATCGCAGAGAAAGCTTCAAGTAGAGCCTGTTCATATTGATCCTTACCGGCTTACATCCCGCGAAGGTCCTCAAGATATATCACCTGAGATATCTATTGGTACATCTACCATTAAGACAAATCGAATTGTTGCTGACCAAAGGAAAGATTTTGGATTTATAGTCATTAAAGTACTTAAATCAAACCACTCATCTTCTGCCTGGTTGGACTGGATACAATCAACTTCTGCAGGATCATTCTATTATGCAAAAGTCTGCTATTCATTACTTGCCAGTGATTGAAGCATCTCCCACCGAGTATTCGACTGTGAACATGATTCTTACCAATAGTGTTAAACTGGCAAATCAATTGCAGCTAGAGTCCATGGTTGTCGTCTTCGACCAAGCCATTTATGCGAAAGCTCAGATAATCAGGTGGAAAGATCCAGTGTTAACAAGCAAGCTGGTAATTAGATTGGGAGAATTTCATACCATGATGTCCTATTTGGCAATTCTTGGAAAACGCTTTGGTATTGCTGGGTTGCAAGATATCGTAGTTGAAGCAGGCATTGTTGCAGTAGGCTCCATCAACGGTGTATTAAGTGGGAAGCATTACAACCGGGCTATGCGGGCTCACAAGCTGATGTTCGAAGCCCTGGAAAGGCTGAGATTCAAAGCTTTTATCGATTCCCTTTCAGAAGAGGAAGGGGAGTGTGTAACATCAATGATCAAGAGGCTTCAAGACAGTTTTCACTCCCAAACTGATTTCGCAGACGTGTTGGGCTCAGAATGCATGGATGAGCTTGCTGTGAAATACGATTCATTTATTACCCATGAGAGTGAAAACCGACCAAGCTTTGCTTTGTGGAGCTCTTACCTATCCATGGTAGGAAACCTGCTGTCATTCCTTCGAGCGACACGCACATCCGATTGGCTACTTCATCTGGATGCTGTCCGTCTCATGATTCCATGGTTTTTTGCGTATGATAGAATAAACTACTCGAGGTAAGTATAAAAGACTCGAAGTCAGAGTGTTAGCAACAGTAAAGTTATCTACGATACGCGTAGATACGCAAAGAGTATATTAATATCTGTAAAGACAAAGAAATATTTTCTTCCAGATACCTCCCTGTTTACTGGCTAGAAATGAAAGAGCTAAAGGACTCCCATCCTTTTTGCTACGAAAACATGTGTGTGAAAGGACAGTGGACTGTACAACGACAAGCACAGCACTCTTTTGCGTCAATTGCTTGCGATCAGGCAATAGAGCAAACTGTAAACAGAGACACTAAATCTACTGGAGGTCTTCGTGGCATTTCGCTTAATCGGGGTTGGTTTTGTTACATTTTATAGCACATTTTTAAGTTGAAAATAATTAATATTGGTATTATTTGTATATATTTTCAGCATTAGGTAACAGTTGCACTAAGATTGTACACAATTATTTTTATTATCATAGGAGCTGTACAACGATGGCTATTAGCACAACCTGACAGAGCAGCAATCAGCCAAAAGTGTCAAGAAATGGCTAGCGTCAGTTCTAACACCAGAACGCCAAAGAGTTTGGATAAAACCCGAAAAGAAGCTGACGAGCAGTCGGTACAAAACATCCTTTCCACCATCGACAGCATGATCAATCCTTTTACCCATGACTCGGAAGAACTTGTTTCCTTAAGTTCTGGCTTGGTTGCTTCAACTGATGTAAAATCGGACATGCTAGAAGCTGAAATCAAGGGAGAAGCAGCAGCTGTGAGGTACGTTTGTGTTGTACTGTAGCTTAGCTGAAATTTATGTTAAGAGTTTAGGAAGGCTGCATGTGGTTGGCATTTGTCAGTTATATTAAGTATGGATCTCTTGGAAATTTTGAATATACATGTAATTAAGTTAATATGTGTTTAATAATGGCTTTTCTATCCACAGCTACATGAAAGAGTGCGTGATTGACAAGGATAAAACGATTTTCGATACATTAAACGGAATGAAGCTCAAAAACTTTGGAGATGTTCAGAAGAGACCCAGCAAGTCATCCAAGCTTAACTTGTTGAAACATGACAAGAATATGTTCTCTCGGCTTCTTGTTGCTATCAAGTCGAGAAATATAAACCTGCAAGAAGTGCTTAAATTCAGCCTTGGTCCTATTTCGTATTCACTTGCAAGTGCTGATGGTAGCTTGGCGAAAACCAACAAGGCAGTGTTGTTGAAAGTGATCGAGCAAGAAGTGCCTAACAATCGCCACATAATAGAAACTCCACCCCAAGGCTCGGCACTGATGGTGGATGGTATGGCTGTTCTGCAATGCTTGAAGGTGGCCAAAATCCCACCCACATTTAAACAGTTGGCACAGATGATCCTTGAAATGATTGTGAAGATAATGTTGTTATACAACAGCAACAGAGTAGATTTCGTCACAGATAGATATCCTGATCTTAGTATCAAGAATTGTGAGCGAAACAGAAGAGCGGCAGCTGGATATCAGCGCATTGAGATATTCAGTGGTGATCAGAAGACACCCACGCAGTGGAAGAAATTCTTAAATTGTGGTTCAAACAAAGAAGCACTTGTTGAATTCTTGTTCAAGTCCTGGTGCCAAGCAATCCTTTCCATTACAACTCTTGAAGTTCATTTGTTCATTGCCCATGGCGCTTTTTGTCATCAGTTACGCTATGGTAACCGGACACTTCCTACAGTACGTCCCATTCCAGAGCTGAACTGCAGTCACGAGGAAGCAGACACACGGCTGCTTCTCCACGCACATCATGCTGCTGTATCTGGATGGTCAGACGTAATTATTAGAAGCCCTGACACGGATGTTGCAATCATCAGCTTGTCAATGCAAGAATCTTGTCAGGCAAACTTATTCTTTGCTACAGGCAAAAAAGATCAGGAACGCATTCTTGACATACGCTGCATGGTGAGACAAATTGGTCCTACTGTTTGTGCATCATTAATTGGCCTCCATGCCTTCACAGGTTGCGACTCGACCAGTTCCTTTCATGGGAAAGGCAAGGCTACTTTCTTCCATCTTGTGAAGGAAAACGACCAGCATGTAATGGCATTGACGCAATTGGGTCAATCCTTCAACGCCGATAGAGAGCTTATCACTCCGTTGGAAGCACTGGTATGCCAAGCCTACAAGTCCAACACTGAATCAGTTGACAAGGCAAGGTACCTGCTATTTTGTACCGGCTCGAAAGATGGAGCTTCCTTACCTCCAACACAAGATGCACTAACACAACATGTGAAAAGGGCCAACTATCAAGCAACTATTTGGAGACACTGTCTCGAAAGCCAGCCGGAAGTGCCATCACCGATTGGTCATGGGTGGACCGCTGACAGTGATGGCTCTCTTAAGTATGTCTGGATGACCAAACCACCTGCTCCAGATGATGTCCTGCAGTCTTCATTTTGCAGCTGTAACAAGACGGCGTGTGGGAAGAGATGCTCTTGTAAAGCTAAAAAATTGTCTTGCACTGGTCGTTGCAAATGTTTTCAGAATGAAAGGGACTGTTTAAATGAGTTTACAATGAATCCTGAGATTGAAAATCATCTGTGCGATGAGGGCAGCGATTCTGACATTGACATATAATAGGAATTTATATAGCTAAATTTAAAGGCTTGTAACTTTCGATTGATCAGGATGAACCATGGGGAACTTCTGTTTTGAATCATTTTAGCATAGTACTACATGTAACAAGTGAGAAAATGTTGCCACCATTAATTAAAAAAAATGTCATTTTCTAGTGGCTTTTTTTGGCTTTTGCTGATGGCCTATAGGGGAGGAAAACTCATTAGGCGGGGGATTAGGGTTAGAAAACTCATTAGGCGGGGGGTTAGGGTTAGAAAACTCATAAGGCGGGGGGGTGTTAGATTCTTTTTTGTGTTTGGGACTGGGTTTGGTGCTCTACCGTATCTGAAATAGCCTCCACCGCCTTTTCTATCCTCCCATAGTTTCATCCCAACACCCCCCATCCACGGTCCCCAAATCTCGCACGCCGTGTATTTCAATGTGTATACATATTTGCAAAAGCCCGTACGTTTCGTCGAAAATTTAACGTTATCTCGGTCAATATTTAACCGATTTAAATTCTGAAAACAGATTTGGAATTACCTAGTCAAAATACATAACATAAGTGCCAATTATGTTACGCAAACGTGCCTAACCTTCGTAAAAACCTGCTTATAACATTTAGTTTTATTATAACAGAGAATCAATGATTTTTTTGCTGCACGGGTGATTATAGCAGTTTATTATATGGCTTGGCTCGTGAGCGGTCTTAACGCAGCTTTTCTGCAATCTGATTGGTTCCTGAGCGGTCTTAACGCAGCTTTTCTGCAATCTGATTGGTTCCTTAGTGGTCTTTACAAACCGCTAACGATCGGTCACTACAAAACAACTGAAACGTTTTAATAAACTTGAGGAAATGTGAGAAATGTAAAAGAGCCACATAATAAAAACCGTATTAACCTGTCTTTGACTTTGGTCTTTTCGCACAGACCTCGCTCCTTCGTCTCTCGGTCTGTATACTAGCTGAGACACCACGGGCAGGATAATTTTGCCTTAAAGACCTCCCGCTTCGTCAATAAGTGTTTAGTAAAAAAAGGCCGTGCCGAGGACTAACTGAAACATATGGGCCGTGCCGAGGATTAACTGAAACATATAGGTCGTGCCGAGGACTAACTGAAACATATAGGCCGTGCCGAGGACTAACTAAAACATATAGGCCGTGCCGAGGACTAACTGAAACATATAGGCCGTGCCGAGGACTTACAGTACTGAAACATATAGGCCGTGCCGAGGACTAACTGAAGCATAGGCCGTGTTGAGGACTAACTAAAACATAGGCCATGTCGAGGGACACCCCCTGATTCCCCGTTCCATTCCCCGTTCCATTCCCCGATTCCCCGTTTTAAAGATAGCCTGAGTTTTTCCTAAACTCTCATTGCTCGCGGCTACCTCCTCCGCAGGCGTTTTTTTGGGATGATGATGAATCGATAGATGAGTTTGATGTGCTCGGTCAAACGAGCACGAGAGTTGATGAGAGTTTAAAAACCGCGCGAAGCACAGCCTTAGGGACTAGGCTCGAATTTTAAAATATTATGTAAACAAATATGGCGCCGCGGGTGCTTCGTGAAAAGCAAAAGGCAAATGCCTTTGTCGTCCAAGAGAAAGACCTCGTCGATCGCCCAATCTAAACAGTCTTACTACAGTGGAACCCCTATTAAGTGGCCACCCTCGGGGAATTGGCAAGTGGCCGCTTAATAGGAATTTGTCAAAATTAATATAAGGCGTGACAGAAATGTGATTTTATTTCAAAAAGATTATGCTTGATGGCTTATGACAACTGTTGCACACAATGTATTATATAAAAATTGTTGTTTATAAATGCACCATGCATTATTGAAACTACAAACACGTTAACACTGTATAAATTGTCGCGAAAACACTACGTATTTGTTTCAAGAATCATAGAATTCCTCTCAAGAAAATATGGCGATACAAGTTAAAAGTCGAGGGTAAACGCATTAACAGAGGAGGTGGCTATGGCTTGGAAGTTCCATGTGAATACCACTTCACGGGAGATAAATTTTCCATTGAGTGGATAGCATCAAAGCTTGAAAAAGAAGGATTTAACTGAACACATATCTATAGTCACTAGCTATAGTAACACGGATGTTTTATCAGTTTTTTTGTCATATTTTATTTCTGACTGTCATCACGTTTCTTCAAACAACACCAACAACCAACTGTTTCATACTTTTATAAAAACATTAAATGTTTGGTGGCTGCTTAATAGGGGTAAAAACGATAGCAGAACCTTCATCTGGACGGCCAAAAGGTGGCCGCGGCCGCTTAAAAGGGGTGGCCGCTTAATAGAGGTTCCATTTACAGTATTATACTGACAATAACTTTGGGACTTTGATAACTTGACCGCTTAATAGCGGGTGGCCGCTTAGTATGGGTTCCATTTACAGTATTATACCTCTCTCCTCCGCAGAGGCTTCCGGCAATGCAGTAGAGGGGGCCTATATGGTTCGAATAATCCGAACCCATATAACCCCCCTCTACTGCATTAGAAGCCTCTGCGGAGGAGAGAGGTATTATACTGTCAATAACTTTGGGACTTTGATAACTTGGCCGCTTAATAGGGGGTGGCCGCTTAGTAGGGGTTCCACTGTATATTTAAAAATCGCTTAAAATATTTTTTGTTGCGTAGACAGTGTTTTGGATATATAGCAAAGCGTTTTCGCTTTTGGTGGTGAACTGCCGAGATTTATAGGAACGAAATACTGACGTAACATAATGTAACAGTTGTATGTAATAGTTGTATGTAATAGTTGTATGTAATAGTTGTATGTAATAGTTGTATGTAATAGTTGTATGTAATACTGTAGTTGTGAAATAAATTGTTCTGATTCTGATAGCCTTGTTCACTATTATAGACACCGAAAGATTGCTGGCGATAAATGCAAAGGTGGCTTAGAAAGGTGGTTCACGCCACAGAATACATCTTGTCCATTTGACCGTAAGTTTATGGAGACGTTACCAGCTCTATCTCTGAGTTCGCTTAGCCTAATTTTCGTCACGTCTGCTTCTTATAAGCCGTTAATGTTCCGAAAGTCTCAGACTCTCAGTACAAATAAAATATAGTCAAGCCAGTCGAACATAAATTATGAATTTGTGTTGTGTGCTATGAAAGGTAAACTGATGGAAACTCAGGGCACTTTGTAAAATGTGGTGTATTGGTATTTTTTTTACTATTATAGTTGATCAGGCGTTCCTTTTATACGCTGAACTAGACCATATCCAATACGTGAACCTCACGAACACTGCCGATCGTTCATCCACAATCGTTGGATTGCGTGGAGCTGTCGCGCTTGTATATGATAAAGCGGAAGGATATATTTATTGGGCTGATATGATTGATCACCAGATCAGAAGACAAACGTTAAACGGCTCTGGTAAGAATACTTATAGCATCATGAAAAATGTTTGTTCTTGATCTTTAATCGTTATAGTTTTGGGATTATAATGTTCAGTTGGACTTGATGTCAGGCAATCGGTTTTACCTCTAGGGTTGCCTCACGTTGTTGTTGTCGGTGGTGTTTGTTTGTATGTGTGTGTGTGTCTCAGTCTGTCTAGGTCGGACTCAGAAACATCTTCTGAGGATTAGAGCTTAACCGATTGTCTATCACCAGTCAAGGTGTCTTCATGAATCACACGATCCTCACGAGGACGTCACTGTTTTTTTGGTTCAAGTAAATATGTGGATGAGTTCACGAAAATATCAACACAATTGTTGTTGTTTCCTCCAACTCTATCCATGTGCTATTGCTTGGAAAAGGCAAAATTCGGTTTCGGATTGATTCTGCGTGAACTGATCTGGTAATTTTGACCATCCGATAATCTTTATCCACTTCGCTTCGATTTGGATCCTGTGTGAGTGTGAAAATCTTGGAAAATGCTTAGAAAAATCAGTGAAAGTCTTGGGATTTGTGTGCTCTTTAAGCCTTGTTGTGTTCATGCCTTACGACGCGTAACTTTCTTCTTTTATTATTTTCTCTCCCAAAGATGAGGCGATAACTATTGCTGGAATCCGTCAGGTGGAAGGCATGGATTTCGACTGGACAACAGGAAATCTTTACTGGGTAGACGCCGGAGTGGGAGTTATTGAAGTTTGCAGAAAAAATGGCCAGTATCGTAAGACTCTTCATTATGATAATTTAGACAAACCTCGAGCTCTTGCTCTGGATCCAGTAAACGGGTAATTCGATAAATTAGTTGATAAACGTATTAGTTTTTTGTCTACACACGTAAACATCTCACAGTTTTGTAACAAGGTTGTTGGTAACATGCCTGTAACAGCATTGTCAACATGATAGATCAGGACTGTTAAAATAACAACACTGTTCAAGCATGTTTCAACATGTTGTGACAGGCTTGTTGAATCGACAGCAGTTGTTCATGCATGTGAGAACATGCAAAAACCAGCTTGATAGAACAACCAAGTTCATGGCTGTTGTAACAATGCTGTTCAACCTTGTTATTTCATCATGTTCTGACAACATGTATCATGTATGAACAATGTTGTTCCTGAACAATTCTGTTTCAACATCCATGAACAGGCCTGTTGACAGCCCTGTTCAAGCTTGCCGATATCAACTGTACACACATGCAGGTAGAAACAGACTGTGCGTTTTTACGTGTGTACATGTAGTTAAAACTACTCTTGCTATAAATGGGCTCAGTTTTACTAGACATTGCGAGGGTGAACAGATAGAGGAAATTTTGGCTGTTATAGAATGGATACTTTTAAGAATCCAACCGGGACCAGTTGCGAAAATGCAACATCAAGATCTTCCTGCTGGGAATCGAACACCCGCGAGCCTGGATCTCTAGACCAGCTCTCTAACCGTCTGGCCGTTGTTATCTTTAACCGTCTGTCCGTTGCTATATAAAGGGCAAACATTGACTTTCCTGTACTAAGGCCAAAAAAAGTATTCGCATGTTTCTGGTCAGTGGGTCGGTCCAGAATTAACGCGGCGACGCGGCTTTTTTTTTAATTTGTTTTTCAATGAAACGCTTTTTTCAGAGATGGTGAGTACTTTTCTAGTTTCTATATGAAGTACAAACATTGATTTTTATGCTTTTAACAGAATAAACGTTCGCCATTGTTCTCTGCGAGGGTGTGCCAACAAACACGCAACTGTTCAGCGGTTTTGATAAAAAAAACGTTGACGCGCACAGTCAAAGGCGACGCGCGCGCTGACCAGAAACAGAATACTTTTTTTCGCCTAAACGTTATTTAGCTAATAGCTCACTTTCATGTAAGTACACTGTACGTATGAACAAAATAACTAAGGACATATTCATTCTCGAAAGACCGGGATTTACTCGACAGTAAAGTTAGTAAACAAATGTCAAGAACTTACAACATCTTTGGAGTAACAATTATAGGTGTCGGAAAACTATCTATATATCTTTACACTTTCATACCTCTAATTGTTACTCTGAAGATGTTGTGAAGTTCGCAACGAAACGTTAGTAAATATGTTTTAAAACTTGACTTGTTTCCACACTATTATGGCAATACATTTACGTATATTGAGCGTGGGCGCTTTCGCCTGGAAAATCTATAGCCGAGAATGTCAAGAACGTTTAAGAACAGAAATAAGTACAGAAATAAAACTGAAAATTCGATTAATACGAGACAACTTTGCAATAAACCTTGATTCAGACGTCCTGTTAATGGCTTTTCTTTTTAAAGTACCCCTGCGACGAAATATCACATTACGTTTCCTGGCATTTTTTGTTACAGAACATTTTAGGTTAATAATGTTCGCATTTGCTAAAAAAAAATTAACAACAAACATTCTATCACAAGAAATTTAACCTCCAAAGTCGCCCAAATTTTGTCAGCCATTGCTCAAAATTGTTCCAGACGAGCCCGCGATTCCACAGCAGAGTATGTGATTGTGACGTCAGATCGAGACTCAACACGTGACAATAGTCCGGGAGATAAGCGAAACATTGTTCAAATAGACGAGTTTCAGGGTCATGCGCAGTAGCAATTTTATTTCATATTTTTATATGAGGTAAAAACAACTGTTTTTACTAGAAAGATCATATTAAAAATAGTAAAAGTGCAAAGTTTGAAACTAATCGGGCAAATAGTGCGAAAGCTACGCACTTTGGAAGTTTTGCTCTTCACTATGGATTTAATAGGGATTTTTGCTTGGCGTGCAACGCCCGCCCGCCAAGCCAAAATCCTTATTAAATCACTAATAAATCCCTTTTGAAATGGCCAACTTTCTGCTTATGTAACTTCTTCCTTTTTTACACAATTGCTTTCAAACTTTGCACTTCTACTATTTTCAATATGCTCTTTCCAGCTGAAACAGTTGTTTTTACCTACGATGAAAATTTGAATATTTGTTGCTACTGCGCATGATCGTGAAAGTCGTCTATTGGTGATACAAGTACCAAATTGCACATACTTGATCCTTTTCAGGTGGCGTATAATATAAAATAAGGATCCACTATGGATCCTAATCGAAAGTTTCCATATGTTTTATATAAGAAACCACAGGAACCAAAGTCCTCAAAAAATGAAAATATTCTAAAAAGCCATCCTAAATTTTCTTACAGATTTTTGAAGGTAGCATTGTTATAAAATATTCCCACATAAATCTCGATGTGTTAAACGTTTTTGGCTCACAAAATAGTACCTAGAAGGTTCTCTCACTCTTGGTAGCAATTGCTTCCGCAGGCGCACAGCGCAGTGCAGGGCAGGTTTGCTTTGGTGCACTTGCACAGTCCACGGCATGCACGTTTGCAACATCTGATAAGCTCATTGCAGACCTTTGATGCCTCTGGTAGGGTCGTCCAGGTCGGTGCCCATCCACCGGGAGATAGATGCCATCCCCACTCTGCAGCACTCGGAAGCTCCTGAATAGGATCCAGTGTGCGACCCCGGACATGACCAGCTTGAAATGCTGCCCTCTTAACATGTTCCAGAGCCGCTTGGGTTGGTGGGATGCTCTCTATGCTTCTGGTGCCTTGCGAAAAAATGGCTTGCCGTGCCTGGTTGATAATCGGATGGGGGGTCGTTCGGCTATACATTAAGACCACGAACCGCTCCAGTACCCTCAATTGCTCCTCCGAGACAATTGCTTGAGGCGATGATAGGCTGCGGAAACCTGGTAGCCTCCGAGTAACAGTTCCATGCTTGAAATGCGGTCTTCTTGCTCTTCTTGCTCTAATCCTCAGAAGACGAAACCGTATCACACCCGGTGACGGCATGAAAGAAGGGTCTTCCTTCGCATTGCCGTGTGGTGAGTGAACTTGCTATCTTGTGGATTGGCAAATAACGCAAATGCTTGGCAACGCCAAAGGCAACCCACAGCTCCTCTACTTCTAATTTGTATGCAAATGCGATCGCTAAAATCCGTGTCCACAGTTCGTATGAGGATTTTCTTCATGCCACTCACTGAGGCGTGCTTTGCATGAATGAAGATACGGATATCTGCTTCCTCGTGGTTGTACGGTGCTAGGTCTTCCTTGTCTACCGTGGTGGAGCTGATGACATCAACAGCAGCCGTGCTGATTATCTCTACATCAGGTAGACTGATAGATGCGACGTTCGCTGCGAGATACTGGAGCAAAACTTTCTTGTTGTCATCCAGCCTCAAAAACGACATCCAATTTAGAGGAATCGCTGCATTGTCGCACACGCGTCTGCGAGATCCGGAGCCTCTTGCTTCACGCGTATCCTGCTTCAGGCTGTTCTCCAGGTAACGATCCCAAACCAAATCGATTCTCTTTACATTCTGTGACTGATAGTTGATGATGTACGGGAGAAATACAGATTCTGCGTACTCCTTAAAGGTCCAGGCGGGAGCATGTTAACTACAGCTGCAGCATCTAGAACAACCGCATCAACCAGAGGATGCTCCAGTATTGTGTCGACTTCAACGCATGTGATAAGTTCCGATTTCTGGCCTCTACGCATTTTTCCATTACACGAAAGTGCTGGTGGACTTGAACTGTTTTCATGCTTGAAAAATTCATCGAGATTCCCCTCTCTTGCTTGACATGCAATGTACAGTCTGGAAAATGGTCGACAGTCGCTCTTAACATCGGCAACTTGATTCTTTGTCTTATTCGTTTTCCTTTTCTCAGACGTGCCAAACAAAGACATGCTGCAATGTGCGATGGTATCTGTGATAGCTATTGAACGCTTATTGAGTCTTCTACATATTTGTCATATAGTGACTGTCCCTTCGCCTTGGCTGTCGTAACAGCTGCAACAACACATTTAGGCATGATTTCTTTGGTGTCCAACACAATAAGATCGGTACTATCTTCATAGAATGGATTCCCCATTTCCTCGATAACACTGATCAGAGGGGAACTTGCTCGTGGTGACGGGTGTCATCAGGCTTCCGTACATCAAATGTGCTCTCGAATTCCTTCACCTCGCGCTATTTCGGGCCCTGCAACCATCCAACGTCGAAGGGCTGTAGCACTTTCCGTTAGCCCTACTGCTCCGCCATCGCCTTTGATAATTGCATTTTCCTGCTCATGGTTTTGGTCGAGAGAAATCTTGGAGAAGAGATGCTGGGATTTCTTGAACTTCCCTTGTTCATAGCTACCTGTACCCCTCCCCATACACATCTGCTCTCTCCCATTGGATCTGTTTGGCAAGGGCGTAAAGAGGCTGATCCATTCCAATTATGGGTATCTGCCCAGGATTAATGTATGTGATTGCGTCCTTTACTATTTTCATGGAATGTTGGATCGTTACTTTGCTGTGTGCATTTTCTTCAAAGAGGGGTAACAGCGTCGTTATCGCAGTAGACGAGAGAGCTCCGGTTTGCAAGGAGGAAAAGTGGGCGGACCACGATTGATATTCTTTCTCCTCTAGTTTTTCCTTCTCTAGTAATTTCTCGACATTCGGTACTCGCATTTAATACTTTTAATAACCAAATCTGATTGTGGTTTACTAGCATTACATCCACCTGGCACCTAATAGTCCTTCAATTTTCTTTCCACATAAGGCTGAATACCGGTGTAGGCATCTGGTAGATTGGACACAGTTTTCCTTGTAGGCAGGTCAGGATTTATGAGTACTCGATTTCTGTCAATGCCATCAGAGTCGTCATTTCTGTCAATGCCGTGGAAATAGTCCTTAGTTGTACGTGAGCTTGGGTTGTTGTCTATGTTGTCCACACTACCAGTTGTAAACAGTGACTTCTTTAACTTTGAGGGGCATACTACACCGTCCTCTTCAAACTGTGCACATACACTGTTTCCAAGATCTGCTGAAATTGCATTACATGGTCGTATGAAATAGATAATCCTAATCTGTAGAGCTTATCTACTAATGTCTTCTTCCTAGTTTCAGCATGGACTAATAATCCCCAGATAAACTGGTAATGGCGGTTCTCTCTGGTTGCTGTAGCTTCATATTGAGGGTCTCTCTGACGTTTCAAAGCGTTGACAATCATAAGTTGGGAGAGCACCACCCCTGCGTTCATGCCCGTCGTATCATCTTTGTGTTTTACATTTGGTCCCTCTGATATGATGTTTACAAGCGCTAGGAGTATCTCAGGTACTGCAGAACGCTGACAGTTGACATCAAATGTACCATTAAAGCATTGTTTCTTAGATATTAGCTCTTTCCTGACAAGCATTGCAGCTTTGGCAAGATGCATGGCTTCAGTGTCATAGTTATGAGTTTGGGCAAACTGTAAATCTTCACCAATGTCACTAGAAAAAACAAGCTTTACTTCCTTCCCTTCAGTATACGCGCGGAGCTCTGATATTTGCGTGAGCTTTATATTCAAACACAACTAGCCACGTGTTGAGTTTTTGACGTCACTTCCTCTAATCGCAACCTAAGCGTCCGGAACATGTTCGAGTAATGGCGGCCACATAATCTCGTACTTGCGACTAAATAGAGGAATGTTAGCATTCATTCTTATGGACGTTTAATAATTTTTAGAATTTAATATCGAATTTATCTTTGGATTTTGCGTAGTGTAATGTTTTGGTCTGACTGGGGAACACAAGCAAGAATCGAGATGTCGGACATGGATGGCACAAACAGGACAATTCTTATCAAAAGTAAAATCAAGTGGCCAAATGGATTGGCCGTTGATTTCTTTACACCACGAAATGCTAGGGTGTTCTATTGGACTGACGCAAGTAGGGACGTTATTGAAAAGTATGAAATTTCCAATGGAAAAAGAACCGTAAGTGTAATTGTGAGACATTTCAACTAGACTGCTCATAGGCAGCCAAATAAATAAATGAAGTGATTTTCATTTAATACGAGAAATATACAATGATGTGTGTCTGTCTGTCTGTCTGTCTGTCTGTCTGTCTGTCTGTCTGTCTGTCTGTCTGTCTGTCGCTATCTATGTATCTTTATTTTGTACGTTAGTTTCAATCTACGCGGTTTTGTATGTCAGTTCGAGTATCCCACGCACCTTTTCTCAATTATGTTCATTTTGAAAACATACACAACATAATATCAAGAGGAAAAATTAACCAATAATTTCAAATTTAAATTACCAAAGTCAAACCGAGTCAAAATGGTACATTTTTATAGAATTAAATTGCAGAATTGTGTGACGAAAGAAGCCCTCAAATAATTCTTGAGAAAAACAGGTTAACGAACGATTTCTTTTTACTGTTTTTTTCTCTTCGTTTTCGTACAACTGATGTCACTAGCAGGTGACAGAACATTACTAAGTCCTTTTTAAGTTGTTTAATGAAAGTTTATCGGTTTCTCTTCTTTCGATGACTTCTTTCGTTCTTGAAAATGATTTCGTAACCGAACCAAATATCGTGAAAAGGCCTGGAACTGACGTACAAGACCGCGTAGGGGACTGAAACTGACGTACAAAATCGGCCTTCATTTCGATTACTGGGAAGAGCACATACATTTCCCTCGTACCAGCCTCCAAGTTAATTGGATTGTGACCGACCCCAAAACAACAAAGTTCCTAACCCTCCCACAAAGCTATAGAATATATTGTTTTAAAGTTAAATGATCTAGTTTACAACATACATACAGCTTATCCTGGTAGCTAACTTAGTTCTCTTTGAAAGCGGATAATCGAACATGCCCAAAAATATAATTTTCGTATTACGGATACCATCTTGTAAACGAACTTCGTCTTCGACGAACGTTTTCTTGAGAAATAATCAACTCGCAAAGCTACAATATATATTAAAACAAAGGTAAATTATCTGTTTACAATATGCGTACAGCTTATGCGGCTAGCGAACGTAGCTTTCTTAAAAAGAGCAGATAATCGAACATATCGTAACGTGTTAACTACGAGGGCAACGTGTCCCGTCCGATATGACCTTATATGGAATACGTACTATAAGTCCATATGTTTTAAATGCCAAAATTTAAATTGTTATTTAGCGCCGTCGCGCCGTCCTAGTTACCAAGTCCCTAATGTTTCTATATTTTTACCTTAAGGTTATTGTTAGTGTAAACAACGCGCCTATCGTCAAACATCCTTACTCCATTGCCGTGGATGATTTAAATCTGTACTGGGACGACTGGGCATCAGGAGCCGTGTACAAGTTTACAAAGTCTTTTAAAGGAAAACCAGACGAATTAATCCCGGGATCAGGTTCGAAGTCACCCAAAAGGTTTGAAATGAAAGTGTATTACAAAAACAGCCAACAAGGTATGTCCTCTCTTTTAAATACTATAGTTCAAAATACCGAAAAGTGGATAGGAAAACGAGATGAAGCCTATAACCGTATTTTTTTTAAAATCATCAAGGCTTTGCAGCAGGAAAATCGTCGAACTATGGATTAGTCAGAAAAACGTTTTGAGTCGATCTCAGTTTGTGAACCGTGACCTCATAACCGATGAAACGCTCTAAGACTCTAACCATCGAGCTATTCGGACTCAAATACAGTAAAAACCCACGTTAAGAACCTGTAGGCTATGATTTGTCATATAAACCCCCAACATATAAGTTTTAGCCTAAAAATTGAAACCAGTTCTTATTTCGAAAAATCAGTTGAAATGCTTAAAATGCTCAAGTTAGTCTAACCAAAACGTGTGTTATAATTTTAATATAAAAGACTTGTTGTGGGTCTAAATAAATCAGAGGACCTAGAGCAGGGTGAAGCAAGGGACTACATCCATATTAAATTAGTTTTCTGACCAGCAACAAGCACTTTTTCCTTAAACGGGTACTCAAAAGTACAAATGAAGTATAGTTAAGAAGATATGGCTAGTTGAAATTGAAAATTTGAGGATCTTGATGACAGTGGAGTTGTTATGATGGCGAACACATAGTGATAGCTGTTGTGAGTACTCTTTAGAGGAGAATTGATCGAAATATAGTATGCGGGAAAGTAGAGGAGCTTCTATCATGCAGGAAAGTAGAGGAGCTTCTTAGGTATAATACGAGATATGGCGTCGAAATTGGACAAACTCTCCAACTTCAACTTGCGATATCTTCCTAACTTAATTGATTTGTTGAAAGTGTGGAAATAAATTTCGATAAATTTCATTTGGATATGAACTCCTTGTATTTTGACTGGAGTACCCCTTTAAAAAAAGAAAAACCTAGATTTAAAAACGTAAATATAGCCTAATTTCTAAGTAGACACCAAATATATAAGAACCCGCTAACTTTGAAAAATGCTGGTTCTTATACACAGGTTATTACTGTAACAAAGCAAAGGTCAACTAACCTTCGCTCAGCCATCTGAGTCTAAGTCTAAGTAACTCAATTGTTAGAGCGATCAGAAGAGCTTTACGGCTTCGATTCCATCTGGCATTCAGAAACATTTTTCTAAATAATATTAACTTGAAGATTTTCCTCGTGTGTTGGCAATATAAATTAACTATCTCATTTAAAAGAACTCGTAAAATGGTATAAGAAGACCTTTTACAATTTTTCTGTATCTTTCTTGGTTTTTGAAATATTTCAGATAATTATGTCAAAAGACAGTCTACAATCCGCCATCTTGTTGTAATATTTGACCTAATTAACTAGGAAATTGGTGACGTCACAAGCAGGGTAAACCGGATGAAACTACTCCATAGGTGACCGAATTTCCGCTGAAGGCATTTTTAAAATGTTGTGGGCCAATTGAAAATGGAAATAGTGCTACATAATCGAGTTTCTGGCTCATAATGTCGTAAGGTTGGACCCTACTTATGATGTCACATGCATATCGAAAATAATTCCAAGATGGCGGACAGCACGCTGTCACAACGCTGTCTTTCGTCAACTTATTTCGAAAACCAAAAAAGATAAGGGAAAATTGTAAAAGGTCTTGTTATACCATTACACGAGTTCTTTCAAATGAGACAAAGTTAATTTATATTGCCATATCCCTTTAAGGTACGTTTACACATTGCAATTAATCGGGCCGATTTATGGTTTAGATGCACGGTAAGTAAGAAGAAATAGGAAGAAGAGTACTAATTATGAGCCGACAAATTATTCCGCTGACACTTTCTCGTTCTTAACATGCATCTAAACCATAAATAGGGCAGATTAAGCGCAGTGTGTAAACGCAGCTAGCATATAGCTACTATAATAATCACTAAAAATACGTATCCGCAATCCCATTATTTTATTGTCTGATTGGTTCCTGAATAGTCTTTATTTAAGAAATAAAAAACGTGTCGCGTGTGATTATCGAGTTATAATGAACGAAAGATGCGTGTAAAACACGAGGCGATAGCCGAGTGTTTTACTAGCTTCTCGAGTGCCATTATAACTCGATAATCACACAAGACAAAGTTTTTTATTTCTTTTATAAAAGAACGGCCATTAAATTAACAATAAAGCCATGAAAAATGTAGATTTACCTGTTATAAATGACGTTGCTACGTGCGTTGCTAGGAAGCCTATGATGAAAACACGTTGGCGATTTTAGCGATGAAAATGCACTCAACGTTGCAGTTAAAATATTCTATTGTGTTAGTACCTTGATTAGCCTTCTATCCAGCTATTCTTTGACTTTCTTTTGTGATTTAAACTACTTAAAATCCGTCAAAAACGACAAAATCTACGCGAGGAATCACGTCAGCTTATGCTTTATTGAGTTATAATGCACGGTTTTTGAGCTCAGCAACCAATCAGATAGCGTGTACTCGCTCATTTACTTCCGGTCATTTTATAAAAACCGGTAAAGATCGGTCATTACGAAACAACTGAAAAGTTTGAAAAAATTGCGAAAACGTTGAGGAAATATGAGCCGTATAATAAAAACCTTATTAATCTCGTTTGTTATCTTGCCCTTGGTCTTTTCGCACAGACTTCGCTTTTTCGTCACTCAGTCTATACTGAAAGACCGCGGGCAGGATAATTTTGCCGTAAAGACCTCCCTCTCGGTCAATAAGTTTTTATTCAAGCCATGAAATGTCGATTAAGCTATAGACAGATATATTCATACAACGGACACTTCGGAACCGAAGCTTGTTGTCCGTTGTTTGGAGGTGTCCGTTGTCTGGGGTTTTTCTATTGTTTAAATATAGTTGTCCGTTGTATACTGTGTCCGTTAGTAGAGGTTCCACTGTATTTTTATCACATTTATTGTACTGCTTATCTAATTTTATGTTGGATGTATCTTCTAACTACATTGTAAAGTAATCCATCATTTTTTTGTATTTTTCTTTCTTTGGCTGATGCAGGGACTAGTCATTGCAGTGGCTCTTCGTGCTCCCAATTATGTTTGCCTAAAGCAACTGGCTTCAACTGTACATGTGGCGATGACATGGAACTCATCCCGGGGTCACTTGGAGAATGTCGATGCATAGGAGATCTAACACTGTTAAAAAATGGTACTTGTTTGAGACAAGGTATGACATTTCCTTAGTATCTAATTTAAACACTTTCCCTTCACTTCATTATCATAATTTACCAAAGTTCGTAGCGGTCTTCAAATTCCTTGATAGTCTTTGAATTTGTGGAGGTGCTTGAAAATCTTTGAATCTCTTGAATTATATGGAAAATTCAATAAAGTTTTTAAATTCTTCGTGATCTAGTAATTTTGACTGTCCCGTTAATTTTTGTGAAGATCCAGTTCACTTGACTTCAATTTGAAACCTGTCTGAGTGTGAAAATTTTTGAAACTTTTGGAATTTGCAGACTACGAACTCTGCTCTCTTTTCCTCCTTTCTTCCCCCTTCCTGATCTCTTCTAATTTTTTCTTTACAAATTATCAAGCAATTGTATTTCTTTGAAATGTAGTTAACAGCACATGTACTCCAGACGAGTTTGCGTGTGGTAATGGAGACTGCATCCCAAGCATGTGGCGATGCGACCACGAAAACGACTGTACTGATTTATCAGATGAGCTATTCTGCAGTAAGTCCCTTACTTATTAGAAAACTGAGATAACTGAAATTTTTTCTCGAGAAATGTATATATAGCTATCATGATAATTAAAGTGCCCTTGGTAACTACAGTATTTTATGGTCAAATATATGTATATGAAAATTTGACTGCCCCAACCGGGAATCGAACCCGAGGTCTCCGAATCAACGCATCGGCGCTCTAACCACTGAGCTATTGAGACACGGTCAGAACAGTCAAACATACATATTTATACATCGCCCCGATTCTCAAATCTCTACAAGACGACATCTCATCTTCGACGAAGTAGAGCGAAGCCTCTCGCAGGACTTCCTCAAGTAGCGAGCTTATCACCGGCTCTTGTATACATGAGGCTTTACAACAATTTTCTCTAGATGAAGAGAGGATTTATTAATTGTCAAATATATGTACAGTATATGAAAATTTGACTGCCCCCAACCGGGAATCGAACCCGAGGACTCCGAATCAACGTATCGACGCTCTAACCACTTATTTTAGTAGCTAAGTGTTTTAGCTGTTGCTACAGTAACAATGACGTTTCAAAATGTCGCTTATTTAGAAAACGAGTTCGGTGACCCCGATTTTTCCTTCCTTAAAACAGAATGTATAAGCAGATTGTGAAAATTCTGTGAGACCAATTTTTTCAAAACAAAATAATCAATACATGTATACCTTTTGTGGGTAGCAATGGTTTAGATTACACTAAAAAGTGTAGTATATATTGTTTGAAATGGTGAAGATTATATAGATCATCAAATTACATCAGTAGACGAAAGAGGTTTTCCTATACCTACTCCACTGCACATATAAAATGTCTTGATTATACTCCATAGTTATTGTCCTTAGCAAATGTATAGAGAACTGTCCTTAGCAATTGGTTGTCTGGCAACGGAATACGTACACCCTTAACAGTTCCTTTGCTTCATTATCTAGATATGACAGATTGTAACTCTGACGAATTCCGCTGTGCTAGTGGAGTGTGTATTTCACACTCTAATCTATGCGATAGTTACCCTGATTGTGAAGATGGTTCAGATGAGTATAACTGCCGTGCGTTGAAAATCATTTTTTATTTAACCCTGGGGTTGTGGTTCGGGAACAAATGGTAGAACAACCCAGTGGGCCAACTAATGTGTGACTGGCTTGATTGTTCGCACTAAGCCAGAACGCAAATTATATTACATTTTATTTCAGCCATAAATGCGATACAAACTGGATGAATTCGAGCACGCTATTGAAAACGTGTAGCCCCCGTATATAATAGGGACTTTAAGTAAAGGCTACTGCGACGCAATTATTTCCTTTCGTAAACGGTTTTTACCATCTCGAAGGGTATTTGCCATCCTATACAATGACCCCAAACCCCCCGAATCCTAACGCTAACCCCCCGGAATTTCCGTTGTTGCCGTTTACCTTACCTACTATGTTTTCGCTTCATTTTACACCAGTAATTAGGCATTTATTTTCCGTGCTTTTAAATGAGTGAAAACTTTAAAGAAAAACAATGATGTTCCAGCACATTTTATTACTCAGTATTTTCAATGAAGATACCTACATGTAGCTCTCTTTCATTCTCATTCAAATCAACTCAGAAATTCTCCCACCAAAACTTACCGATCCGGAAAAAACGTATTGCCCTCGTAGTGTATAGGCTGGGAAGGCCATATCTCTCAGTACCAATCAGCGAGCGTTATTTTGTTACGTTTTTACGTCTATTAAGAGTAGCCGCATATATGCCATGAGAAGGAGTGTTTATGGCGGGCGTATGGGATAATCAATCGATATACGTGAGAGTGTTTACAAAGGTTTTGCGAACTCTTACGAATTTCACCATGTATAGCGTGCATGTCAAAGCTTACCAAAATCGAGCCGTTTTTTTCATGAAACCTTGGAAAGACGTTGAAAACGAGCAATTCGAACATTTAAAATTATGTTTTCAAACGTTTGTCAGCCATTAAATGTAATGTCAGGAGAATCCCCAAACAAAACTATGAAATATGGGACAACCAACTTGATAGGCGACGAAATGACCAAATAACCAGGATCTTCGTCATTTTAGCATAGACGCATGTGGCTCAAGCGTACCTATTTTTTCTTATACTCTACCAACGAGAAAGCGATTAATGATATTCGCATAACACAGATAACGTCAAACCAAGGTGGTGACTATTCATAAAGCTTCCAATTATTTCACGACGTTCCGCCCGGTAATCTAGTCCATGGTTTTCTATACTACAGCAAGAGAGAGCATGAATACAAACTGAGGGCTTTGTCTTATTTTGTGTTTCCAAGGATGCACTCGAGCGAGCACTGTCAAAATATGTGAATGGAAATATAAGGTTGAAACTTGAGTCGCAAACCTAAGTTAGGTTTGTTTCAGTTCAACAGTTCAGTTCTGAGAGAAGAGAGGTTTGATAATATTAAAGTGAACATATAGCTACCGCCGTCTTCAGCCTTTCCATCGGTGTATTATGTACACATTATGTGTATTACATCAATATTTATTTTTGAATATTTTTGCAACCAGAATTATGCCAAATTGTACCACCTAAAGAGTTATCACAACTCACAAGATAACTATATAACTTGTGGTTGCCATTTTTAAAGGAAAAAATACTTTATATCAAGTTGAGGCGAGAAATAAATTAGTATTGAAACCGTTATTTTGTTTTTTGTGCTTCGAAAAGACACAGCCGGGGGTTAGAGTTACAATGAAGTTCAAGCCGGGGGGTTAGTGTTAGGAAGACACTTAAGGCGGAGGCTTAGGATTGGTGTTGTGGTGGGGTGGGGTTCTAGAATCCTACAATTTATAACTGTTGGTAATTCTAGGCCATTGCACACATACTGATTATTGGTAATTCTAGGTAAGGGGGATATGCTAGG
Organism: Chrysogorgia sp. JL179-B06; assembly: GCA_035772405.1. Lineage (NCBI taxonomy): Eukaryota > Metazoa > Cnidaria > Anthozoa > Scleralcyonacea > Chrysogorgiidae > Chrysogorgia > Chrysogorgia sp. JL179-B06. The sequence continues at coordinate 1,539,338 of JAYKKM010000319.1, forward strand.
GTGTAATAGGAGTGCGTTCGAAGTAAGTGTATTAAAGAGGTGAATGGGGATTGTCAACAAATATGAAACAAATAATAAATATAAGAGCTGAAGCTGATAATTCGTATATGAAGAGCTTTCTTATTTACCAGATACGAATATAAGGCATTTTATTGTGCATACACAACAATGGAATCTTTGACGAGAGATCAAACCACGAAGCCCACGACTAGTTACTAGTCCTTCGCGACCGCGATTCGCGAATCTATGCAGGGAGGCCGAAAGGCAACTCCCGGCACAAACATACTCTAACAATCTCGATTACGACGCCATTAGGATATAGCATTCTCCTTTGTCGAAGGCTAGCCGGCCTTGTGTTCTACTGTGCTGCTTAAGGCTGGTTCCCATATGATATTTCGCGGTATTCAATAGTATTGAAAAGACCCACTATGTGGAAATCATGCTGGACACCAGAAAATACCCTCAATACCGTCAAATACTGGCAATTGCGAATGGAACCTTTCTATTCACAACACCGTAAAATACCCTTGGTGACTGTTGGAGGTTTCCCTAAGAGTATTGCAATACCGCCAAATACCATTTGGGAACTAGGCTTAGGCAGCCACCTCGCAGGCATTGTTCTCAACCAGTGGCCCTGCGCAATCTTAGAAAGAGAGCATTAGAAAGTTTGAACAATTTTTCGATCGTGCAGTTGAAGCACAACAACGACTGATGTTTCGTCTAATAGGTAGTTTTGTCAAAATAATCCATTAGCAAACTAGTGAAGTTTTTTTTTTTTAGGTTTGACTCACTGCGACTCTGGCCAATTTCGATGCATGGATGGGAAGTGTATTTCTGCAAGTTTGAGATGTAATTCCTATTATAATTGTTATGATCGTTCTGATGAATTTTTCTGTCCAACACGTGGCAAAGGTAAGAGGTCTGAATAATTTTTATAATACTTCCACCAGATATGAGCTATTCTGCAATCTGATTGGTTTGTACTAGCAAGCTATCAGAACATAATATATCCTATTAGTAACGAAAAGCAAAATGGCGGAATGTTTTGCTCAAGTGAATGGAGCAAGAAATTAGGTATTTGCTTGAAAAAACAACTTTAAAAAATGTCTAAAATATCTCGCCTGTCTCTATTGTAAAACAAATAATACCATTCGCTCTCGTCGTATATGAGCTCATAGCCAACTCGGCGCTTCGCCGAGGGTTGTATATAACGTAAGTAAACGCATCGTGAATAACCAGTCAGGTCGTTTACAGTGTGATTCTGCGTTGTCGCTTCCTTACCGCCTTTCTTAATCCTTAGCTTCGCACACACACATTCACCCATTGGCGCAGTATATAGGGACATTTAAGATAATGACATTCGTATTTTAAAAAAAAAATTTTCTTACTCAAGTACAGTGTAACTTTATTTTCTTACCATTAAAATAATTTGTTGTTGTGCATACCCACCTCGACCCTATGCTTAGAAATAATGAACGGTCCCTTATGACAAAACGAGAAAATATTTTCGAAAATGAGGATTTTATTCAATTGTTAAGTTTATTGATTGCCAACATCCTAATAGACCTTTCCATGCAGCATGGTTCCTGCAATTCTGTCACAAACGCAATTTTCAACACGTTCTCTTCTAACGTGCTTCAAGTACCGTATCAATCAACCACACGCTTACATTGATAACTTTCTGCTCTTTTAGATCTGACCACACCTAAACCTACAGGTACGTTCTCCAAACTGGAATTTTGTTTGCAATATTACTGTGGAATCTTGAAAAGAGCGGTCAGATTGCATTTTACCATATGCCATTGAAACCGTAAAATAACTATCCATTGAGTCATATTAGAATAAAGTGTCAACATTGAACATTACAATATCCGTGCCTTAAAACCATGACAACTGCCCACATCAAAACGTATTAAAAGATCTCAGATACGTTTCAAGGAATAAGCCATTTTTATTATCAATATCCTTTTTTATTCAAGTGTTTATTCTCTACTGGACAAAAAGCTTTGTTATCGATAATCATACATTCAAACTTCACGCTCGTTTTCCTGGATCGACATTCTCCGGTTAATTTTTCAATATTAATGTGAGGTCACTTCCGCCGCATAGCGCGAATTATAATATAGCCCTCCACCAGATATGAACTATTCTGCAATCTGATTGGTTCTTATACTAGCAGGCTATTCAGCTCGTATTCTATTAGTAATGGCAAAAACAAAATGGCGAATGTTTTGCTAAACTGAACGAGCAAGAAATCGCTTGATAAAATAACGCGAAAAATACCTAAACATACCTAAATAAATATAAAACAATTATACCATTGGCGCTCGTCGGCTGAGCTCTGATAGCCAACATGGTGCTTCACGCCTCGTTAGCTATATGTGAGCTGATAACCAACTTGGTGGTTCACCACGTCTCATTGGCTATATGTGAGCTGATAACCAACTTGGTGCTTCACGCCTCGTTGACTACCCGCTATATGTGAGCTGATAACCAACTTGATGCTTCACGCCTCGTTGACTACCCGGTATATGTGAGCTGATAACCAACTTGATGCTTCACGCCTCGTTGACTACCCGGTATATGTGAGCTGATAACCAACTTGATGCTTCACGCCTCGTTGACTACCCGGTATATGTGAGCTGATAACCAACTTGATGCTTCACGCCTCGTTGACTACCCGGTATATGTGAGCTGATAACCAACTTGATGCTTCACGCCTCGTTGACTATGAGATTATATTCGACTCGAGCTCATGGTATAATTGTTAATTATTTGACAGAGCGAACCCAAAAAATATATTATTGGACGCTGATGACGTCACCATCAACAAACGCAAATTGCAAATGGCTGCCAGTCAGTCTAGATTTGCCACGTGAATGGAATATTTTCGTTTGTATTTCGAATTTATAATAAAACAATTATTGGATTGTACTTACGCATATAAAGAGTTATCCAGACCTTGTTCAATTTTATAAAGTTGTTATAATATTGACCGTTTATTATCGTTGAAGAATTGTCACAAATGAGAACCAGGCTCGACGATTGGTGAAAGAGCGCGTCTTTATGACGTAACTTTATTCTCTTTGCTGATATTTATCATTTTGTAAAATTGCAGGGACTGGTTGGACAACACCAAATGGTAATTTTTAAATTTTTAAACACCAATAATAATTGCTTCTATTTTAACTGCATGTCAAATTGAAAATTTTGTCTCGAGCGAAAGGCTAATTTCTCAAAGTTGTGCAAGCGATAAAGTTGATGGACCATGTCCAAAAAAAAGCGAAATATTAAAAATAATTTAGCAGTTTCTAAACGTAACAATTTTTCGAACTAAAAATTTTAGAGTTTATGCCGAAATAGAGTTTTCATTTTGGTTCGTTCGTTCCTTCATTGCATTATATAATCCATTCATTTCAGTAAGTAATCCATTCATTTCAATATGCAATCGATTCATTTCAATATGCAATCCATTCATTCATTTCAGTATATTCCTGTCCTTGATGGTTAATGTTCTTTGTATCTCGCATCTTTTAACAAGGAATGAAATTCGTTATAGCTTTTGTTGCATCTCCATTTCTTAATTTTTTTTATAATTACTCACTATCGCAGTCATGTATAACCCCTTAGATGAAAGGAACTTCTCTCTGTCACACAACAACTGCATTATGTAGAGCTTGCACGTTATGTATATTTGCGGAGGCACTTTGGTTTCTTGTCTCTGGATGATCAATTGGAAAACCTTAGCTATTTTGATAAATGTAACTTCTTGTGTATTATCCTCTATTATCTAAGGCATTGTTCTATGACATACATATTTGGTCATAAGTCATATTTGGTCATTATATCTCTCACTGATGACGTTCTTTTCTTTGTGGAAATGCAGTTGCTACTCATCCTGTCACAGCAAAAACAGGGATGGGTAAGTTGTTACACAGCTCTTTGTTGCTGTAACTAATCGAGAAAGCTTGTTGATAACGGTGCAATTTACTTAAGTGTTGAAGTAATTAATGTCTATAGTTATGCTTCATTTCTTGTCCACCTTAGTTTGGACGTACATTTCTCCTTTTTATCTCTTTACCATGTGGATTAATTTGCAGTTACCACTCATCCTGTGACGGCAAAAACAGGGATGGGTAAGTTGTTGGACAGATCTTGTCTATAGTTATGCTTCAGTTCTTGTCCATCTTTTACAAATGTGTTATGCACAATGTTCTAAGACTGGACGTACATTTCTCCTTTTTATCTCTTTACTATGTGGATTAATTTGCAGTTACCACTCATCCTGTGACAGCAAAAACAGGGATGGGTAAGTTGTTGGACAGATCTTGTCTATAGTTATGCTTCAGTTCTTGTCCACCTTTTACAAATGTGTTATGCACAATGTTCTAAGACTGGACGTACATTTCTCCATTTTTTCTCTTTACTATGTGGATTAATGTGCAGTTACCACTCATCCTGTGACAGCAAAAACAGGGATGGGTAAGTTGTTGGACAGATCTTGTCTATAGTTATGCTTCAGTTCTTGTCCACCTTTTACAAATGTGTTATGCACACTGTTCTAAATCTGGACGTACATTTCTCCCTTTTTTCTCTTTACTATGTGGATTAATGTGCAGTTACCACTCATCCTGTGACGACAAAAACAGGGATGGGTAAGTTGTTGGACAGATCTTGTCTATAGTTATGCTTCAGTTCTTGTCCACCTTTTACAAATGTGTTATGCACACTGTTCTAAGACTGGACGTACATTTCTCCATTTTTTCTCTTTACTATGTGGATTAATGTGCAGTTACCACTCATCCTGTGACAGCAAAAACAGGGATGGGTAAGTTGTTGGACCGATCTTGTCCTATAGTTATGCTTCAGCTCTTGTCCACCTTTTACAAATGTGTTATGCACAATGTTCTAAATCTGGACGTACATTTCTCCATTTTTTCTCTTTACTATGTGGATTAATTTGCAGTTACCACTCATCCTGTGACAGCAAAAACAGGGATGGGTAAGTTGTTGGACCGATTTTGTCTATAGTTATGCTTCAGTTCTTGTCCACCTTTTACAAATGTGTTATGTACAATGTTCTAAGACTGGACGTACATTTCTCCATTTTTTCTCTTTACTATGTGGATTAATTTGCAGTTACCACTCATCCTGTGACGGCAAAAACAGGGATGGGTAAGTTGTTGGACCGATTTTGTCTATAGTTATGCTTCAGCTCTTGTCCACCTTTTACAAATGTGTTATGCACACTGTTCTAAATCTGGACGTACATTTCTCCTTTTTATCTCTTTACTATGTGGATTAATGTGCAGTTACCACTCATCCTGTGACGGCAAAAACAGGGATGGGTAAGTTGTTGGACCGATCTTGTCTATAGTTATGCTTCAGCTCTTGTCCACCTTTTACAAATGTGTTATGCACACTGTTCTAAATCTGGACGTACATTTCTCCTTTTTATCTCTTTACTATGTGGATTAATGTGCAGTTACCACTCATCCTGTGACGACAAAAACAGGGATGGGTAAGTTGTTGGACAGATCTTGTCTATAGTTATGCTTCAGTTCTTGTCCACCTTTTACAAATGTGTTATGCACACTGTTCTAAATCTGGACGTACATTTCTCCATTTTTTCTCTTTACTATGTGGATTAATTTGCAGTTACCACTCATCCTGTGACGGCAAAAACAGGGATGGGTAAGTTGTTGGACCGATTTTGTCTATAGTTATGCTTCAGCTCTTGTCCACCTTTTACAAATGTGTTATGCACACTGTTCTAAGACTAGACGTACATTTCTCCTTTTTTTCTCTTTACTATGTGGATTAATTTGCAGTTACCACTCATCCTGTGACAGCAAAAACAGGGATGGGTAAGTTGTTGGACCGATCTTGTCCTATAGTTATGCTTCAGCTCTTGTCCACCTTTTACAAATGTGTTATGCACAATGTTCTAAATCTGGACGTACATTTCTCCATTTTTTCTCTTTACTATGTGGATTAATTTGCAGTTACCACTCATCCTGTGACAGCAAAAACAGGGATGGGTAAGTTGTTGGACCGATTTTGTCTATAGTTATGCTTCAGTTCTTATCCACCTTTTACAAATGTGTTATGTACAATGTTCTAAGACTGGACGTACATTTCTCCATTTTTTCTCTTTACTATGTGGATTAATGTGCAGTTACCACTCATCCTGTGACAGCAAAAACAGGGATGGGTAAGTTGTTGGACCGATCTTGTCTATAGTTATGCTTCAGCTCTTGTCCACCTTTTACAAATGTGTTATGCACAATGTTCTAAATCTGGACGTACATTTCTCCATTTTTTCTCTTTACTATGTGGATTAATTTGCAGTTACCACTCATCCTGTGACAGCAAAAACAGGGATGGGTAAGTTGTTGGACCGATTTTGTCTATAGTTATGCTTCAGCTCTTGTCCACCTTTTACAAATGTGTTATGCACACTGTTCTAAATCTGGACGTACATTTCTCCTTTTTATCTCTTTACTATGTGGATTAATGTGCAGTTACCACTCATCCTGTGACGACAAAAACAGGGATGGGTAAGTTGTTGGACAGATCTTGTCTATAGTTATGCTTCAGTTCTTGTCCACCTTTTACAAATGTGTTATGCACACTGTTCTAAATCTGGACGTACATTTCTCCATTTTTTCTCTTTACTATGTGGATTAATTTGCAGTTACCACTCATCCTGTGACAGCAAAAACAGGGATGGGTAAGTTGTTGGACCGATTTTGTCTATAGTTATGCTTCAGCTCTTGTCCACCTTTTACAAATGTGTTATGCACACTGTTCTAAAACTGGACGTACATTTCTCCCTTTTTTCTCTTTACTATGTGGATTAATTTGCAGTTACCACTCATCCTGTGACGGCAAAAACAGGGATGGGTAAGTTGTTGGACAGATTTTGTCTATAGTTATGCTTCAGCTCTTGTCCACCTTTTACAAATGTGTTATGCACACTGTTCTAAGACTGGACGTACATTTCTCCCTTTTTTCTCTTTACTATGTGGATTAATTTGCAGTTACCACTCATCCTGTGACAGCAAAAACAGGGATGGGTAAGTTGTTGGACAGATCTTGTCTATAGTTATGCTACAGCTCTTGTCCACCTTTTACAAATGTGTTATGCACAATGTTCTAAGACTGGACGTACATTTCTCCCTTTTTTCTCTTTACTATGTGGATTAATTTGCAGTTACCACTCATCCTGTGACGGCAAAAACAGGGATGGGTAAGTTGTTGGACAGATCTTTGTTGCTGTAACTGATCGAGAATTCCTGTTGATAACGGTGAAATTTACTTAAAGTGTATATGAAATGAATTGAATTGAAAGAACGCTGAAATTAATGTTAAATTTCACTTTGCTATATATATATATATATATATATATATATATATATATATACATACATATATACATATACATAATTGTATATATATATATATATACATAATTATATATATATATACATAATTGTATATATACGATGTTATGATATTGTCACTGGGTAATATGATGATGAGATGAAATGTTCTCGAGTGAATGAGCACAAACCGCATAAGCAGAAAACTGCTTGCCGTGGCTGGGTTTCGAACCCGCGACCTTTCATTTACTAGTTGAATGCTCTAACCACTGAGCTACACGGTAAAGTCCGATGGAGGTCTTGGATTCGTGATTTATATGCTGAATACATCACTCTACAATACATCATGAACAGTTTTATATATTAGACACTACAAAACCTTGACTCCATTTGCACATGAAGTATAGCTCCAGTATGGGCCATCCCTTATTGTTCCATCTAACTACAGGAGTACCCGGTGGAAACCTGCGGGCTTTGCTCAGAGTCAAACTGGAAGCACTCACATGCAGCCAAGGCAAAATTTTAATCAGCTAACTGAACTGAGCTGGTATCGAACCCAGGTCGCAGAGGTGAAAGACATGTGTGCTGTAACCACTCTGCCGAAAGCCTGTCTTATTTAAAATACTAGCAGAATCACAAAATATTTGTAACGTGCTAATGCACTCATCTCCCACAGCATATTTATGACAGGTAAAATGTTGTTTTGGAACACAATGTTGATGATCTGAGACCAGCTGTTCGAAGCCTAGATAGCTTATCTATATTGTTCATCCTTTGAACAACCTGATTTAAATTTTATCCACTGAATAGTGACTTATGTATGTGATATTGCTGTTGAGTGTTATTGCTGTCTGTTCAGTGCATAAAAGTTAAATTGCGTTGTTCAAAGCACCACTAGAGTGATTCTCCCCCAAATTTACAAGTTCACTTCAAATGAAACTTGGGGGCATGTTTATTATTACTTTTGGAAACAGCCCGTATAAAAATGTATGTATAGTATGTGCCATGTTAAAATTAGCGACACATTTGTAAATTTAATATAACCATCAATTTATTTGTATGTCTGTCTGTGCTTTTCACGTATTACCATGCATTGCATCTTAAGTCTGCATGTTCTATCCTTAATAGAGGTAGTCACGTGTACGCATTGCGTACCTATTTATCGTCATTGTAGGCAATGGTTTTTTGTTTTAAACTGACTTCATGCGTTGAGAATTAGACAGAAAAGATACCAACTGGTAAAAACTTAAAATGTTGCTTGCTATGTGGTGGAAAACAAACAATTATTTTAAAGAGCACATGAAATGAAAATTGGGATGACTTTTTTATTGATTTATTTCAAAAACTCCTAAAACAACCAAAATAACTGGCTTTTTGCAGTTCTTGCATATCTTATCTCGTTCTTGAGTAATTTAAGGTTGTGTAATATGACCTATGACTTCGTAAGTTGTACCCCAACCATTATAATGACCAATCTGAAAATGAAGCATATCTTCAAAACTATTGCATAAAATCGGTTGAAACTCTGCGTAAGTATGCAATTCACTCAATTGAATACCCAACGTCAACTCTATCGTTATCATAGTTGCAGATTAGTTCCCAGACTCCTTTCTTCGTAAAGCAAAAAATTATATTTTCTACCATGCCCTACAACGATTGTGATTTCAAGTTGCCGTGCTTTGTTGTCAATGCTATTGAAAATATACTTCACTAGTCCACAGTCAAAAATAGTTTATTAAAAAGCAGAAAATAAAGAAGTTTATTAAAGGAAGAAAGGAGTCTGGAAACTACTCTGTTACTATGGTAACGATAAAGTTTACGTGGGGATATTCAATTTAGTGAACTGTATACTTGTGCAAAGTTTCAAGCAATTTTATTCAATAGTTTTGAAGTTTATACTTCATTTTCAGACTGGTCATAATGGTCGGTAGAGTTTGTGACTGGTCATAGGTCATATTACGTAACCTTGGATAACTCGTGAATGAGATAAGATATGCAAGAACTGCAAAAAGCCATACTTTATCGTTTTACGGGTTCTTTCAAATAAATCAATAAAAAAGTCATCTCAATTTTCGTTTCATGTGCCCTTCAAAGAAATAAAGTGGCTAATCTGTTGCCATAGCAACAACATAAGAACTATAGCAATGCTCAGTTTTGTTGACTAAATCTGCAATCTAAAAGTTTTTATTTCATATACACTTTAAGTGTTGAAGTAATTAATGAGTTATACTTCAGTTCCACATTGTTCTAAGTCTGGACGTACATTTCCTCTTTTCTTCTCTTTACTATGTGGATTTGCAATGCCTACTCATCTTGTGACACAAAAACCAGGGAATTGTAAGTCGTTGAACAGACTTTTTCTTCTACGTTATTTCTTGCTCTAATGGATCAACTAGATTTCCTCTTGATAGAACGGTTGAAATTTATTTACATGACCATGCACTTGATGTCTTTCCTTCTGTTGATGTTTTTCCTATCTGTGGATTTCTAGTGACTACTCGTCATCCAACAGCAAAACCAACACACGGTACGTTCTTCTCCATATACCGTAGAATCCCGCTTATAAGCCCTGGACTTATACAACTTCGTAAGCGGTTTTGAATGAGCTTATAACCAGAGGGCTTATAAAAGGAGGGGAGGGGGCTTATAACTGGCATAGAGAAAATGTTTCCAAACGCGTAACAGGCAAACTATGTTGGCACTTTATCACTCAAGTTTTCGCTTAATACTCAATTAAGAAAAGTGAAATAGAGAATAATACATTGATGCTTGGAATGTCCAATTGCTTAGAAATGTCCAATTGCTTAGCAAAAACAGCTTTAAACTATAGTGCTGTATCAGCTATAATCGTCACATGTGCGATTACCATAAATAATCACTTATGTGAGATTATCACTTTTATTAGTTGTGGAAAAATCAATAAAACACTCTACTTTATATAATATAGAACAGTAACAAATAATAACTAGAAGTTATATGTGAAAAATTACATTCCTTATGTCTATAGCAAAACCTGCTACACAAGTTTCGTAACTGCCTCAAATGATTTTAATAATTTGATCTACCTTAGCTTGTCAGCACCGAGATACAAAATGCTGCCATTTTAAGTCTTTTTATCTATTAAAAGTTTTGTTTTATCATATAGGTTCGCTGTTGTTTATTTTTATTCTCTGATTTTTTGTTATTTTTATTATGAAAGGTGCTAATGGAAGGCGGCTTATATCCGGGGGGAGGGCTAATAATCGGAGGTATCTTCTGTTAATAAATAGGTGGACCTATAACCGGCGGTTTATAAGGGAATTCTACGGTATTTTTTCCTGATTCATTTGTTAATATTTAATCATGAGTCGTCATTAGTAATAAGTTGATTGGTTCGTTCGCTCATTCATTTATTCGTCACACTCAATCATTCGTTTATCCACCAATTTACACACCCACTAATTTGCATACCCCACTAACTTACACACCCGTGTACTAACTTACACACCTGTGTACTAACTTGCACACCCGTGCACTAACTTACACACCCGTGCACTAACTTACACACCCGTGCACTAACTTTCACACCTGTGTACTAACTTGCACACCCGTGCACTAACTTGCACACCAGTGTACTAACTAACTTACACACCCGTGCACTAACTTGCACACCCGTGTACTAACTTGCACACCAGTGTACTAACTAACTTACACACCCGTGCACTAACTTGCACACCCGTGCACTAACTTGCACACCAGTGTACTAACTAACTTACACACCCGTGCACTAACTTGCACACCCGTGCACTAACTTGCACACCCGTGTACTAACTTGCACACCCGTGCACTAACTTGCACACCCGTGCACTAACTTGCACACCCGTGTACTAACTTGCACACCCGTGTACTAACTTGCACACCCGTGCACTAACTTGCAACTTGCACACCCGTGCACTAACTTGCACACCCGCTCACGAACTCGTTCAAGACCCGGAACAGATTAATTCCTATATTAATACCGAAAATTCCGAAAGTAACGACCCTTTTGGGTGCAGGCGACGCTAAATTCGGGTGGTTAAAATATGTATATACAAAGCTGGATATGAACGTTCGACATTATACGAAAACTATTATTAAACATTATGCATGACTTCAATGGTACTACTTATAATATAATAATATAATAATATTATATATTAATATTATATTATATAATAGTATAATAATAATGGTACTACTTATAATGGTATTACTTATACGGTATTACTTTTACTTTTAATTGATTTGTTTTACTTAATTCTCGTTACATGTCTGATTGGCTTTTCGTCGCTTGAAGATAATTTACATATGGTCCTTAGAAAATGGCGTCTCATTTTACAGTGAGTTACATAATGCGAAAATATTAAAATGAAGATTCTGTTTATCGAGTAGATCATCTTTGCCGACCTCTTAATATATGCAACAACGATTTTCAAATTATTAAGTTACCTCTTTGATTAGATAAATCAAATTTACGATCGCCAAATTGTGTTGAAAACAGCCAACAAATAAAATAGGGTACGTGTCATTGAATTGTTGGATTTTTATTGTTATTTTCAAAAGCGTTTGTTCAAATGTTAAAATTTGAATAAAAATGTTAAAATTTAACATGTAAAATTTGAATATTGAGTAATTCGGCTAAAGTTTTATTCCAACATTTTAATAATCACCAAACTTGCAATGACAACAGGACAATGGGTATTTTAAAATTTCCGTTATAATAGAGGCACAAGTATTGGTGAAAGTTATCTCTAGAAATTGTCATTTCGCGGATCGTAGATTTGAATAATCTAATCAAACTAGTAACAGAATAATTTTAAAATCGTTGTTGCGTATATTAAGAGGTCGGCAAATGGTAGACAAGCAACTCAATAAGCAGAATCTTAATTTTAATATTTTCGCTCTATGTAAAATAGGACGCCATTTTCTAAGAACCATATATAAATTAACCTTCAAACAGCGGCCATTTTGTGGTTAATTTCTGGTAATGTTTTACTCTTCGCACGCTGTGATTGGTCAGCTTGCCGGTCTTGATCAGGCTACGGAGGCCGGAATGACGTCAGTAACTAATGAAAATTAACACTAAATCAAAAGCGTTGTATATCCTAATTATTCAAAATATAAGCAATTGTTTCTCAATTATTTTATAAAATAATAGAATACGTTTGCCCGGGTCTCTATAACGTTATCGAAACCCGAGTGACGTAATAAAAACACGAGAGAAGTATAGGGAGAAACACGAGCCGCCGAGGCGAGTGATTTCCCATCTTATCGAGTGTTTTTATTACTTCAAGAGGGTTTCGATCACGTTATAGAGACCCAAGCAAACGTATTCTATTATTTTTATAAAATAATTCAGAAACAATTGCTTGCACTTTGAATAATTACGCTTTTTTTAATTAATATTTTTGGTTTTAAATTTAATGCAAATATTCATTAGTTACAGATGTCATTCCGGTCTCCGTAGTCTGATCGAGACCGCCAAGCTGACCAATCACAGCGTGCGAAGAGTAAAATTATTTTATATAACGTGGTCGAAACCCTCGTGAAGTAATAAAAACACTCAAGAAGTTGGGAAAGCATTTCTCTCGGCGGCTCGTGCTTCTCTCTACATTTCTCTTGAGTTTGTTTTACGTCAATCGGGTTTCTTTCACGTTTTTGAGAACCGGGCAAACGTATTCTATTGTTTCACTAGAGAACCGGGTAAACGTATTATTTCTAGCCCTTTCAGATCAGCCTGTTGGTGATAGCCTGTGTACA